>BLSH010114821.1:1244177-1257567 GCA_018402905.1 Glandirana rugosa
CAGTCAATGTAAATAAAACACGACATGAATAAAATAATCGACTACGGAAATAATACAGTTTACAGACGAAAAGTTTACAGGAAGTCCAGTGTCCCTATAAATGGATTTACATGAATTGGAATGTTTACATAATCGGTCGATATTAAACCAGACCCAAGCAATCGTAAAATAAAGTCGCTGTGCTGAGACATTGGCCAGACACACTGTATTCGATACTCTTAAAGGACTCCTGTGATACCTATACAAACAATTGATCTCGGACACCACTGTCGTTTGTAAGGATTCGTCCTGTCCTCAATTCTATGGAATAATACACCGTGTCGACACTGTTGAGAGGAACCGATATCCCGACACCGGACAGTAACATACAAATGGACGTTTACTTAGACTTTCCGGCGTCGGGTCTGAGACACATGTTCCTACAAGATATTTAATTTTCGTAAATAAAATCACGGAATATACGATAAGAGCACCCTTTGAATAGGTATATGGAAGAGTCATCGTTAGAGGTACCCGTTTTTACAGACGACACATTTCCCAAAGTAGTTATTATGGCCACTGTACTTGCATTTAGGTAAATATCCCTGTGACCTGAAGGACATTTGAAAAGCAGACATTTGACATAATAAAGGCATCAGCTAATAAAATAAGTACAGCACAAAATAAATGTAACTGACTCAGCAAAAATATAAAAATGAACTTAACCAGTAGTAATTCTCACAACAAAGTATATTTTATCTTTATAATTAAATAATTACAGTGGAACCTCAGATTGCGAGTAACGCGGTTAAAGCGGAGTTCCACCCACAAATACATCTTGATATATTTCAAATCCTCTATGCATGATGAATCACCTTTGGAAAAAAAGAAATTTATACTCACCCTAAGTGCCCTGTTGCTATGTGGTCCCTGTAATCTTCCACTTCCTGATCCGTGGCACTCCGCATCACTTCCTGCCTCACATGGGCTCATGGGAGATGTGAGTCATAATTTCCCATGAGTCAGTGGTCATCCCTGAGCTGTAAAATCACATTATTTCCAGACAGGAAATGACGCGATTTTGTGGGGGAGAGACATGTTATCTATGTTGCCATAACAATGGGGCGGGACTTTCCTCTGCCGCTGCCCATTGTTATGGCAACGAGATATACACTCAAGATTGAGAGATGCATGCTGGTTACCCAGCATGCACCTTATCCAGGAAGAGACTCGAGGAGGGTGCACATGCCCACAGCTAAGATGGGAACTCCCAGTAAAGAAAAACCAGCAATGTAAGTACAAAATAAATAGGAAGACTACCCGGATTTAAAGATATCAATTACTTTATTTGTGTAATGAATACTAACTAGGTGGATGCCAGCAAAAAAAAATGTATGTGGGCGGAACTCCACTTTAATGAGCATTTCGCAATACGAGCAGTTTTTTTTTTTTATTAAATTCTGACTCGGTTTTATGAGTGGGGTCTCGCATAACGAGCAGAATTTAGCCTATTTGAATGCAATACCGAATGTGGCCAGAGAAGAGGTGGCGCTGGTAAGCCTCAGTGGCGGCCGGAAATACTCTGCATTCATCGGAAATACCTAAAGTGTAAACACTTTCCAAGCATTACCGAGTGATTCCGACATCTTAGGAGCTCACCAGCGCCACCTCGTTTCTGGCCACATGTGTTATTGCATACACCAGGCGCTCCCGGACATGTGGCCACATACAGTCCTGCATAGACAAGCAGTGACTGTGGAACGAATTAACTGAGTTTACATTGTTTCCTATGGGGAAACATGCTTTGATATACGAGTGCTTTGGATTACAAGCATTCTCCTGGAACGGATTATGCTCGTAATCCAAGGTTCCCCTGTATATAATATGACATAGGTTTTCAGTATTAAATGGTATAAAAGCTGACGTTTAATCTGCTTTTATTATGCCTTCCTTGGCTCCTCCCTCCCACCGTAAATAAATACTGTTATCACTAGGTGTCTGTGCTTCTCTATACAAGATCATGACTCATGAGAATGGGCCAGAAAGATATAGCTTCTGAAAACACCACAGCATCCTATCTTAAAGGGTAACTCCACTTTCATGGGAAAAAAATAGACAAAAAAAGAAATAATAATATAGCATTTACAATTGCGACACACGTCATATTGTAATTGAATGCTATTAAAAATGACCTTTCCTTTTCAATCTGCAGCTCTGTAATTGTCTGTAAAGTGCAATGCAATATGGCTACCTGCAGGTGTTCTGTACACAGAATGTGTACAGAACGACCCTCCCTAGAAATATCATTTCCTGCTTGTGTAATTGGTTCACTGATTTTCCCAGAAGTCTACACTAAGATACAAATCAGATTTTTGGCATCCCTGCAACAAAAATGTCCTTTTTGGTAAGATACTTCCAATAAGAATTAATGTCTAAAAGAATGCAGACCCTGCCACTTTCCTCATTAGATCCTTGATTCTGCAAAAGCTGGTTGATAATTCTGAAACCACTCCCATTAGAGCCGGATCACACATAGGCAATCTGACTTGTGGAACGACTCAGCGCGACTTCAGCGCAGATTGCAAACGACTTCTGTAATAGAAGTCAATGCAAGTCGCCTGAAGTCACCCCAAAAGTAGCACAGGTACCTTTTTGAGTAGCTCCTATTAGAACGGTTCGATTGCAATGCATGGAGGAGACTTCTCAGGCAACTCAAGTCGCATGGCAAGTTGCAGCAGTGTGAACCGGCTTTTAGACTCACTCAGCACAGGGGCACAGAGGAACAAACAGCAATTTCTTCAGAATAACAAAAGGTAGAAATCTGCAACAAAGTTTGTTAAAATCCTTGCAATTTACATAGATCACCCAGAGGGGAATGTTTTTTTCTCAACAAAAGTGCAGTTACTCTTTAAGCAGTCCATAGATTATGCAATTTTCTTTCCTTCCACCACAGGTGGGGGATCTCTCATGCAGCGCTATTGTGTTCTGCTGGTGGGGGCCTTCCTGGTCGGCAGAACATAATGATATTGGCTGGCGGCTGTTGCCGCCAGCAGTAATTGCTTGTAAAAAGTCTGACAAGCTGATTGTACCCTAAATCAATTGATGAATTGACTTGGGTATAACCAGCCTGCCCATAGATGGTTCCAATCTCAGCCAGTCCCTGCTGAACCAGTTGACATTCGATCCATCGATTGCTGGCTTTAGGGCTCTTTAGCACTGGAAGCCGGGTGGTGGATAATGCAGTCAGCTGAGCAGCGATTTTATCACTACATCTTCCCCTTAGCCTACGAGAATTTAAAGCAAGGTATACGGGTTGAACAAAAAAAAAAACTGACAGATCCCTACATTCACACAAGATGTGGATTCAGGTATCTCACCTGCTGTGCTATTGCATTCTCACAGCGGGGGCTCTTGGCTGGTTTTCCAGCATGCCCATTTGTCAGAAGCTGGTCATTAAACCAGCTTCTGCTGAACAGAGGGGAGTACACATGTACCAAAAGTGAGTTGGTTGCTACTGAACCGCTGACTTTTGGTGCATGTGTACCTTAACATTACCTGAAAGGGTTGTACACATGCTGCGGTCGCAGCAATTATAACTCAGGCTGCAGAGTTTGACAGGTAGCATTGCCTATCAAACTTGCCCATTGCAGTCAATGGGGGCACACCACAACTATGAGCCATTCCAACGACATGCTGGTAGGTTATTTGGATCCTGTCTAAAGTGGCCCTACTATGTGTATCCATGAATGTGAGTTAGGGACCTTAGATTGTAAGCTCCTTGAGGATAGAGACTGATGTGAATGTACAATGTATTTGTAAAGCACTGCGTAAATTGAGGGCGCTATATAAGTACCTTAAATAAATAAATTATGCTTTACATGCAATTGCGGCACAATCCCGCGATGTAAAATTGACATTCGACAATGTAAAAAAAAAAAATAGTAAAAATCAAAAATCAGGCATCAGGAAGCAACAGTAGCATCTCCTGAACGTCTGCCAGCTGCTGCTATAGCCCCCTCTGCAAAGCAGTTCAACGCTTATCATTTTCTTAGAAGGTGGTAAGCATTAACATCTGTCTGAAAGAACCCTAAGTACTCATTTTTAGAGCCCTAAGCCCTGCAAGCAGTGATGAGGCTCTTGGGAGGATTGTGCAACTGTGCAAAACTAAAGATAGGACTAGAGTTCAAAATGAATAAAAACCCTAACAATTATCTTGGCGCTATATAAATCCTGTATAATAATAATAATGAACTTCTTTTTTTTTTTTTTGGCTCCTTTGTGATCTTTTAAATATACAGTTGAAAGTGTTTTTTTTTTTATGTCTGTTCAATAAGTGCAACAAATGCATGTTGATCCTGACAGAAATCTGTTTCAGTCCTTTCTATATTATTTCAATCAGTGTTATCAGCTTTGGCCAGTTCACCTATCTGATCTACAGAACACCTTCCCCTATATTATGGAGCTGAGAAAAGGTCAAGGTAGCTCAGGTTAGGTTTACACTTACACGTGCGTCTCAAAAAATTAGAATATCATCAAAAAATATATTTTTGATCATATATCATTATTTCAGTAATTCTATTCAAAAAGTGAAACTCATATATTTTCTATAGATGTGTTACACACAGAGTGATGTATTTCAAGTATTTCTTTCTTTTAATTTTGATGACTATGGCTTACAGCTAGTGAAAACCCAAAATTCAGTATCTCAGAAAAGTAGATTATTACATAAAACAAATAAAAAAAAAAGGATTTTTAATACAGAAATGTTGGCTTACTGAAAAGTATGTCCATGTATAGTATATTATGCACTCTATACTTGGTCACGGCTCCTTTTGCATGAATTACTGCATCAATGCAGCGTGGCATGGAGGGGATCAGCCTATGGCTCTACTGACGGGTTATGGAAGCCCGGGTTGCTATGATAGTGGCTTTCAGCTTGTCTTCATTGTTGGGTCTGATGTCTCTCATCTTCCTCTTGACAATACTCCATACATTATCTATGGGGTTTAGGTCAGGCGAGTTTGCTGGCCAATCAAGCATAGTGATACCATGATCATTAAACCAGATATTGGTACTTTTAACAATGTGGGCAGGTGCCAAGTCCTGCTGGAAAATGAAAGCAGCATCTCCATAAAGCTGGTCAGCAGAGGGAAGCATGAAGTGCTCTAGAATTTCCTGGTAAAGGTCTGTGCTGACTTTGGGCTTCATAAAACACAGTGAACCAACAAGAGTAGATGACATGGCTCCCCAAATCATCACGGACTGTAGAAACTTCACACTGGACCGCATGCAATTTGGATTCTGTGCCTCTCCACTCTTCCTCCAGACTTTTGGGACCTTGATTTCCAAATGAAATGCAAAATTTACTTTCATCCGAAAAGAGGACTTTGGACCACTGAGCAACAGTTCAGTCCTTTTTCTTCTTAGCCCCATTAACACAAGGAATGAGACAGTTGTAGCCCATGTCTTTGATACGTCTGTGTGTGGTGGCTCTTGAAGCACTGACACCAGCCGTAGTCCACTCCTTGTAAATCTCCCCCAAATTCTTGAATGGTCCTTGCTTCACAATCCCCTCTAGGCTGTGGCTATCCTTGTTGCTTGTACACCCTTTTCTACCACCCTTTTTCCTTCCAGTCAACCTTCCATTAATATACTTGGATACAGCACTCTGTGAACAACCAGCTTCTTTAGAAATGGCCTTTTGTGACTTACCCTCCTTGTGGAGGGTGTCAATGACTGTCTTCTGGACAACTGTCAATCAGAAGTCTTCCCCATTATTGTGTATCCTACTGAACCAGACTGAGAGACCATTCGAAGGCCCAGGAAACCTTTACAGGTTTTTTGAGTTAATTAGCCGATTAGAGTGTGGCACCATGAGTCTACAATATTCAACAATATTCAACTTTTTCACAAAATTCTAATTCTCTGAGATACTGAAGTTTGGGTTTTCACTAGCTGTAAGCCATAATCATCAAAATTAAAAGAAAGAAATACTTAAAATATATCATTCTGTGTGTAATGAATAGTTATAATATATTAGTTTCACTTTTTGAATTGAATTACTGAAATAAATTAACTTTTTGATGATATTATAATTTTTGAGATGCACATGTGTGCAGGTTGCAGTTGATGCATTTTCCTGGTTCGTTTTTTTTGACACGTTTTTACACGTTTCACATTTTTGGGAGATATCTGTCATCATGTGCAAGAATCCAGCAAAAAAGCAGCAGACACACATAAAAAAATGCAAGCACTGTGTTTTTGTATGCATTTTTGATGTATTTTTGGTGCTTTTGCATTGAAGTCAGTGGAACCAAAAACGCAACCTAATAAAATATATTTTAAACCTTGCGCTGAGGTGATGAAACTTATATTAACTGCAGCTGCTGTACACAAAGTGCTAATCACCTGAACAGTAAAAATACAACAATTTACAGTGCTTGCAATTGTGCAAAATAACAATATGTGCAAATGGCAAAAAAGTTCTTCATGATATGTGCAAATAACAAATTAATATTTGATGATATAAGAAAACATATTTATATAAACTTGCAATGGTGCAAAAAACACATGTTAAACAAAAAATGTTCATACATCAAAAGTGCTCTTGTGCTCCAATCTTATCCAAAGTGCTGATGTGCTCCAGTGAGAAAACTTGTGCTGTGATATGTCACACACCCCTCATGTGTCCCCACTCACCAGTAACAATGGACCTCCAGCTTTTCAGTCTGGAGGTCAAACAAGCTTGATTAAAGTCAGTTTGTTGCAATTGGACAATGTAGAAACTCCACAGCGTGTCTCCCAAATGGAATACAAATGGTATACCTTATTCAAGATAAGGGAGAGAAGAAAGGGGCCAGATAGGGAAGTACTGTATATTTTCCACTTTATTTCACCATAAAAAGTGGGTACTTACAAGACATTCAAAGTAAACTAGCATGTAATGCAGTAAATCCTAGCCGTGAATGCCGTAACCAGCGTGCGTTCCACGGTTTCCAGAAGTGACGTCGTTGGGACCCAAAACCAGAAATTATGTCAACGCATTTCACCCTCCTCCTAGGCGTCATTAAAGGACCTAATTTCCAGTTAGGAGAGATCTAATATTTATACCCAAGGGGAGCGGTCTCCCTCCCAGGACCCAATTAAAATCAATTTACGGCCATTCTAATGTTACATCCACTGAATATATTAGAGGAAAGTTAGACTATGGAACTGACGTTGCTAAGACCAATTTGTTTACATAGCGGGGATACCCAATATGGCCACTAACCTTTTTCAATTGGTTCCCGGGATAGAGACCTTCCTCTAATACAGTGCTTCTCAACTCCTGTCCTCAGAACCCACTAACAAGCCAGGTTTTCAAGATAACTGAAATACATCACAGGTGATATAATTTGCTGCTCAGTGATTGCAGTATTCTAGTATCCCAAGGTGATACTTAAAATCTGGCCTGTTGGTGGGTCCTGAGGACAGGAGTTGAGAGCCACTGCTGTAATATATTCAGTGGATGTAACATTAGAATGGCCGTAAGTTGATTTTAATTGGGTCCCGAGAGGGAGGCCGCTCCTCTTGGGTATAGATGTTAGATTAACTGGATGACGCCTAGGAGGAAGGTGAAACGCGTTGACATAATTTCTGATTATGGGTCCCAACGATGTCACTTCTGGAAGCCATGGAACGGTTACGGCATTCACGTCTAGCATTTACTGCATTACAGGCTGGATTACTTTGCATATCTTGTAAGCATCTACTTTTTATGGTGCAATAAAGTGGAAAATATACAGTACTTCACTATCTGACCAATTTCTTCTCTCCCTTATCTTGAATATAGTGTACCATTTGGATTCCATTTGGGAGACACACTGGGGAGTTTCTACATTGTCCAATTGCAACACACCAACTTTTATCAAGCTTCATTGACCTCCAGACTGAAAAGCTGGAGGTCCATTGTTTCTGGTCAGTGGGGACACATGAGGGGTGTGTGACATATCACAGCACAAGTTTTGTCGTTGAAGCACATCAGCACTTTGGATACAATTGGAGCACAAGAGCACTTTTGATGAATGGACATTTTTTTGCACCAATTTTGGAAGCTTCCCATCAACTTTGAAAATGTCCTACCCACTCTTTCCATCATCTAATAGTTTTGAATGACCACGTGATGAAACCTAAGACTAAGACCCCTGGCAACAAAAGTGAGTGCACCCCTAAGCGAAGATGTTCAAATTGGGCCCAAAGTGTCAATATTTTGTGTGGCCACCATTATTTTCCAGCACTGCCTTAACCCTCTTGGGTATGGAGTTCACCAGAGCTTCACAGGTTGCCACTCTTCCACTCCTCCATGATGATATCACAAAGCTGGTGGATGTTAGAAACCTTGCACTCCTCCACCTTCCATTTGAGGATGCCCCACAGATGCTCAATAGGGTTTAGGTTTGCAGACATGCTTGGCCAGTCCATCACCTTTACCCTCAGCTTCTTTAGCAAGGCAGTGGTCATCTTGGAGGTGCGTTTGGGGTTATTATCATGTTGGAATACTACCCTGCGGCCCAGTCTCTGAAGGGAGGGGATCATGCTCTGCTTCAGTATGTCACAATATATGTTGGCATTCATGATTCCCTCAATGAACTGTAGCTCCCCTGTTCTGGGAGCACTCATGCAGCCCCAGATCATGACACTCCTACCACCATGCTTGACTATAGGCAAGACACACTTGTCATTGTATGCCTCACTTGCTTGCCACCACACACGCTTGACACCATCTGAAACAAATATGTTTTTCTTGGTCTCATCAGACCACAGGACATGGTTCCAGTAACCCATGTCCTTAGTCTGCTTGTCTTCAGCAAACTGTTTGTGCATCTTTAATAGAGGCTTCCTTCTGGGATGAGAGCCATGCAGATCAATTTGATGCAGTGTGCGGTGAATGGTCTGAGCACTGATATGCTGACCCCCCACCACTTCAACCTTTGCAGCAATGCTGGCAGCACTCATACATCTATTTCCCAAGGACAACCTCTGGATATGATGCTGAGCACGTGCACTCAACTTCTTTGGTTGACCATGGCGAGTCCTGTTCTGAGTGGAACCTGTCCTGTTAAACTGCTGTATGGTTTTGGCCACTGTGCTGCAGCTCAGTTTCAGGGTTTTGGCAATCTTCTTATAGCCTAGGCCATCTTTATGTAGAGCAAGTAACAATTATTTTTTTCAGATCCTCAGAGAGTTCTTTAACATGAGGGGCCATGTTGAACTTCCAGTGACCAGTATGAGAGAGTGAGAGCGATAGCACCAAATTTAACACACCTGCTTCTCATTCACACCTGAGACCTTGTAACACTAATGAGTCACATGACATCGGGGAGGAAAAATGGCTAATTGAGCACCATTTGGACATTTTCACTTAGGGGTGTACTCACTTTTGTTGCCAGTGGTTTAGACATTAATGGCTGTGTGTTAAGTTATTTTGAGAGGACAGTAAATTTACACTGTTATACAAGCTGTACACTCACTACTTTACTTTGTAGCAAAATGTCATTTCTTCAGTGTTGTCACATGAAAAGATACAATAAAATATTTACAAAAAGGTGTTTTTGTTTTTTTTGTTTTTTTTTTACTGAGCTAAATAAAAGCTTACAAATTTGCCATACGATTACTAAGTATGGCCAGAATTAGTGTGGACATGAGTGGTCAGAGTATAATAGTAGAGAAATGAGATGTTAATAACCTTTAGCCTGCTTTTCTCTAGTGCAATGGTTCTTAACCAATGGGTTGCCACCTCCCTCTTGCCAGGCCCATGGCCTCCTATCCACTGGACCTACAGAGCTAGATTGTAGAACACTTGAAGTACAGTTAATGCTTTGACTTTGCAATCTGCTAGTGAATGTGAAGGATGATGGGAGAAAGAAAGAAAGAAAGAAAGAAAGAAAGAAAGAAAGAAAGAAAGAAAGAAAGAAAGAAAGAAAGAAAGAAAGAAAGAAAGAAAGAAAAGAAAGAAATGAAAAGAAAAGAAAGAATCCTTGTGTAATACATATTAAATATATATATTTTAAAATGTATAAACTGTTTTTATTCTCCGGCAAGAAATTTGAAAGAAATGACTGGGCCCTGGTCTCATTAAGACTGAGAACCACTGATCTAGTATATTTCGGGCTTGTATTGACAGAAGATTGTACAGCAAATAAAATAGAAAGTTCAATACCAGCAATTGTTCAGCATCATACCACAAAGCTAGTTAGCACAGTGCTTCCCAATAATATGTACATAGCTTAATATTTAGCCTGACAATATTTGCACTTTTACAGAATGTAACACAAGTACAAAATAAACATAAAGATTTAGACAAATGTAACTAAGGATTAACCATAGACTTTTTACACTAAAAATAAACAAGGTGAAGTGTCACTTCACACCAAATAGGCTAAAAATTATTTAAACAGCACATCATTTTCATGTAATGTACCTATATGTTCTGGCACAACACAGACATTAAGGATCTGTGCATCCATAAAATGGATTGTTGCAATTAAATAGGTTATGCAACTTCTATAAAGACTCCCCTTCTACTTGTGAATAAACCCATAAATGCTCTCTTTCCTCTATATCATTGCCTTCCATCCAGAATGAATGAAATGTGTAACAAAATAGTACAGAAAAAAACAATATTTTTTTACAACAAACTTGTTGGCAGGTCAGGGTGACAGGGTGGTTGTCACATCCTCCATGTTTCCCTCCTCGTTGGGCGTCAAGCAAGGTTCACACCAGAGGCCTAGGATAGGTTCTTCTGGAATAAACTAGGCACCTGGATCACTTTACTACACACGGGGTACCTGTACTTCTGTGCCATTTTCATCAATGCCTCAGGACAAGGCTGAGACCGTTGTGGGAGAGTACTCGACCTTAAGGTGGACCTCGGCTTTTAGAGATGAATGTACACCATGTACACTTGCATACATAACTGTTCTCCAGTTAACTCTTGGGTTCCCATGGCAATATACACGTTCTCTGTAACTTGCATTTAGGAGGGACACGCTAAGCCTTGTCCACATCCACCCATCCAGCGTATCACCACTACCTCACTCCCAGTAAAGGTATGGGATCCCACCATGCACATAGCGCAGACTCCATGCATGCACTTCATCTTGCTTAACTCTTCTGTACCTGGGCACAGGCTGGAGACCTCCGGAGCACGAGTCTACTCATGTTGCTATAGGATACGGGCCACTCACAGAGGGAGTGCTGAAAACAACTCCCTCCCGCAAGAGGCTATCCCAGTCGTCTCAGCCACACTCTTAATGGCCGCTGCTTGGTACACTTCCATTACCCTAGGTAACCACTTGCAGCCTTATGCTGTCTTAATTCTTGGGGGATAAAAACAAAACAAGAAGAGACGCCTCTAAGTGCAGCATTAAAAAGACTTTAATAGCCCAAAGGGTTAAAAACACTTACAAGACATCAGATGAAAAAAGGCTCATCGTGATAATGGGTAGGGGTGGTAGCCGGCATCAGGGTGGTCCCAGTGGTGGAGGTCCCAGAAGTGGTCCGAAATGCAGCAGGGAGCCCCAACCTGGCCAGCAAAACGGAAGTGATGTAAAGAGGGCGGAACGTGTTTCGGAATAACTGGTTGGTTCATTCTTCATGCCAGAGTGGTATCCAAAAAACATTTAATACAAGGTAGACCTGATAAATGATTAGGTTATCTAAAGAGACAGCACAGAAGAAACTGTCTCCTTTCAGACACTGTCTCTGATTGAAACCTCATATGAAAGCCTACTGGCAGTGGGAGAGCCAGGGGAATGAGATACTAATCTAACTGATTTACTTGTTTGTAAACTTCAGCTTAAGCTATTGAGCTCTAAAAGAAAAGGCTTTTTACAACAGGAAGTAAAGAAAAACTAGAAAGCATATGAAAAGGAGTGGAGTGCTCCCCTTGTTGGCCACATGTACATGGACAAAATATTCACACATCATTTTTTCTTAACAAAAAAGCTACTGTCATCCCATTGCTATGGCTACCCTTAAACAATACAAATACACTCATAGCCTATATCCTTGTTTAAATAACGTTAGGCTGTACAAACCATCATATCACAAACTTTGCTACTTATTCAGCAGACAGAACAGGCATATGTACTCTATAATTATGCATAGCAAAACTATTAAAGGAACCCTTGTCTCTTTAAGCTCTATCACAAAGGCAATTTTACTAACGATACAAACAAAATATTTATCACTTTAAAAGCAATCGTATATAAGTTTCAAAACTATATACATATATATATATATATATACAGTGTCTCACAAAAGTGAGTACACCCCTCACATTTTTGTAAATATTTTACTATATCTTTTCCTGTGGCAACACTGAAGAAATGACACTTTGCTACAATGTAAAGTAGTGAGTGTACAGCATGTATAACAGTGTAAATTTGCTGTCCCCTCAAAATCACTCAACACACAGCCATTAATGTCTAAACTACTGGCAACAAAAGTAAAAAGTTGTCACATGAAAAGTGAGGGGTGTACTCACTTTTTGTGAGATATTGTATATATATATATATATATATATATATATATAAATATATATATGTATACACATTTACAAAACGTATTTGTTAAATGCAATTGCTACATCCCCATGTAGCAAGGCAGTTTTGGGCCCCCTGTGATTATGGGTCCAATAACGCTCGTATTGTCTGCTGCTCATTTGTTATAAAAAGCCTTTTGTTTACATAGATCTATAGCTCAAGCTAATACTTATATACACTCCATCCTGGGCTCCATCCTAGGATTCAAGAAGTGAAAGCCTGTCTAAAAAGGACTGTTTTGTTCTTTCTCTTTCAATCTTTTTTATTCAGTTTTCAGAATTACAGTAAAATGTTGTAATGTAATACAAAACTGTGCAAAATGGCTCTGTCAACATAAACAGTAAACAAAAAGTTATCAATGATGGCATGTTTTAGGGGTAAGGAGTAGTGTTGAGCGAACCCGGACTGTAACGTTCGGGTCCGTACCGAACTTTAGGGTGTCCGTGGCACGGACCCGGACCCGGACATTTCAAAAATCGTTCGGGTTTGCTAAAAACTTTACAGGCCCAGGCCCAGGCACGGTGCCTGTGGGATTTCAAGCCATGCCTGGGCTTGCAATGTCAGGCCCAAGCGAGTTGTGATGAGGAATGGGGATTTTGTACGGTAGTAACTATTGAAAAACAAATGACAAATACAACTGTCTCGGTAAAACGTGTCAAAACATAATGTAATGTTGTAAAATGACATTAAGACTTTTGACTTATTTTTTCTAACTTTCTCTTTCTTGTTTTGTCAGGAAAAATCTGTCCGAAAGTGAAGAACTTAGGATCCTACCTCGGGTCCTACCTCACATATATTCATAATCGAACTCGATATCTAGATACATT
>BLSH010114821.1:1265908-1280923 GCA_018402905.1 Glandirana rugosa
CGCTTCTTGCAACCCTGTTGGCTATTTTGAATGAAACGCTTGATTGTTCGATGATCACGCTTCAGAAGCTTGGCAATTTTAAGAGTGCTGCATCCCTCTGCAAGATATCTCACTATTTTTGACTTTTCGGAGCCTGTCAAGTCCTTCTTTTGACCCATTTTGCCAAAGGAAAGGAAGCTGCGTAATAATTATGCACACCTGATATAGGGTGTTGATGTCATTAAACCACACCCCTTCTCATTACTGAGATGCACATCACCTAATATGCTTAATTGGTAGTAGGCTTTCGAGCCTATACAGCTTGGAGTAAGACAACATGCATAAAGAGGATGATGTGGTCAAAATACTCATTTGCCTAATAATTCTGCACACAGTGTATTTAAATTCTTAGCAATAAAGGCTGGATTTAATAATTGAAATTCTTTCCTTTTGTAATGTTGATCAGTCAAGCCAAAGAGTCATTTATATGTTGGTTAGCAGAAGATACACTTATTACCAAAAGTATTGGGATGCCTGCCTTTACACCCACGTTAACTTTAATGGCATCCCAGTCTTAAGGCCCGCACACACGGTCCGATTGTTGGCCAACAGCCTGTTAATCTGATCGTGTGTAAGCACGATTCTACAGCTGATTTCCAATTGTCGTCCAACGAGACTAGAAAACTTGTGTTGGCCAACAAGGCGTTGGTCAATTGTTGGCTCGTGTGTGCAGAAGTTGGCCAACAAAAAGTTGGAAGTGCAAAAACGCATCCTCCGAATCCAGGAAGTGTCGTGTAATCTGTGTTTGTAATTCACAAATCACTTTCACCTGAACTTCCTTGTTATACGCTGGTAACACATCACTACGTTCGGCTTTGTTGGCCGATTACTTGACTCATATCAGTACGATAGACAAAACCACCGTCGCCCAATTTGGATAAAAGTTGGACGTTCTGTTGGCCAACAATCTGCGCGTGTGTACAAGGCTTTAGTCTGTAGGGTTCAATATTGAATTGGCCCATCCTTTGCAGCTATAACAGCTTCAACTCTTCTGGGAGGTCTGTCAACAAGGAGTTTGTCTATGGGAATATTTCACCATAATTCCAGAAGTGCATTTGTGAGGTCAGGCACTGATGTTGGACGAGAAGGCCTGGCTCGCAGTCTCTGCTCTAACTCATCCCAAAGGTGTCCAATCGGGTTGAGGTCAGGACTCTGTGTAAGGACACACTGATTGCTGCTGACACAGGTGAGGATCGGCCTTCTGGGGCTTCGGTGTTCAAGGGTGCCACTCCCCCCCACCATAGGGAAAGGAAGATAGGTATTTCAATAATCCCAATCCCCAGTAAGTGCCCCCCCCATTCTGGCACTGTAAAGTGCCTTATGCTGATGCCGCCCTGTTCACACACCCCCAAACACCCTCCTCCCTATCACACTTCCCAGATACACCCACTCTGATCACAGTCCTCAGGTACTCCTACCCTCATCACATACACACCGTAGGAATGACCAATCCTCCCAGATCTCACCAGTCCTGCAGTTGTTCCTCCAGATGGTGTCAGTGGAGAAGATCTGGTGCCAGGAGGGGTAAGATTTCCACCAAGATCTCCGGTGGCAGCTGCAGCAAAAATTAAGTGTGGGTGGGGCTCCTCCTCCCTGACCTCCTCTTCTTCCTCCTCCTTCTCCACGGGGCCCTCCGCTGGTACCCCTAGGCTTGGACCACCCTGCACAGCTAGGCGCAAACCACCATTCCTTACCTGAGCCTGCCTGACAGCGGGCCCTGACCCCATCCCTTCACACATCTGGCATCTACCCACCACTTTATCCTCTGCATCCTTGCAGATTTGCTCTGACAGCGGGAAATGCACACTCTGCCCCATCTGCCCACAGCACTCTCAGTGCTATCTATGACAGCAGCCTAGTAAACAGCAGGCAAAGTAAAACTTCCATGTTGCGCTCTCTTTCCTACCTGGCACAGCGTGAAAGTTTTAGTTTGCCTGCTGGGAACCCTAAGGCGCTGCCTAAGCTGCCTTATGCTGGTGCCTGCCCTGAGAATAATAATAAAAAGTTGTAAGGGACAACAGAAAATGTATGGGGACATGGGCCCAGCACTGCGAAAGTAGGCAGGCACCTTAGTTAATCTGTCACCCACTGTTAGTGCTAACTTGCTTTTTCCAAACTAACAACTTTCCTTTAATTACACAATTTGTTTTTTAATTTGATGCATCAAGTGATAAGATTATATGGGATATCCCTTCAATATGTCACTGTTAATCTATATTCCTACAGGCACCAAAAGGGGGAGCTGCTGGGGACCATCTGCAGTTTTGACCAATGGGAGGGTGAAAAGCATGTCCTCCTGCACCTACCGCCCATGTGAACATAACCTAAAGGTTTGTTTAGACTTGCGGTTGGGGAGGCTTAAAACATGTGGTTAAGCCTCATTTTTAGTGCCCCTCTAAATGCTCGCCCCTATAAGGTGCAACAACAGTGGACTGGTGTGTTAACAGTCTGCGGTCAAGATGCTTTGTTTCATGTCTGTGACAAAAATGATCACTTCAGTCAGGCAATACTGTGCCAAATGTGATCCATTCAGGTGAATGGGGATGAGCCGCAAACACCCCGCAACTGCATGCAACTCACAAAATTGTGGCACAATGGTGAGCAATTTACAGGATTAAAACAGGCTGTGATGAGGTGATATGTCACGTGTTGCTTTTCAGAGGCACGGCACTTTAGATGCAAGTACAGCCAGCCTGCCCATAGATGGATGAAATTCGGCCGTTCCTATTGAATCAGCCACATTTTGATGCATCTATGGCCGGCTTTAGAGTGCAACGTCATATGTTGTAGCTTGACAAATCAGCACAAAAGTATTTTTCTTTAAACTAGTTCTGTTCTTTTCTTCACTTTATCATTTTAGTCATATGTTTAAGTTTAATTATACATCACTACTTGGAGAAGCAATCAGAAAGACAAATTGTATCAATACAACAAGTGCACATTAATTAGCCTCAATTGCTATTTCTACTAACTCCGGCATTAAGCAGATTTAAAGATCTAATATCCGATTTCAGGGATTTCACAACTGAAAGAAAAATATGAACTATTTAATCAGAGTGAAAAATGTACACATTTTTTTTCTGATTAAACACACTTACTGCGGCATAAAGCTCTGTAATAATCTTATGAAGTTCAGGTGTTGATTAAAAGATTAAATTATAAATTCTGACAGATTTGGGCAAAAAGTAAGAACGTTATCTGGACTTTAAGTGGCAAAACAGTTCTTCCTTTACAAATTAAAACAAAAAAAAAAATAGCAAAGTATGAGAGGAGAAACCTCCAGTAGAGCACAGACCCCAAGTCATCTAGTGTTTTGGGATCTGGAGTTCTTAATTTTGCAAGTCTTGTATGATCCTACCGACAATGGCGTCTGGATTGTCTGGCGTCCTTGCTAGTTAGTCCACCCAAAATACATATTTAAGTTATACAGTATCTCACAAAAGTGAGTACACCCCTCACATTTTGTATATACAGTACAGTTGTGCTCAAAAGTTTGCATACCTTGGCAGAAATTGTGAAATGTTAGCACTCATATTGAAAATATGACTGATCATGCCAAAACACTGTCTTTTATTTAACCACTCCAGGTCCGCGCTATTGCCGAAATACGGCTCCAGCGAGGACCTGAAATGCCGGGAGGACGTCCGTGGACGTCCTCCACTGCGCATGCTCCTGCGCGCCCCCTGGCGGCAGTGGCGTCGCGCGCGCGCCGCACGCTGCGCGAGCGTGCCCGTGGGTCGGGCGGACTCGATGTCCGCCCGAGACCCGCGATCACTTTCAGGAGCCTCAGAACGGGGAACCGCCGTTGTAAACACGGCGGTTCCCCGTTCTTTGACAGGGGACATACCAGATCTACTGATCCCTGTCACTGGGATCAGTTAGATCTGTTATGTCCCGACCAGCCCTGCCCCCCCACAGTTAGAACACACCCAGGGAACATATTTAACCCCTTTACTGCCCCCTGCTGGTTAACCCCTTCACTGCCAATGACATTTACACAGTAATCAGTGGACATTTAAATTTCTGATCGCTGTATAAATGTCATTGGTCCCAAAAATGTGTAAAAAATGTCCGACATTTCCGCCCCAATATCGCAGTCCCGATAAAAATCGCAGATCGCCGCCATTACTAGTAAAAAAAAATAAAATAATAAAGACGCCATAAATCAATTTCCAGTTTGTAGACGCGATAACTTTTGCGCAAACCAATCAATATACGCCGATTGCGTTTTTTTTTTACCAAAAACATGTAGAAGAATATATATCAGCCAAAACCGATGAATAATTTTTTTAATGGATTTGTACTTTAGCAAAAAGTAAAAAATATTGTTCTTTTTTGCAAAATTGTCGCTCATTTTTTGTTTATAGCGGCGATCAGAAATGACGCAGAGGGGATCAAATACCACCAAAAGAAAGCTCTATTTGTGGGAAAAAAAGGACGCAAATTTTATTTGGGTACAACGTTGCATGACCGCGCAATTGTCATTCAAAATGCGACAGCTCTGAAAGCCAAAAATTGGTCTGGACAGGAGGGGGGTTTAAGTGCCCGGTAAGGAAGGGGTTAAGGATAGTGATCACATGAAGCCATTTATTATCACATAGTTTTTTGGATCCTTTTTAAATCATAATGATAGCAGAAATCACCCAAATGGCCCTGATAAAAAATTTACATACCCTGGAATGTTTGGCCTTGGTACAGACACAGAAGGTGGCACACACAGGTTAAAATGGCAATTAAAGGTTAATTTCTCACATTTGTGGCTTTTTAAATCACAATTAGTGTGTGTATAAATAGTCAATGAGTTTGTTAGCTCTCACTTGGATGCTCTAAGCAGGCTAGACACTGAGTCATGAGGAGGAAAAAAAGAACAGTCAAAAGACCTGCGTAACAAAGTAATGTAACTTTATAAAGATGGAAAAGGATATAAAAAGATACCCAAAGCCTTTAATATGCCAGTCAGTACTGTTTAATCCCTTATTAAGAAGTGGAAAATTCAGGGCTCTTTTGAAACCAAGCCAAGGTCAGGTAGACCAAGTAAGATTGCAGCCACAACTGGCAGAAGAATTGCCCAGGATACATAGAAAACCCCCCGGATAACCTC
This sequence comes from Glandirana rugosa, assembly GCA_018402905.1. Classification (NCBI taxonomy): domain Eukaryota; kingdom Metazoa; phylum Chordata; class Amphibia; order Anura; family Ranidae; genus Glandirana; species Glandirana rugosa. The sequence continues at coordinate 1,271,049 of BLSH010114821.1, forward strand.
AGGAGAAATGCAGGCTTCTCTCCAAAAAGATGATGTAGTTGTTTTTAAGGAGCACAATTCATAGATACTTGAACAAAAAAGAGCTGCATGGCTGAGCTGCCAGAAGGAAGCCTTTACTGCGCCAATGCCACAAAAAAGCCCAATGAGGCATGTCAAGGTGTTGTTGGGCATATTGTAACCAGGCTTTTTTGTGGAACTTTTGCAGTAAAGGCTTCTTACTGGCAGCTTGACCATGCAGCTCTTTTTTGTTCAAGTATCATTGTATTGTGCTCCTTAAAAACAACCACACCATCTTTTTCCAGAGCAGCCTGTATTTCTCCTGAGGTTACCTGTGGGTTTTCTTTGTATCCCTAACAATTCCTGTGGCAGTTGTGGCTGAAATCCTTCTTGATCTACCAGACCTTGGCTTGGTATGAAGAGATTCCCAAATTTTCCACTTCTTATTAAATAATTGAACAGTACTGACCGGCATATTCAAGGCTTTGGATATCTTTTTATATCCTTTTCCATCTTTGTAAAGTTTCATTACTTTGTTAAGCAGGTCTTTTGTCTGCTCCCCATGGCTTAGTATCTAGCCTGCTTAGTGTACCCATGTGAGAGCTAACAAACTCATTGACTATTTATACACAGACACTAATTGCGATTTAAAAAGCCAAAAATGTGGGAAATTAATCTTTAATAGCCATTTTAACCTGTGTATGCTACCTTCTGTGTGTCATGGCACCTGAGGTCAGGTGACGGATGCGCACCGCAGGAGTGCGAATCGCACCACTGAAGTGCGAAGCACACGCTAAGGTTGCGAAGTGCACTGCAAGGTTGTGGACCTATGGCTGACTGCTGCTAAGTAGTTCCAGCTGATACGGGGAGAGGGCCCCCTAGAGCCCCAACACTGAAACGCGGAATCCAAGAGCCAGTGGGTATTCACCAGAGCCTCTGGTGGTGAGGATGGATTTGGCTGCAACTAAATCCAGGTCGCAGCCCCCGGGGGTCCCCTAGCTCATGCTCGGGCTGGCTACAGGTGGAAAAGGGGAAGCAGCAGCACAGGAATAAGCAAGAATAGTTAGAGGAATAGCAAAGGGTCAGGGCTACAAGCAGACAGGAGAAACCGAGAACAAGCCGAAGATCAAGATATCAGGCAGGAAGGGATAGTCAGACAAGCCAAAGATCAAAACACAGATAAGACTGAGAGCAAAGGAAGGCGACAACCACACACAAGTCAAACACGCTTAAACGTTGATCAGCAATGCGGCCTAGCACTGCCAGCTATTATATCCTGTTACCAATTAAGGCCTGGGGTGGAGACCAGCTGAGGAGAGCCTACTAAAGCACACAGGTGAGGGAGGCCCGGCCTTTAACTGGACACATGCAGCAAACGTAGGCAACAGATAAGACATGAGCATTTGCTTAGGTTTCAAGACAGAATGTTTACTATGGTTTCATGACACTGTGTCTGTACCAAGGCCAAACATTCCAGGGTTTGTAAACTTTTCATCAGGGCTATCTGGGTGATTTCTGTTATCATTATGATTTTAAAAGGAGCCCAAAAACTGTGATAATGTGATAATAAATGGCTTCATGTGATCACTATCCTTGAATAAAAGACAGTTTTCTTGGCATGATTAGTCATATTTTCAATATAAATGCCAAAATTTCTGCCAGGGTGCAACTGCATTTTATTATATCTTTTCATGTGACAACACTGAAGAAATTACACTGTACTACAATGTAAAGTAGTGAGTGTACAGCTTGTATAACAGTAAAAATTTGCTGTCCCCTCAAAATAACTCAACACACAGCCATTAATGTCTAAACCGTTGGCAACAAAAGTGAGTACACCCCAAAGTGAAAATGTCCAAATTGGGCCCAAAGTGTCAATATTTTGTGTGGCCACCATTATTTTCCAGTACTGACTTAACCCTCTTGGGCTTGCAGTTCACCAGAGCTTCACAGGTTGCCCCTGGAGTCCTCTTCCACTCCTGCATGACGACATCACGGAACTGGTGGATGTTAGAGACCTTGCGCTCCTCTACCTTCCATTTGAGGAAGCCCCACAGATGCTTAATAGGGTCTGGAGACATGCTTGGCCAGTCCATCACCTTTACCCTCAGCTTCTTTAGTAAGGCAGTGGTTGTCTTGAAGGTGTGTTTGGGGTTATTAGCATGTTGGAATACTGACCTGTGGCCCAGTCTCCAAAGGGAGGGGATCATGCTCTGCTTCAGTATGTCACAGTACATGTTGGCATGCATGGTTCCCACAATGAACTGTAGCTCCCCAGTGCCGGCAGTACTCATGCAGCCCCAGACCATTACACTCCCACCACCATGCTTGACTGTAGGCAAGACACACTTGTCTTTGTACTCCTCACCTGGTTGCCTCCACGCACGCTTTACACCATTTGAACCTAATAAGTTTATCTTGGTCTAATCAGACCACAGGACATGGTTCCAGTAATCTATGCCTTTAGCCTGCTTGTCTTCAACAAACTGTTTGCGGGCATTTCTTTTTTCTTGTGCATCATCTTTAGAAGAGGCTTCCTTCTGGGTCGACAGCCATGCAGACCAATTTGATGCAGTGTGTGTCTGAGCACTGATAGGCTGACCCCCTACCCCTTCAACCTCTGCAGCAATGCTGGAAGCACTCATATATCTATTTCTCAAAGACAACCTCTGGATATGATGCTTAGCACGTGCACTCAACTTCTTTGGTTGACCATGGCAAGGCCTGTTCTGAGTGGAACCTGTTCTGTTAAACCGTTGTATAGTCTTGGCCACCATGCTACAGCTCAGTTTCAGGCTCTTAGCAATCTTCTTATAGCCTAGGCCATCTCTATGTAGAGCAACAATTCTTTTTTTCAGATCCTCAAAGAGTTCTTTGTCATGAGGTGCCATGTAGAACTTCCAGTGACCAGTATGAGAGAGTGAGAGCAATAGCACCAAATTTAACACACCTGCGTCACATTCACACCTGAGACCTTGTAACACTAACAAGGCACATGACACCGGGGAGGGAAAATGGCTAATTGGGCCCAATTTGGACATTTTCTTTTCCAATGTTTTTATTAAAGTTTTCACAAATAAGTATACAAAAGTTGTATCAAGGAGTACATATTGGTCGCCATTGAAAAACATGTCAAATTGACTGGACCTGAACCATATATATATATTTTCTGCGTTCTCCCAAGGAATGAGGAAGAAGGGAAAAAGAGAAAAATAAAAGAAGGGGAAATGTTCTCTTTCTCCTTTTCCGATGCTATCAATATGAATACAAAATTAGAAAACCTCCTGAATATATCAGCAAAGACCAAACGAGGGGAGCAGGGAAGAAAGAAAAGATAGGAAAGGTAAGTAAAGAAAATTACATAAGAAATAACCCCGAGCCGTGAATCCCACCCTCCCGAGTCTGCTCTTAGGCAGGCATGGTCTCTGTTCAAATATCTGACCCATGGGTCCCAAACCTTCTCAAACATCGGTATCCTGTCCTGCAGGACTTCTGTCATGTGCTCGTTAGCCATGATCCAAGAAAGTTTGTATTTGATCTGTTCGAATGGTAAACTAGCTGATTTCCAGAATTTTGTGATAGTAAATTTTGCAGATATAAATATAATTAAAGTGGTTGTAAACCCCCTAATGTGATTTTTATCTACAGGCAAGCCTATAATAAGGCTTACCTGTAGGTAAAATGAATATCTCCTAAACCTGTATGGTTTAGGAGATATTCGCTCTGCATGCAGCCGCCTGACGTCACGGCACATGTGCTCTGATGATCTGGTGGAGGCTGCCGGAAAATCAGAGCTCTCGTGGCTCCGGCCACTCACAGCACTGGAGGCGCATTCACGGAAGAAAGAAGAAGTCGGCTCCCTCAGTGCTAATCGTGTCGGGCTGTGGGGGACTCGTTCTAAGGTAAGCATTTCATAATGTGTTAGTATGCGATGCATACTAACACATTATGCTTTTGTCCTGCAGGGTTTTTTTTTTTTGCTCTGGGCTTACCTCTTTAAGTTATGAGACGCCTCTGAGATTTCGACGCATTCTCCACTTTGCAACCCAACAGAGCCTGTCTGGGGGATTTGACAAGGTTGACTTGGGTGAGAGTGTAATTTAAATTATACACCCTGATCCAATACCGTTGCACCTTTGGGCATTGCCACCATATGTGGTACACCATCCCTTCCTGTCCACAATTTGGACATTTTCCCATAGGGGTGTACTCAATTTTGTTGCCAGCGGTTTAGAAATTAATGGCTGTGTGTTGAGTTATTTTGAGGGGACAGCAAATTTGTACTGTTATACAAGCTGTATACTCACTACTTTACATTGTGGCAAAGTGTAATTTCTTCAGTGTTGTCGCATGAAATTATATATTAAAATATATACAAAAATGTGAAGGGTGTACTCACTTTTGTGAGATACTCTAGGTTTAGCCAGGGCTTTTTTTTTCAGAGGATAGGTGCAGAAACTCCTCCTCTCCCGAGTCACCCCTTGACCCCACCTCCTAAACACCCCCGAGCACTGTTCCTTGGTTCCACCCTTTACCCACCTCCCAGTACCATCCTATTTAGAAAATACAGAACCAAGTATCATTTTGTGGTGTTTAGTATTTTGTATGGAATTTGTTAATGATAGCAAGAAAGGTAGTAAAATAGATCTATGTATAAAATAATCCTTCCTTGCTATCCCTATAGCTAAATCTAAGAACACCATGCTAACAACGAATTGATATAGGAGGCAGTTAAACACCAGTCTGCATCCAACCACATGTGCAAACACAATTAATATATACTACCTTCAAGGGTGCAGTGCTCTTCTTCTTTTTTTTTTTTTTTTTAAAGATATTTTTATTGAGTATAAAGACATACAAACATTCAAAAACCGGTAACAAACCTTCGGGTATCCGGCCCGATAATAATAGTTACAGCGTTAACAGAGTATTCCTTAAGCACAACTACTGCCAAAGTAGTACATGTAAATTGTAAATTAAACCTTACATGGTTCAACAGATATGGAATATAATATATTGAAAGCTATGTCCTGCCCAGTGGGTCGACAGTGGTCTGAGGCAGACCAAGCGGCACCGCCTCCTACGGCAAGGTGGGGCATAGTGTGAGAGGGCTGGCCAGCCATCCGCCCCAAATCTTGTAGAAACTCTTACTCCGTTTTCGGAGAACGAAAGTGAGTTTGTATAGGGGTAGCGCCTCGTTCACCAGTTTCAGCCACATGTTTTTATTTAGTGTTTGCGAGCTCTTCCACGTCAGTAGGAGGGACTTCTTCGCATAAAAGAATAAAATGCGAAGGAGTCGCTTTGCTGAGGAGGATAAGGATAGGTCCCCAAACATCCCCAAAAGACAGTTTTTAGGGTTAATGATATTAGGTAGGCCTAGTGCTGCAGAGATGAACGAACCCACATCCCTCCAGAAATGGTGTACTATCGGACATGACCAGAAGCAGTGCAAAAAGTCCGCCCGCTGGCCGCATCCCCTAAAGCATATGTCCGTGGCCGATAGTCCCATTTTACAGAGTCTATGTGGGGTAAGATGAGATTGGTGGAATATTTTAATTTGAATGACTCTGTCTCTAGATGATATTACAGATGATTTAAAGGTATCAGAAAATTCTAACCAATCTTCCTCTGTAATCTGTATATCCATATTTGACCATTTGGATTGTGCTATACGAAATCTGGGGTTAGTATCCGAGACTAAGGCCATATAGTAGGTTGAGATAAGTTTGGTATTGGCTGGGTCTCTGAGCAGTTTTTCTAGGGGAGGTACGTGGAGTATGCTGTCCAAATTACCAAATTGTGCCCTAATGGCATGTCTTAGCTGATAATAAAAGAAGCAGTGCTCTTCTTCAATACATTAAGTGCATAGATTAATTAATATATAAAGTTAAAGTGGTTGTCAACCTATGACAACCACTTTAACCTACAGGTAAGACTAGAATAAGGCTTACCTGTAGGTGCCCTGCATATCTCCCAAACCCGCATGGTTCATGAGATATGCAGTGTCCTGCATGTACCGACATCATTTCGCCACATGCGCAGTGAAGAAACGGCCTCCGTGCCGTTTCTCCACTGAGACTGGCGGCTCCCGCACACATGCGGGGGAGTGACATCACGCGACTCCGGCCAGTCACAGAGCTGGAGATGGAGGCCCCGGAAGGAAGAGGGGCAGAAGATGGATGGCGCCAGCACAGGGGACAGCGCTGGACGTCGCTGGCTTTGTTTGCAGGTAAGTGGCACATGATGGGCTACTATGGATAGTAGCTCATTATGTTTCTAATGTACAGGGGTATGTAGAGGAAGTAAACCCAATCTGGGTTTACTTCCTCTTTAATCAGTGATCATAAAAATAATATTAATAAAGTAAAATACAATAACTATTATATACACAAATATATATATATATATTTATATCAAAGTGAGTCCATCTTTCAGTGCCAGTCCATAAATATATGTATAAAATTTGTGAATCGTGTAATCCCATACATCAAGATCAATTGTGTGTATCGGCCTTTGTTCACCATGGTGCCCTTCACCCCACCTAAGGGTGCCTTCTCACCTGCTTGCAAACTGCTTAAGCCCATAGCTTCTTAAATGCTATATACATATTGGAAGCTCCAAGGATGAGAGCTCCCTGGAATGATTCCCCACCTGGGAGTTTAGTGTGAACCTTTGCGTGTTTCAGCATCTCCTTTTGTGCTCTTCATAAAATAAATTAAAAAACCAGCAGAGAAGTGGAAACCCCTCTTAATGGCCACAGCAGGTGTACAGACGCAGGAACTCAAGCATAGATAGGAATGGTTGAGACACAGTCAGGTATTTTAAAGGAAATGTTGTATATATTTCATTTTTTTCGATTATTATTATTGAATATGAATTATTATTGTTCTTTTGCCTGAAAAAAACAATGAGAACCGTTATATTTCTCATTTGAATTTGAATGATACCGCTTATTCAAATCATACCTAAACCTTAAACAAAAATGTAATATATTACAGCATACCAGCTCATATTAGAAGTGATAGCTTCTATTATAATTTTCTTTTTTCATTTTTTTTTCCTTTATTTTTACCCGGAGGTTCTGCCAAAAACACACTTCCATTCCTAGGGTGACAAACCCCACTAAAGCTGGCCAGAGGCGGTTCCCATCTTGGCCGATTCAGCAGGAACTGGCTGAGATTTGAACCATGTATGTACCATGTATGGGCAGGCTGATCGATCAACTTGGGTACAACCAGTCTGCCAAATTTTACATGCGATTATTGCACTCGCTCGGCAGGAGGTATTCCTTAGTCAACACTGCCTGTGGTTGCAGGAAAGAAATTCGCTCCGTCTATGGTCAGCTTTACCTTCTGTACCAGGACAACAGATACAAGATGTGGCTATGGAACCCCACCTATTTCCTATTCTCTATTACGTAGCAGGGTGTGGTTCTGTTGTCCCTAAAGATAGTTTAGAACAGTGTTCCTCAACTCCAGTCCTCAAGGCCCACCAACAGGTCATGTTTTCAGGATTTCCCTCAGATGAATCGGCTGTTGTAATTACTAAGGCAGTGAAACTGATCAAATCACCTGTGCAAAATAATGGAAATCCTGAAAACATGACCTGTTGGTGGGTCTTGAGGACTGGAGTTGAGGAACACTGGTTTAGAACAATGAAATTGATTTAAATCAGCACAGGCACTGAGCCCAGAAAGTTATCAGCTTATAAGGTTTCTATCAAGATTAAAAGGTGTTTTTATATTCCTCAAATGGATATAACAACATTTTTCATTATTGGTATACAAAAGCAGACCACAAGGGAGCACATAAGAGAAATTTATTGTAAGAGTTTAGCTAGCCTCTATATTATTTCTAAAGTTAAATCTTTTCTTTCGTTTTGGACAGAATAGGGAATGGTTAAAACCCTTGTTAGGGTTTTTTTCTTCCTGTATCCCATTAGGGGATGTCACAGTGTAACCTGCAGTTTCCTGCCTGTGCAATTCTTACCTCCATGCCACAGTTGTTCTGCTAGACCCAGGATTCTTTTCACATGGGTTGTTTGACTTCTGTGCTCACCTATGGGAGTTGCATTCAATATTGTATGTGGGAAGGTGGAGTGGTGGTCTAGTTGCCAGTCACATCCATTTTTTCCCCTAACTGGTTGGGTGCCAAATACTGGGTCACATGGAAGGCCTGCCCAGTGTGGGTTTTTTTCTGGGTTAAGCTAGGCACTGTTACAGGGTCACATTACACATAGGGTACCTCTGTTTTGTGCCATCTTCACCAATTCCTTGGGGTAAGGCTGAGGTGGAGGAATACTCAACTTTAAGACGGACCTCTACACTTGCAGATGAACGTACACCATGTACACTGACACTGTAACTGTTCTCCAGTTAACTCTTGGCACCCTGTGATAATGTACATCCTCTCCATAACTTGGAGAAATTTTGGAGGGACACACTGACACAATATCCACAACCACCTGTCCAGTGTTTTGCACTACAACTCCCCAGTAATGGAGCGGGCCCTGACGTGTACTCAACTTATACCTATACCAGGTACATGCTATTAACAAGCTGCTTGTTAAACTTCTGTTACTCTAGGTAACCGCATGTGTCTTCACATTACTCTACTTCATACTGATGTATTCATAGCACAATGTGTTAAGACCCACTTGGTTAACTGTGTGCCTGCTGACTATTTGCAATTCACCTCTTTAATAACTTCAGACCAGGCAATGGACAACGTTTCAAAACTTTATGTGGCAAAAGTGCAAAAATAGACATTCAGGGATTGATTTACTATAACTGAAGAGTGCAAAAAATGGTGCAGCTTTGCATAGAAACCAATCAGCTTTCTGGTTTTATTGTCAAAGCTTAATTGAATAAGCTAAAATTAGAAGCTGAATGGCTACCATACACAGCTGCACCCGATTTTGCACTTTCCATTTTTGTCCAACAAAGATTGTATTAACCCCTTCGAGTCCAACAGGCAAGTCATGATACTTTCCTAGTTCCCCAACTATAACTATAGGTTTGTGTGCTGCCCTGGCATACCTGCAGAAGTGTAGTCCAGCAATCATAGTCCTTCAGGGGCATATCTGTTCACTTCACTCCAGCTATATGCGTGACATGAGATAATTGCAACACCTTTATGTAAGTGCACCTACTCTGGCAGTTATTTTGTAAGTTTTATATGCCCCTTATCATACATTATAGAACATTCTCTGAATTGCAATTTCTCTTTATAGATTTTTTCTTAGTGGCATTTTCTCCCTTATATATCTAAACTCTCCTATCTTCCCTTGATGGGTTTGGATGTCCTTTGGGGTGATACCTTTTTTGTGGAAAGTGCATACTGGCGGTTGTTGTTTCCCCTTATTGGTACTGTAAGTTCAGATCAATGAAAAAATGTAATTTTGGCACTGTTTTGTAATACTGCTTATGCTTTATTTTGCAATATGTCCATTTTCTGACAATTATTGTTTTATCTATAGTGCATTATTGTACTTGTCACATGGAACATCTACTCCTTTGAAGAAGACTCATAGGAGTTCCATGCACCTTGCAGTACTGACATTGTACCATGTTATTGTATTTTACCATTTCTATCGAATATTTTAATGTTGTCTAATAAAAACTAGTATATTTTACTTATTGTCCAGGTTTGTCTTCAAAGTCCTGTTAAACCTTCTTTTGCATATTTGTAATTTCGGGATGTGGCTATCTGCTGGATTATTTGGCAATATTTTGGATCGCTGCTCTCCTTTTTAAACAGGGGCATATCTCCAGCTCTGGAGTCTTCAGGGCGAGCCTCAAGCTAAAAGTCTCTATATGCATGCCAAGACAAGCAACATTCTCCTAGTCCTATGGGTTTCTTCATCTGCCTGCATCCCTC
>BLSH010114822.1:30107-55410 GCA_018402905.1 Glandirana rugosa
CACAATCCCAGTTTTGGGATGTGACAATGGCACGTACCCTGGCTTTACTAACAGGTTTACGGCCTTTCCTTTTCCTTAAGGCATTAATTGATTTGGTCATGAGGGCTGCACACCTTTCTTGCAAATCATCAGCCCGACTAGCAGTTGTACAAACACACTCTGAAGCAACTGCTAGCTGGTCTTTTAATACCTTAATTTCTGTCTTTGCCTTCTCCCTTCTCTGTGATTCAGTATAGAGAGCATGAAGGAAGTACCAACCCACTGTGGACACTGTCCTCTTCTCTTTTTTACTTAAATCCAACCCCTTAAGGCTAAAATCTACAAAATGATCTGAGACTTTAACACCCCAAATCATATTCAAGGGAGAAGCATACTTTACAAATTCTTTAGCAAGAGGCTCCCACTCATGGTCTCTGGCCCAGATAGGTAAACTGCACACTTCCGTCTGGTCACCAGAAACCTCTGCAGCCTTGCTTTTCCTAAACATTTTATGCAGCATTTTTACCCAGCACAAGCTACACAACACACCACAGAAAACACAGGTCTTCTTCAGTTGAACTTATAGCACAGATCACGACACGAGCCCCCAATTGTTTCGCTTTCGTCTAGATAGCAAGGTTACTTTGCGGTATAAGCAAGGAAGTTCAGACCGGTTTTGTGTATTAATGAGCTTTTACTGAACAAAAATGCTGTACATACAAAACTATTACAATATTAGGAATACAAATCAAGACTGACAGATCTCTATAGCAAATTAACAACCTAGCCAACAAACAAACTATAGTCTGTAACAATAGAAATACACTTAAATGTTACTTAGCTTCAGTTACTGTGTTCGTGATCTCCGTTGACAACGATTCTTCTGGAGACCAGGCACTTTCCTTAGTTTCACAGATGAGTGCTTCGACGGTAATCCATTGTGAGAGTCAGCTCTTCTGCCCTGAGCTTATCTCTGGCAATATTTATATGGCTCAGTTAATTTACAATGGTTACCTTAACGATGTAGTAACCAAAAAAAAAAATATCTGAATGCCTGTGTATTCCCAAATTCTACCTCAAGATGGCACTCTGCCATAACAAATATACAATTGTTTACAGTATCTATAGAGAAAACTGTCAAACTGTAAAACAACAATGGTAACAAACTCATTAACCTTAACAATCAACTGACAAATGTCTCATTGTTTCAGGACAGCCTGTTTTACATCCTCAAACAAACCTGATCTGTTAAAATGAGTCTGATAGATAAATCATTTGTTCATATAAAATATTTTATATCAAACGCAACACAGAAACCCTCAGAGGTCTGTTAGAGAGCCTTAGTGAACAAACAGCATCATGAAGACCAAGGAACACACCAGACAGGTCAGAGATAAAGTTGTGGAGAAGTTTAAAGCAGGGTTAGGTTATAAAAAAAATATCCCAAGCTTTGAACATCTCACGGAGCACTATTCAATCCATCATCTGAACATGGAAAGAGTATGGCACAAATGCAAACCTACCAAGACATGGCTATCCACCTCAACTGACAGGCCAGGCAAGGAGAGCATTAATCAGAGAAGCAGCCAAGAGGCCCATGGTAACTCTGGAGGAGCTGCAGAGATCCACAGCTCAGGTGGGAGAATCTGTCCAAGGACAACTATTAGTCGTGCACTCCACAAATCTGACCTTTATGGATGAGTGGCAAGAAGAAAGCCATTGTTGACAGAAAGCCATAAGAAGTTCCGTTTGCACGACCTTAAAAGGCTCCAAAATCAGTAATAGTAGCCATGGCTTCCCGTAGCGATGTGTCTGTATCACCTAGCATAGGGAGCATGTCATCAGCGTATCACTTTTTCCTGTACATTCCCATATCTAAATCCCGTAATTCCTGAATGGGACCTAATTCTGATCTCTAGAGGTTCTATCGCCAATGCGAACAGGAGGGGTGAAAGGGGGTGTCCCTACCTATTGCCTCTCTTCAAAGCAAAGCCATAGGATAGTTTCCTGAATACACAGCCTCACCCAGGAAATATAGCTTGGGCCTAAGCCGAATTGCTTCAGCACTGCCCATAGGTATCCCCAGTCCACGCTATTGAACGCCTTTGTGGCGTCTAGTGACAACAGAGCTCTACTGCCTATAGTATCTGCTGGGGACTGTATATTCAAAAAAAGTCTTCTTAAATTGATTGTGGTCGATTTATTTGGCACGAAACCAGATTGATCGGAGTGCACAATTGACGCTATAACCTCATTCAGTCGGACAGCTAGCACCTGTAAAAGTGAGATGGGTCTTGTACGATGCTGGGTCTTTACCTGCTTTTAAAAGTAAGATAATATTAGCCTTGGACATCGAGGGGGGCAAGCCTCCTGCCTCCAGTGACTCATTGAAGACCCTCAGCAAGCGCAGAAGCAGTATCTTGGGGTATTGTTTGTAGAGCTCCATGGGGAGACCATTCTCCCCAGGCGATTTGCAGTTCGGAAAGGTACCCCCTGCCTCCTGAAGCTCCTCAATAGTAAACAGGGCAGCAAGCCCTTTGGCCTGGTCAACTGTTAGACTGGGAAAAGTTAGTTCACTGAGGTAATTTTCAAGGTCCCCTGAATCATAAGAAGTACCCAGAAGGTAAAGATTCTCATAAAAGTTGGCTAGTTCCTGTATAATCAATTCCGGGGAGCGGACCAAGGAACCTGTTTGAACTTTAATCGCTCCTATTGCAGGGGATCGTCGCTGTGAGAAATCAATCAATGCCAACAGGCGGCCAGTTTTCTCCTCAAAGAACGCCTGCCTAGAGAAGAACCGCTTCTTCTCGACCGAGGAGGAGAGCAAGTGCTCATTGGCAGGTTGGGCTCCTTAGCTGAATCAGAAGGATTCATAATATATCTTTGTTCTAGTTCCTGACCCGGAGCTTCTACAGCATCCCGGAGGCCCGAGGAGGCACACTTGACCTTATTCATTTCCACAATCAATAGACCCTGCAGGTAGGCCTTGAAAGCCTCCCATTGCATGACATTGAATTCAGAGGGATCCTGCGCTGCAAACTACTCCTGCATGCCCCGCTCAATTCATTGTGTGGGTGGAATAACCTTAGCCAAAATGCATTAAATTTCCAGGGAGCTTTTTGTAATAGGTCCAGGAGAGAAACCAGGACATGTACTACTAAGGGGCATGATCTGATATACTATGAGGCCTGTACAGCAAATTGGAGATGAACGGGAGCATGCCGGAGCTGCCCACTGCAAGAACAACCCTGGACAGAGTACCATGTGATTTAGAAAAACATGAAAATAGTTTAACGCTCGAACTGCAAAGATATCCACCCATCCCACCTCTTGCAACAGAGGACTGGGGGACTTGATGTCTATCCAGGGCTGGATCCAAGCAACAGTTAAGGTCTCCCACTATGAGTAGCGGTAGCTCAGACCTCACATCCAAATAGGCGATGAGAAGCCTGAGCACCGCCGCCACAAAAGGTAGAGGAATGTATACAAAAGCCAACACACATATTAAAGCACCAATACGGCAATGCACAAAAACATAACGCCCTTCAGAATCAATTAGCTTGTCAAATTCTTGGAAATCCAGGGCAGCATGCACCATCACCCTAACCCCTCTGGAGTGGTTTGTGTGCATTAAATGATATGCTCACCCCACCAACGAATACCGCAAGTAATGCAGTAGTGAAGTGGGTTTCCTGAAAACAAATAATAGCAGGATAAAACTTTTTGAGGCACATAGAGATCATGGTACCTTTGAAGGGCAAGTGAGCAACCCTAATGTTCCAAGAAACTATCAGTATGGTTGCCATTAGAAGGGGGGAGATTGTAACGGCACCTGGAAAATCCAGATAGTGCCGGACACGCTCCTCCAGGTGAGCACTGTCATAGTCAGTTGTTTCGGGACGGTATTCCACATCTAGTGTAGGTAGGCGGGTATAGTAAGTTGATAACAGTACCAGGGAGCAATGTGGCATGGTCATGCCATCTCCCGAGTGGTCACTGCTGACATTGTCCAAATACATGAACATAGGTGTAGTTGGAACTAAAAACAAAGAAGAAACCCTTTTCTGGGTAGTGACTGCCAACAGAGTTCTAGGTTTGTAATAATCAACAAGGAGTGAAACATCTTCAAACTTTTTCCACAGTCAAACAATGCTTTTTGTATAACTCACATCTTCAGCTGCAATATTGTGTTCCCCAGCCTGAGAACAACATGTCCGGAAAAAACAAAGAAAAAACGTGTATAATAAATGCTGAAGATGAGAAACAGAACTTTGCTAAACCTCATACCAGGAACCCATGTGTCACTCTTCATCCATCTCTCCTGCATGGTGTCGGAGGGCCTGCTCATTTTGGTCCAGCCAGGCCATCTCTTCCTTAGGATATTCAAAGAATTGCGCTTGCCTTGTGCTGTAATCCTGAGTTTTGTTGCGTAAAGCATGGCGTAAGGCAATTGTAGAAGCCACAACCGTCTCTTGATGTCCAAGAATCTGGCTAGGCGCCTTTGCACTTCTGCCAAGAAGTCTAGGTAGAAAGATATTCTTGTGCCATTATAGAGAAGGTTGGCGCGGTCCCGCGCTTGGCGTAATACCACCTCCCGATCCCGGTAATGAAGCAGTTTAACCAGCATTGATCTAGGAGGGCTCCCTGGGAGAGGTGGGTGCAAAGGGACCCTGTGGCAGGGTTGCCAACCGCCAGTAAATTTACTGACAATTTGTAAAAATCAGTGATTTTTAGAACTGTCTATAAATATCAGGGTCTGATAATTTGTCATGCTGTGCTGACTTTTTAAGTGTAAACCAAGCAAACTACTTGATATGGGTATTTGTCAGTGTTTCCATGTTGGGTTTAAATATCAATTGTCTTAGTTTTTAATAGGAGTTCAGTTATTTTTCAGGTTGCCAGTAAAAAAGGTGCTCTGCCAGTAAGATTTTCCATGATTTGCCAGTAAAAAAAGCTGCGGGAGGTTGGCAACACTGCCCTGTGGGCCCTCTCTACTGCACACTGGGGTGAGAAAGCGCTCTCCCAAACAGTTCCAGGAGCCAATTCTCAATGAAGACCGTGGGGTTCTTACCCTCCACATACTCAGGTAGGCCCACAATGCGGACATTGTTTCTTCAGGGACGATTCTCAATATCTTCTACTCTGTCATTAGCCTCCCTTGCCAGCTGGAGGGCCGATTTGGTATCACGGATCAAAGGAGGTAGCTGGTCTTCCATGTCATTAACCCGGCTCTGCGCGGCTGTGGTCCTCTTGTGTATTTTCTGCAAGTCCTGGTGTAAGAAAGCTACCTCTTCCCGCAGCCCCCCAGATTGATCTTTTAAAGTGTTCATGGAGGCAGTGCAAGTATGTACCACCCTGAGGATATCTGCAAGTGTGGGCCTCTCATTATCAGGCTCCTCCAGTTCCTGCAGGGTCTTCAGGGGTATATCTGCATGGATAGTCTCTGTCATTACAAGGGCCTGGTCGGTCTGCTTCAGCTCCTCAGACTGAGCCCGTCACACCCTGTGCAGCCCCACTGAGATCCTCGGCTTCTGTGCATAATAGAGAATGCCACATATGCGCTGCCCCCGCTTCACCATGTCTTTGTATGGCGACTCGGGGCTAATAATAGAATTAGACTGCCCCAATGCCCCTGCATTCAGGCTATGACTATAGCGATTTGTAGCTTACATAGCACTTTCCTTTCATTCACAGAGGCTAAACGCAGCTGAAAGGGAGCAAAGTAAGTATATATTGCTGTAGACGTCTGCATTAACTGCTTGCCAAACAGCCACCGTCATTATACTGCGGCAGGTTGGCACAGGCATGCAAATTGCCATAGGTGTACGTCAGGCGCACACACTGCGATCTGTGGACCCACTTGCTAACGGGGGAGCCAACCATCGAGTCCGCCGGCCACCTGCGATCGCTCCAGAGAGAGGCAGAACGTAGATTTGCCAGTGTAAACAAAGCAGATCCCCATTCTGACAGGGGAATAGAGAGAGATCATCTGTTCCCTGTGATTGGGGATAGCGATCTCTCTCCTTCTCCAGTGAGCCCAGCCCACATACAGTTAGAAACACCTCCCAGGGAACACATTTAACCCCTTGAACGCCCCTAGTATTAACCCCTTCCCTGCCAATGACATTTATACAGTAATCAATGCATTTTATAGCACTGCTGTATAAATGTCACTAGTTCCAAAGAAGTATCAAAAGTGTCTGATCTGTCCACCGCAATGTCACAGTCCAGCTAAAAATTGCAGATCACCACCATTACTAGTGAAAAAGAATAATAATAAAAATGCCATAAATCTATCCCCTATTATGTAGACGCGATAACTTTTGCACAAACTAATCAATATATGCTAATTGGGATTTTTTTTATACCAAAAATATGTAGAAGAATATATATTGGCCTAAACTGAGGAAGAAATTTGGGTTATTTTACTTTTTTTTTTCGATAATTATTATAGCAAAAAGTAAAATATATTGTTTTGTTTTTTTAAATTGTTGCTCTTTTTTTGTTTATAGCGCAAAAAATAAAAACTGCAGTGGTGATCAAATACCTCCAAAAGAGAGCTCTATTTGTAGGAAAAAAAGGACATAAATTTTGGTTGGGTACAACGTTGCATGACTGCGCAATTGTCAGTTAAAGCAACTCAGTGCTGTATCGCAAAAAATGGCCTGGTCAGAAAGTGGGTAAATCCTTCCGGGGCTGAAGTGGTTAAATAGAAACTGATACTTCGCTCTGCATAGACAAAACACAGGTTCACTTCATACCATACAAACTTTATCTTAAAGGGGTTGTAAACGCTCTGGGTTTTTCACCTTGATGCATTCTATGCATTAAGTTGAAAAACCTCCTGCAATGCACTGCCCCCCTAGAGCCCTCCTAATACTTACCTGAACTCGATCTTTCCTGCGCCGGGGACGAGCACACCCGCTCCAGCCGGTGTCTCGGGTCCTGATTGGATAGATTGATAGCAGCGCAGCCATTGGCTCCCGCTACTGTCAATCAAATCCAATGATGTGGGAGCTGGGGCTGCGTCCTGCTGTCTGTGTCAATGAACGCAGCAACAGGACATGGGAGCGTGCCCACGGGGCATGGGTGCCCTAAGGGAGAGTGCTTTTCCGACGGGGCACTCGATGCGGGGAGGAGCCAAGAGTTCCGCTGAGGGTCCCCAGAAAAGGAGGATCGGGTCCACTCTGTGTTTGTTGTTTTAAAAAACAAAGCTTTACAACCACTTTAAGCCTAGTACACACAATGAGTTTATCGGACAAACGATCGCTAGTCTCCATATGGAAATATTCTTGTACGACAGAATAACATTTCGGAAGCTATGTAATGTATTGTATCTGTATTGTACTGTATGTTCGGACAAAAACTGTATTGATTAAACGCAAATCTGACATCATACGAGAAAAGTTTTCGTGTTTGTCCCTTCAGGTAGTTTCGGATGAATGCTCTGTGCTAACGATCAGATTATCGTACGATCACTTTGAAAGCGGTATTTTTTGTACAATTTTCTGATCGTGTGTATAGGGCATTACTTAGCAGTTGATGGTTGTTTTTAAACACCTGTTGTGTTCATCTATCTGTTAAAGTACTTTCCCCCCAAAAAAATACAGAAAACAAGGTTTATGTCTCCTGTACAAGGAAATAAATATAAAGGGAAAGGATTGGAAAAACTAAACTTGAATCTGAACAGACACCCAGGACCTGTATGTATTGTTTTGAAAAGCTGATTGCTCCATCTACTGGACAAATTTGATACTGCACTCCTATGCAGAATAAGTGCTCCAAACCTTATCTTCATTTGTTCCATATTTTCTAGCTGTTCTTGATCTGCAGACTTTTTTTTTATCTGAAGAGTTTACTTTGGAAATAATTTTAGTATGAACCAACTGTATTATAAACTTTCTCTTTTACTGCTTTGTAGGTGGAATTTTCATATTTTTTTGATAATTAATGTATTTTATAAACACCACTCCATATTTTACGAAGCATTAGTCATCATTTGATCCAACCCTGAACCTCAGTGCTGTTGGGAATCTTAGCATGGCCCTCACAGGGTGGGTCAACTTGGTGGCAAACACCAGTCCCTTCCCTTTTGCTGACATGCGTATGGGCATATTTATCATTTTATATAATGTTCATATTTACATTTGTGATTTAGGGGGCATCTCTGTAGGATCTGCTTCTGTCCCTTGTCCCAGCTCTATTTTATGAGAGAATTAGTACAGACTATTTATTACATCGGAAGTTTAACTCAATATGTGATTTACTCAATGATGGCTATGCATGTACATTTATATTTGCTAACTATGTATGACAATATGGTTTTAAATGTCTGTAACATTTGCTTTTTGTAATAAAATATCTTGAATATTTTACATGTTTCGCTGTGCCTCATCAAAGTCCTGTGGGCAATTGTCTTTTCATGTATCTATCACTTTGGGACTGAGACACGCCCATGCCCTACACATGCCAGCTCATTTTTTGTATGGGTCAACCAGTTTGACTTTTTTATTCAAGCTAATGGATTTTCCATTGTAATTTCTGAGAGCTGACACAAACATAAATGGGGTCAATGAAAAGGGCTGTCAACCTATCATGGGTATGGTGGAAACCACTGACAGCAGCCAGGGACCAGCAATATAAAAGGGAACCGATTGCCAATATAAGGGGACACTTCCCCCTTACATTGGTGGACTGTGGCAAAGTGCCCCCTATACATTGGTGGCCATTGAGTGCTCGCTTGCTTACATTGGCATTCGGTGACTGAACACTGTAGTCACCATTAGCCAACAAAAGATCATTCTGTGGATTGACATGCCAAGTGATTGGGACTTTATAGCAATGATGCAGACAAAAGCGCTGGAGACACGATATTAACTATATTGTGTCCTCCAGCAGCAATCAGCCACAATCGTTGATGCATGTCAAGTTGCACATGTATGTAGTGGTACAATATGGACACCAGGAAATCAGCCTGGAAAATGTCCGTAACTGCATATTTTCGGTGCCAAAACTGTACAGTCCCAGTTGGCTGGTGGTAATGCACTAGCCATTGGGGAACATCCTTGGTGGTTCTTTTGTCCTTTAACCACTTGCCCACTGGGCACTTAAACCCCCTTAATAGCCAGACCTAATAACCAGACCAATTTTCAGCTTTCAGCGCTCTCACATTTTGAATGACAATTACTCAGTCATACTACACTCTACCCATATGAAATTTTTGTCCTTTTTTCACACAAATAGAGCTTTCTTTTGGTGGTATTTAATAACCAATGGGTTTTTATTTTTTGTGCTATAAATAAAAAGAGACCAAACATTTTCTTAAAAAAATGAATTTTTCTTAGTTTCTGTTATAAAATTTTGCAAATTAGTAAATTTTCTTTATACATTTTGGCCACAATTTATACTGCTACATATGCGGACGACCTCCACCGATCAGGATAGCCAATCAACCTTTCAAGGTGAAGCAACTCCACAAACGGCTCCGTCCATAGAATGAAAGAGGTTTGGTGATTTTTTGAGGACCCTGGGGATCCCCAATTTCAGCCTTATATGCCCTAGCGGCTGTGTTGGGTGCCGCATTAAAAAAAGTCCTTTTTTTGCGGCTTAGCCCTTCTTTTATTGTGACGTTTTTGTTCCGCCCTATCGCCCCCTCTAGACCGTGTGCGTTGGGCTGGCGTCATTTCCTTTTGGATGACGTTCACCCTCCCTGCCGGCCGTGACGGGTTCCTTTCCAGTGCCGCTCTTTGGTGTATTGGCTGCTGGATTGTGAGCGCAGGGCGGTCGTCACTTCCTGTTGATGTCATTTGATCTTCCTGGTTGTCGGGATAGTTCAAACGGATATGAGTCATTCTGCTAGGGCGGAATCTCTTCTAACTATAGGTTTCCGGGTAACACGTGGTCTAGACTGACCCAGGAAATGCTAACCAAGCCTCTTTGTCTTCCTGTGGGCCGTGGAGCGCATGCCGCAGAGCATTCCGGAAGCCATGGTAGGCCATTTACACAATGTGTGGGTAATTAATATTTTACTATTTAAGCGTGGTGGAGCAGGGTGGGCTCAGACCCCAGTCGAAGTCTACTCAGACGAAACGTGTCGGGTACCGTGAGCCCACAGCTTTCTCCATCACGCTATACCAATGTACGGAATTCCATACTGCCTATGATCTTGATGTTACATGTGAGTGTAATATTTTTCAATTTTTATTGGATTAAACTCTGTTTATACGATATCACACTATTTGCGGACCTCTTTCATTCTATGGACGGAGCCATTTGTAGAGTTGCCTCACCTTGAAAGGTTGATTGGCTATCCTGATCGGTGGAGGTCGTCCGTGTATGAGGAGGGAGAGTCTTGTTCCAGGGTTATAACTACCCATTTCTACATGCGGTTTTACCAGCTGAGCTCTGGTAAGAGTATTTCATCCCTAAGGTGGTGGATTTATTGCACATGGTGGAACAATATGAAGTTTTAAACATTCATCATTCTTTCATCAATTCACTATTTCTTTGTTGTATTTTTTTCTACACGGTTGAATGCTTTCATGGACATTCTTGGACTGTTTATTTAAAGACACTTCCTGGTTAATACCCGGATTTTTATTTATATTAGCGCTGCACTTTTTAATATTTATGGTTTGATTTACAAAGTTTGTTGAATTTTGTGGTGTTAGCTGCTTTTCACAAGTTTCTAGTGGATGAGCAGTGTCATAATTTTTCCATTTTATACTGCTACATATCTTTGGTAAAAAAAAAAAAACCCACAAATCAGTGGATATTATTTGGTTCGTGTGAAAGTTATAGAGTCTACAAGCTATGGTGGCAATCACTGAAAATTGATCACATCTGATCACACTTGACGGCCTATCTCATTTCTTGAGACACTAACAAGCCAGGAAAGTAAAAATACCCCCCAAATTACCCCTTTTTGGAAAGTAGACATTCCAAGGTACTTAGTAAGAGGCATGGTGAGTTTTTTCACATTGTAATTTTTTCCCACAATTCTTTGCAAAATTAATTTTTTTTTCACAAAATTGTCATATTAACAGGTTATTTCTCTCACATGGCATATGCATACAACAAATTACACCCCAAAACACATTCTACCACTTCTCCTTTGTATGGCGATACTACATGTGTGACACTTTTACACTACCTTACCACATAGAGAGGCCCAACATGCAGGGAGCACCATCAGGCGTTTTTGGGAAATAAATTACACAATGATGTGGCACTGTAGAGCACTGATGGAGCACAGATGTGGCACTAATATGGCTCAAACGGGGAACTGCTAGCCACTGATATGGCACTGCTGGGCACTGATATGGCCCAGATTGGGGCACTGCTGGGCACTGATATGGCACTGCTGGGCACTAATATGGCATGGATTGAGGCACTGATATGGCATGGATTGGGGCACGAATATGGCATGGATTGTGGCACTGCTGGGCACTGATATGGCACTGCTGGGCACGGATATGGCACTGCTGGGCACTAATATAGCACAGCTGGGCACGGATATGGCATGGATTGGGGTACTGCTGGGCACTGATAGGCACGGATTGGGGCATTGCTGGACACTGATATAGCATGGATTGGGGCACTGCTGGGCACTGATATGGTACTGCTGGGCACTGATATGGCACGGATTGGGGCACTGATATGGCACGGATTGGGGCACTAATATGGCATGGATTGGGGCACTGCTGAGCACTGATATGGCACCACTGGGCACAGATATAGCACTTCTGGGCACGAATGGGGGAACTTCTGGGCACTGATAGGCATGGATTGGGGCACGTCTGGGCACAGAGTGGGGAACTGATCTGCATGCATTGGGGCTGGCACTAGGAGAATACCTTCAGCAGCCTTACACTGCAGCTTCTCCCTCCGCTGCTCACCCGATCGGTGTGAGCAGCGGAGAGAACTGGACATGATGCCGGTTTGTTTACATTGATCCCTCCGTCCATGACGGAGCGACCACATAGTAAAGGGCCGCTGTCATTGGCCCTTTTCCACGATCCATGACCGCACGGACAGCCCCGTGTGCGCGCTCCAGGGGCGACATCCTCCCAGAATTAAGCGACTACCCTGTAGCCGTCATTCGGCTATGACCCGGTTGTCAAGAGGTTAATGTGATGTACAACCTCACTAAACAATACGGAGGCTCAGGAGATATCTGTCAATCCTTAAGCATGGGCTGAATGTAATTGAGTAATTGCTGTCCCCAAGATGCTGTGATATCAACATTTGCCACAGCCCAGACAACAAGAGTACCAAAAACTAAACAGCTGGCCCATGAATGAACAAAGTGGCCATGTCGATATATGAAAGCCCAGCAGTAGAGTTGAGCAAACCCGAACACCGAACTTTGCGGTGTTCGGGTCCCGAACCCGAACTTTCGAAAAAAAGTTTGGGTTCGGGTTCTGGGTTCTGGTATTTTTTTCCCACTTGTTGAATAGCTGCAGGGCAGCCAATCAACAAGCATTTCACTGGTTTGCCCTTAGAAGCCATCACAGCCATGCCTACTAATGGCATGGCTGTGATTGCCAGTGCATCATGTGACCCAGCCTCTGTATGAGCTGGAGTCACGTAGTGCTGCATGTCATATGCTCTCAGGCTAGTGTAGGGAGAGGATGCTGCTGGTGCTTTGAGGGACAGATTGCAGATCTAATAACATCTCATCCTGCATTACAGAATGATCTAACTGTGGACTAGGTAGAGATTACTACTACTACTGCTTTTAGGGACAGATTGCAGATCTAATAACATCTTATCCTGCATTACAGAACAATCTGACTGGACTAGTTAGAGTCTACTGCTTAGAGGGAAAGATTATTGTTCTAAAATCATCTCCTAGTTCTATAGGGTCAGGTTCCTGCTGTTGCTGTAAGGGACAGATTATTGTTATTTCCCTATGCCCATTTCTTTGTAGGGCACTTGTCCTACTCTTACACCCCCTTTTCCCAGTCAGTGCCATTAGTACAGTTACAGTGCATATTTTTAGCACTGATCACTGTATTAGTGTCACTGGTCCACAAAAAGTGTCAGTTAGTGTCCAATTTGTCTGTTGCAATATTACAGTCCTGCTATAAGTCGCTGATCACCACCATTATTAGTAAAAAATAAATAAATAAATAAAAATTCCATAAATCTATCCCATAGGTTGTAGACACTATAACTTTTGCACAAACCAATCAATATGCGCTTATTGGGATTTTTTTTTACCAAAAATATGTAGCAGAATACATATTGGCCTAAACTGATGAATAAATTCAATTTACATCTTTTACATTCTTTTTATTGGATGTGTTATAGAGCAGAATTTAATAAATACTGTTTTTTTTTTGTTTTTGTTTTTTTTGTTTTTTTTAATTGTCGATCGTTTTTTTTGTTTATAGCACAAAAAATAAAAATGCAGAGGTGATCAAATGCCGCCAAAAGAAAGCTATATTTGTGGGCAAAAAAGGACATCAATTTTATTTGGGTACAGTGTCGCATATCAGTTAAATTAACACAGTGCCGTATCACAAAAAATGGCCTGGTCATGAAGGGGAGGGGGGGTAAATCTTCTGGAGCTGAAGTGGTTAAATGAGCATTTTGGCCCTTTTTTAACATGTATTTTGGCACTTTTTTAGGCTGGATTCACATCTATGCATTTTGCTTTTCAGTGTTTTTGCAGTGCTTTTTGCTGTGCTTTCCGAGTTTTTTTTTTTACTTTGCCGCGATTTGTGGGTTTTTTTTGGGAGGGTAATTTTGTTGCTAGGCAGATGTAAAACAGCAAATCTTGTCAAAATTGTGGTAAAAATGCGTAAAAAACGCAGCACTTTTTCTTGCATGCCCATTGAAGTCTATTACATGCAAAACACTGCATTTTGCGGGAAAAAAAGTCCCCAACCCTTTCCAAAAACACAGAGGCACAAAAATGCGTTGATGTGGACATGTTCCATAGGAACCCATGTTAAAAAAATTCCCTGCATTTCTGCAAAATGCAGAGTGCATCAAAAAACGCATTAGTGTGATTGGAGCCTTAAAGTGCATTTTGACGCAGTTTTATAATGTGCATTTTGGCGTGGTTTTTTAGCATACATTTCGGTGCTTTGTTTAACACTTATTTTGTCGCTTTTTCAATGCACATTTTGGCGTGTTTTTTATGTGCATTTTGGCAAACTGTGCATCTGCTAGCCGTGTCTGGGGTACCATTAACAGTTAATGACACCACAAGCATGCATTTCCGGAAAGCGCACAAAAATGTGCGTTTCTCCAGATCCCTGAAACATCCACAAGATGGCAATGTTTGATAAATCATATGGTATGTAACACTGAATTGTGTGTGATCTATGATGTATGTTTATACATGTATTAGGCATGTCCTGATCTACCTGATGGTAGAATGTTCACAGCTTGATAAAGCCTAGTATAAACTACAGTTTTCTTTTCCCCCTCACACATACTGTATGTCTAAATGTGTATGTGTACATGATAACACACTCATATGACCTAGGATCATATACGTTGTACTCTTTCACACTGGCAACAATGCTTACTGACCTATGAATAGTGATCTGCAGTGGATCGCTTTTCAGAGGGTGGTATAGCAGTGGCTAGCAGGAGTTCAGGAGGCACTACTGCCACCTCCTGACACCTATTTTTTTATTTTATTTTTGCTGGACTGCAAATTTATATTGCTGGACCACATAGCAACTGAAAGTCACGGTTTTAGTGTGACCCAATTGATCTCGATAACCAAGTTTGACAGTTGGTGATGCGTGTCAAATGGCAGTGACATGTATATAGCCCAGGCAGAACTGTTAGAATTTTAGTGGGCAGCAAAGGAATGGTACCGCCCCCCAGCTGTGAGTGTGAAAAAGCCCTTAGGGATGAGCATAAATGTACTTGGGTTCTGTTTGAAGCAGGTTCAGCAATCATTACAGAATTTCAGGTACCAAATCCAAACTCCTTTGAAGTCAAAGGGAGCCAAATGTTATAACAGATCATTGTCTTGGTTAATAGGCAAGAGATCGTCACACAAATGGAATGGAGGGCATGGGATCTTCTCCGATGCCAATCAGGGCCGGCCCTACCATGGGTCCCAGGGGCAGAAAATTAAACCACAGCCGCCTCTCCTTCTCTTCTATTTACCCAACAAATTGACGACCAAGATTTTTTTCAAGCAGTTTCGTGTGTCATGAAGACAACTGCCCCCCCGGCCGCTCTGCCTGCCCCTATGCTCATTGCTACCCTAGCCCGTTCCTATACTCCCTAGTCTGCCCCTATACTACCCTAGCCCACCCCTATACTGCCCTACCCTGTCTATATACTACCCTAGCTTGTCTATATACTACCCTAACATGCCCCTATACTGCCCTAGCCCGCCCCTTGGAATTGAATATAATGGTATCTCATATCATTTTTCATATAGACAAGGTGCTGTTGCATGAAAATCTGACTTCCTGATAAATTTAATTTTAGTTTTAATTATCTTGATATAAAATAATGCATGTGGGGGTCTTTTGGTGGGTATGATTTTTTTTTTGGGGGGGGGGCAGCATTTCATTCTTGGACCCAGACAGCACAATGTCTTGGGCCAGCCCTACCAGCAATAAAATGCAGCATGTCTGCATTATATCGCAGCTCCCTGTAAATGGGTGACACGCAGAAACAATTGTTGACCGGTGTTTTACAGTGCAGTAAAATGACGATTACTGCACAGAGTTTGAATACAGCCTAAGCCCCCGTTCACATTGGAGCGGCTTGTCATGCGATTTGACAGGTCAAATCGCATTATGTCGCACTTTGTGGTGCCCCACCCATTTGAAAAAGTAGTTCCTGCACTACTTTTGGCGATGTCGGGTGTGACTTACATAGACATCTGTGCATGAAGGCACACAGATGTCTTCCAAGTCATACCCGAATTCGCACTGACATGTGGCTTTGAAAGCTGCAGTCGATGTGAACAAGGGTTTAAGATGCACAATTCCTTTAAATAACAATATTGGGGGATGCCCTTAAAGAGCTAGTTCACCTTTACCAAAAAAATGCCTAAGGTGGTAAGGGGCACATGTAGATTAAAAAAAAAGCTATGTAGCTTTGACCAAAGTTAAATGCTCTCAGCAGATCCTTGGTAGAAGCCTGATAGATCTATCCTGGTATGTTTGTAATATACTATAACACTAACATAACTAGATAGTAAGGATGTGACTTGTGTCTGCATATGACACTTCCTTAAAATCCTTGACAGCAGAGGAAGGAAGCTATGGGAGAAAAACCTGCTACTATATATGAAGTTTGGCTCCTACCAAATGGGCTGAAAATCCAATGTTCGGACAAATACCAGAACAAGAATAGCTCGGTCCATATCTGTGCTCTTCCTTACATACACTCAGGGCAGCCATCAGAAATTTTGGGGCCCCTTACACAGCTTTAGACCTGGGCTCCCCCATCTGACCCCCAACATTTCCCAGGGCCTGCCCACTGGCCATCCCACCACATCCGCCCACTGGCCATCCCACCACATCCGCCCACTGGCCATCCAACCACTTCCGCCCACTGACCATCCCACCACATCCGCCCACTGGCCAGGGGTGTGCACATATTGCAGCGGCAGTAGGAATTATATACCCTGTCACACTTACCAGGTGTAGCCTGCCAAGCATGACCCATTCAAGTGAAGTGCAGGGTTGGTGCAAGGATTTTTGACACCCTAGGCGAAACCTCATTTTGCCCCCCCATGGCTCCACCCCTGACTCCACCCCCTTTCCCCTGCCCAGCCTGATCAGCGCCAATCAAATGTCACCGCACCTGTCACAAAGCCCGGAGGGTCGATGCCAGGCGCCACACTATAGCCTGCTTGGCTGACATGCAGAGAGGCCTCCATAGAAGGGGGGGGTGTGGACGTGCCGTCCAGCCTCTGATCTCTGTGTCCCATGACATGCCAGGGTGCACGTGGGGGTGGGCGGCGGCTATGTTGCTGGGCGGTGACTATTGTGACATGCACAGCAGCTTCCAGGGGAGGGGGGGGGGGTGCTGCAAGCCATGGCTCTCCTCTCCACTTCTCCGACACAGTCAAGGCAGAGCAGCATTCAGGGGGGGGCTACTCCTCTCCAATTCTCGACTGCATTGATGACATGATTGTGGCAGCACCAGCTACGGCTCTCCTCTCTGATGACATGAATCAATGCAGAGTAGACAGGGACAGATAAACAGTGGCCAGTAGGGTTGCCACATCATCCCTTTAATCCAGGACACATATTAATTACTCAGGTTCTGTGGCTGATTAGGGTGGTAATTAAACTCACTTGGTGCCTTATCTGTATTAAATTAGCCTCATAACCTGGGTAATTAATATGTGTCCTGGATTAAAGGGATGATGTGGCAACCCTAGTGGCCAGGCGTATTAGGGGCAGTGCACCCTAGGCGGCCCCCTACTCTGGCTAGTGGTAGAGCCGGCCCTGGTGAAGTGAAGTGTGCAATGCATGCTAGTGTGGAATCCAAGGGGTTAAAAAAAACAGTGCACAGGCAGCACAGACTCACCCGATGCTTGCAATAAGACCTTGTGCCAAACCATAGGTGCTGGAGGTCCCAAGCTTGGACCAGTTGTGGTCCAGGGGGCCCTTTCCATGTGACCCAAGTTTGGTATTTTTATCGCCTTTGGTTCAGGAGAACGGTGTCCCCCTCCCATAGCCCCCAATGTTAAGTCCGAAATTCCCCCGACAATTGCCGGTCAATGACTGGTCACTATGGAGACCCGGTACGGCCGAACCATAGGTGCTGGAGATCCCACGCTTGGACCAGTTGTTGCCAAGTGGGCCCTCTCTATGTGACCCAAGTTTGGTATTTTTATCGCCTAAGGTTCGGGAGAACGGTGTCCCAAAACCAGGTGCCCCCTCCCATAGACTCCAATGTTAAGTCCGAAATTCACCCAACAATTCCCGGTCAATGAATGGTCAATTTGGGGACCAGGTACGGCTGAACCATAGGTGCTGGATGTCCCAAGCTTGGATCAATGGTGACCCAGGGGGCTCTCTCTGTGTGACAAAAGTTTGGTATTTTTATCGCCTATGGTTTGGGAGAACTGTGTCCCCAAACAGGGTGCCCCCCTCCCATAGACTCCAATGTTAAAGACTGCTAAAGTCTTTGTTGTAAGAGCCCAGTACTGCCTGTACCCCCCTGATGGCGGCCCTGCATAGACTGCATTCAGGGAGAGATAGGCCAACTTCCTTGTGATACTCCTACCACAGTTAACTGCCTCGCCATGGTAACCATACCTGGGAGTTTTCCGAAACTGATCCAGCAATGCCAGAATTGTCATTACATCTCTGGTACAGAGAGAAGACATATAGACTATAGCGGTTGCTAGCAATAATCATAAGAGAATCTAGCAGGGTTGTACCCAAGTTGATTGAACGATCAACTTGGTACATTCAGCTTGTCCTGCTGAACTGGCCGAGATTCGAATTGTGTATGGCCGGCTCTACAGATAGCTAAAAAGGTCATTGTTGTTACTCATTAGAGAGGCAAAATTTGCTTGTTGCCCTAACAACCTCTGGAGCAATGTTTCTCAATCTTTTTTTTAACACAGAGGAACCTTTGAAATAACTTTTCAGTTTCAAGGAACCCCTGCTAATGATGACTATACTGTATCTACAGCTCAAGGTACAATAGCTTGATGGTCCTTGGGAAGAATACTCCTTAAATTCGTGTTCATTGGCAAGATTTCCTCTTACAGATAGCTAAAAAGATCATTAATTACAGTGGTTACTTATCTGAGAGGCATAAATTGCAAAGAACCCCTAGAAATGTTTTGAGGAACCATAGGATTCTACAGAAACATGGTAGGGTTGCTCTGAAAGTATCCTATAGGATTCCACTGTACAGTGGATGCTGAAGCTGGTCAGCACAGGACAGAAGTGATGAGGAAACACCCAAATGGCGACACAGCAGTAATAATAATCTAACAGAATTTCTACTTTTCCCCACTCTATCCAAAACAAAAGTTTTATGTAATTGCCTGTCCTAAAAATTCTGGGACCTACATAGATAGATTTCATACAGATATTTTAGGTTTCTTCAAAACCCCTTTAATTACTATTTTTGCATATAAAGGTCCTTCTTCGTTAACTTACTTTTTAGCTTCATCTAAATCATATAAATAAGTGATGGTTTAAAGATCCAAGAGCAAATTCCAGAGAAAAAAAAAGAAGACAAGGCGTGTAGCCTGAAAAATACTTGTAGAACAGATAATTGATTACAACCTCAAGCAAAACATACCTCCAACAATAGCACTCAAATTATACATAGAGTACCAACAAAAAGAACCAGAAAATCAAGGATCCTTTCAATGTGTCTCCATTTTTTTCTGTCAGTTTCTTCTAGCTTAAAGAGTCAGTCATCAGGAAAACAAAGGAGAAGTTGATTTTGTAAGGATAGCCTAAACCTTGCTTTCAAACCTTCATTTTAGCAGCCTGTCATTTAACAGACCTTAGTTGTTTCAGTTGATGTGTTTAAGGCATAAAATTCTGTCCACTAAATGCTAGCCATTCCCGTGTCCCCAATATAAAACCTGTTACCTTACCTTTTAATTATTCCTGCAGTAAATTAATAATTTATTGCAACCAACATTAAAATAAAATAAATCAACAAGTCAAGAAGTGAATGTATGGTCATATTATAGTAACAGAAGAGGGAGTTATGTAATAAAAAGGTAATAAGATTATATCGCTTTCCGCTAATTGGTAATAAGATTAGCATTTAGACACTTGAGGTTAATATTAGAAGTGCTTAGGTAAAGACTTAAGTACAGGACACTGTCTAATGGCTCCATGAATTAAAAAGACTCATAGAAAGAATAGAGAAGGGTCACTTTGCCAGATCCGGGCTGCGGTTGGATTGGGAAGTGATTGTACGCAACCCGCTAATATTGATAGATGTATAGCAGTGGGGTGAATAATACATCTGCCTAGTCAGATTTTTTTTTAATCTTGACTATTAGTTTCTAAGGCAGTATAAGGAGTGTCTGCACTGTGTCCTGTCTCCCTCCCAGGTCTACGTCTAAGTATGCATGTTTGGCCAATTGTAATGAGCATATTTGTGGAAATATCTATGATATTGCCCAAGATATGCTTTAATGTATTATTTAAAGTGGTTGTAAACCTTATAAATTAAATATGAACAAAGCATATCCCTCTATAATTGCGTATAAATTAAGAGCACTAAGTGTAATTTCTGTCTGTTACTTCTTTCCTCTGCTATCATTATGAATCACTTCTGACAAGTTTTCCTGACACCAAGAGAAAAAAGGTGACAGGGGAGGAAGCTCCAGTTGAATGGCAGTATCAGATCTGTTGCTTTGTGCTGTGTGAAGAGGAGGTGGGGGTGTCCCTGCCATCCAATCAGCTGTTATAGCTCTCCTCACTGACCTCTGCAGTGTGTAATTTCAGCTCTCCTCCCCCTTTTTTCTGACAGCTCAGACAAGCTTTATACATTCTGGATATTGAATGGCTGTAGAGAAGAGAAGACTGCAGATAAATAGATACAACGTATATAGGAGGATTCATTTCATCTACGTGTAACACCAAAGGCCATTCACTGGGTATATGCAAGGATTTACAACCACTTTAATGGATCAGTTGCTGGTAATATGCATATACTGATAATCAGTGCCTTCTGGGATATTATAATTAACTGCTGCCACTGGAGGTTATAATAAATTGCTACCCTGGGTGAATCATAATCATTTACCGCATTGGGGGGGGGGGGGTTATGTTATAGTTGAAGAGTAACTCTCTCTGGGTGATCGATGTACATTGCAAGGATTTTAACAAACTTTGTAGCAGTTTGTTTCACCCTGTCCTTTGGATACTGATCCTGAATGGGAGGGTCTAGTTCATTATAATCAATTGGTGTGCTCTCTGTGATCTTCTGTGAACTATAGAACACCTCCCCACTATGTAATAGATATGAGGAGAGGATTAGATATTTGCAGCCTAAGTCAGGAGTGCAGTCTAGGGTGACAACTCTGTTCTGTCATAGATACAGAAGGGTGAGTGAACGTTGTCACCCTAGGACAGGAAGTGTGTTACTGACAGGCTCACTAGGTAAAAATAAAGGAAAAATACCAGAAAGAAAAGAAACCAATGCAGAACCACGTTACAGGACTGTTAAGCTGCAATATATTACGTTTTTTTTTGCTTTTGGATACACCAGGTAGATATACTGCGACAGGGAGGCCCTCCTGGGAGAAATGACATACCTGTGCAGGATTGCGTGCACTGGGTCTGGGGCACGCACGTGTGCCGCCAGCGACCTGCTCCCACTGTGATTGGACAATCAGTGGGTCTGGCGGACCCGATTTTCTCCGGCATCCCGCTGTCATTTTCAGGAGAGGCAGAACGGCAGTCTGCCTATGTAAGACCGCCGTTCTGTGAGAGGCAAAGATGGAGATTTTGGGGTTGATTTACTAACGGCAAGTCCACTTTGCTCCGCAAGTGCACTTGGAAGTGCAGTCACTGTAGATCTGAGGGGAAGATCTGAAATGAGGGGAAGCTCTGCTGATTTTATCATCCAATCATGTACAAGCAAAAATGCTGTTTTTTATTTTCCTTGCATGTCCGCCTCGAATCTACAGCGACTGCACTTCCAAGTGCACTTGTGGAGCACTAACAGTGCACTTGTGGAGCACTAGCAGTGCACTTATGGAGCAAAGTGGATTTGCCTTTAGTAAATGAACCCCTATGAATGTTCTGATTACATCGCTTGTAGTCCATTGAGAATGAAAAGTCAATAAGCCGCGGTGGAAAACAGAACTTGTAGTTCATTCCTTCACAGATCCCGGTGAATGAATGACGTGGCTGCACGGCCATGCCCATTTTAAATGTGACAGCGGCTAAGTAGAATAACCCAGTTGGAGTTAGGGAGGGGAGGCATTTGCACCATGTTACACTCCAAATATGGGTGCAATGGTGGCTGCTCCATTAGGGGTGCCCAGCCCCTAATCTACATGCAGGGATTTCGATGGGGTTTTTTAAGCACATGATTAGAGCCTTAGGCTCTAATTGGCTTCAAAAAAGGATGGGCTCAGGGCGCAGTGAGCCCACCCAGTTGTGTGACAATTACTAATTAATATTTGCTATTGTCTTCCTGCTTCTCCTCCCGGCCAATCAGGAAGCGGGTCTTAAGACCCGATTGGCCGAGAGAAGAAGTGACAATATTGGCCGCCGAAGAGGAACCTGCTGAGGAGGAAGCCACCGAGGAGGAGGTGAATTAGCCTAAGAGGAGGAGATGCAGGGTGAAGCCGCCAAGGAGGAGGAGACGCAGGGTGAAGCCATCGAGGAGGAGGAGATGCAGGAATGAATTAGCCGAGGAGGAGATGCAGGGGAAGCTGCCAAGGAGGAGGAGATGCAGGGTGAATTAGCCTAAGAGGAAGAGATGCAGGGTGAAGCCGCCAAGGAGGAGGAGACGCAGGGAGAAGCCGTCGAGGAGGAGGAGATGCAGGGTGAATTAGCCTAAGAGGAGGAGATGCAGGGTGAAGCCGCCAAGGAGGAGGAGATGCAGGAATGAATTAGCCGAGGAGGAGGAGATGCAGGGGAAGCTGCCAAGGAGGAGGAGATGCAGGGAAGCTGCCGAGGAGGAGGAGATGCAGGGGAAGCCTAGAGGAGGAGGAGATGCAGGGGAAGCCGCCAAGAAGGAGACGCAGGAAGGAGCCGAAGCCGCACACAACTTAGATGGGGTAAGTGCAGGGATGGTGAGCAGATGAGCAAGCGATTGGGGGGTGGGGGATTTGACTGATTGACCAACCAAGTGAACTTGGTTGATTTGTTTGCCGCCCCCCCACAAAAAAAAATGAAGCACCAGCCACCACTGTACAGGTGTAACATGGTGCAAAAGGTCAACGCCTTAAGCAGCTCAATGAGAGGAATTGGGTACTACCACTGCCCCACTGTCCAAAAAGGTTATTTTTTATATATAGCATTGTAAAACTATTGTTAAGTATAATCTGTAAGTAATGATTAAGTTGCTGGTTTCACCTTCTTGGCTCGTGCTCTCCAACAAAAGCAGACAAAGGCCCTCCAACATTCGTCAATATTCCTCTACCTTTGCCCACACAAGGTACTTTGTTTCTATTATACATTAGACAATGTTAATGATTTTGTTGCAACATGCACTGCCCAGATACATCTTGAACTTTTCTTTACACACTTTTCAGGTTTTGAAAAGCATGCTAATTGCTGATTATGTGCACAGACAAGTATTTATTGTGCTTTAGCAAGTTTGTCAGCACTTAGCTCTGTAATCCTTTGAGTTATGTCTCAAAACAAAAGATGGAGAGAAGTAAAAAATGAATGAAATCCATTTGTAGCTGGTTAGTAATCTGCCTTCTGCAGATTCATACATTCATTATAGATGATTGTCAGCATGATGCTTCACTAGGTTACATTCATATTTGTGCATTGCAGGAATGCACGCCAAATCATGCACTTTCCCGCAATGCACAAAAACGCACTTTCCTTTTACAAGCACGTGGCGGTGCTGAGGTCATCCTGCTGTAGTCACATGACTGAATCTGTTTTCGAAGCCAATAGTTTTCGAATGCTGATGTCTTCAATTTTTTGCCACTTTTATGAAATAAAAAGTGGCTGCAGGTTTATCTAGGAAGGTTTGTTATTTCATTAACATTAAATCACCCTTTTTCTTAAAAATAACAAACATGTTATACTTTTACATACTTTTGCATGGTTTTACACAGAGCAGCCATGATCCTCCTCTTCTCGGGTCCCTCGCTGGCGCTCCTGACCCTCCCTCCCGCCTAGTGCCCCCACAGCAAGCAGCTTGCTACAGGGGCACCCGAGCCAAGCTGCTGCTCTGTGTTTATTCATTCAGATGCGCCCTGGCTAGGCGCAGCCCCCTCTCTCTACTCATTGGCTCACTGAGTTTGATTGACAGCAGCCGGAACTAATGGTGCTCCGCTGCTGTCTCCAGCCAATGAGGAGGAGAGCCTCCGGCAGCCGAGTCTCTCATCCAACATCGAGAATGCACGCCAAATCATGCACTTTCCCACAATGCACAGAAACGCACTTTCCTTTTACAGACGCGTGGTGGTGCGGAGTGGAGGGTCATCTTGCTGTAGTCACATGATTAGATCTGGTATTGTATTAAAGTGATTGTAAAGGCTGTTTTTTTTTTCTCTTAAAATAACAAACATGTTATACTTACCTCCTCTGTGCAATTGGATTTGCACAGAGCAGCCCGGATCCTCCTCTTCTCGGGTCTCTCTTTGCTGCTCCTGGCCCCTCCATCTGGTGAGTGCACCCTCATCCAGCAGCTTCCTATGGGGGCACCCGAGCCGAGTCAGAGCTCCATGTATCCATTCAGACACGGAGCCCTGACCTGGCCCCACCCCCTCTCCCCCCTGATTGGCTGACTGTTTTTGATTGACAGCTATGGGAGCCAATGGCGCCATTGCTGTGTCTCTGCCAAACAGGGGAGTGTCTGAGATAGCTAAAACACTCATGGACATCACTGCAGAGAGAAGGGGGCTCAGTTAAGTGATTAGGGGGTGCTGGGGGAGGGGCTGCCACACACAGAAGGTTTTTTTATCTTAATACATAGAATGCATTAAGATAAAAAAAATTCTGCCTTTACAACTCCTTTAAGTAAACCAATCACAACAGCAGAAAATTACAATTCTGTTGGGGGGGGGGGGGCTTGGGGGGCAATGGTTTTCAATTGCCAATGTTTACATTTTTTGCCACTTTTATGAAATAAGAGTGGCTGCAGGTTTATCTAGGTGTCAGGAACCATGAATCAGACAAAGACAGAAGTGCAGTAAAATTGCACTTTTTAATAAAAAGGTCAAATGTTATGAAGGTAACCTGAGCGGATAGTCAGAGCAAGCCAGTGAAACAGGAGTCCAGGGATGAGCGAGGTCAAACAAATGGAATGCAGGGTCAGGAGCCAGGAGGAGAGTCAGCCGAGCAGGGTCTTGAATCCAGGAACCAGAAGGGAACGTCAAAAAGGCAAAGTCTTTAAGCGACGAGACCCTTGACACCTTAACACCCTTCACCCCCTCCCCCCACGGTGTTCCTCTAACCCCCTTAAAGACAATCTTCCCCCTTAAATATAATATATCGTTGAGACGACGATATATTTGACAGACCTAGTCTAGTGTCTACGGAAAAGGAACCAGTTGTAGAGACCTCTTTAGAGACGACACACAAGGAGAATTTCTGAAACGGAAAAACTGCAAGGGAAGACCAAGGACCTAAGTTCTGGGACGAGCCGACTGAGAGGAGGACCGAGGACTGGGACGTAAGGTAAACAAACTGGAGCG
>BLSH010114822.1:64418-79878 GCA_018402905.1 Glandirana rugosa
GTCTCCCCCCCCCCCCCCCCCCCGCTCTCTGTAAGCTGATGCCTATCGGATGTGGATATCCCAGGAGGGTGCTGAAGCAAAGTAAATGTCACTTTTGTATAGGAAAGAATGGATGGAAGTGGTGGTCTGGTCCAAAAAAAAAGATTTTGTGGTTGCATGGGGGGGTTGATATGATGCAGAGTCGTTTGGGGAAATGAAGGTCCACATAAAGTCTAGACGTAGAGGAATAAGATCTAATACTTTATTGCACACTCTAACACGCTCCATGTTGTGGGCGTGCCTTCGCTGTCCTCACAATACAGGGCTATGGGGTCTGCATTGTCCACCGGCCAAAGCACCTAAAGGGGACCATACACATTTACATTTTTGTGCGAACAATCGCATGTAAAAATCAGGTTTGGGACACCTAAATTTCCATTGAAATCAATAAATACACTGATCAGCGCATGCTGCAACCTGTGTATTCTCACACATTGATGTACAGGAAGGAAAATGCATGCCGACATGCATTTACATTGATTTCAGCGGAAACACGTTTTCAATAACTGTTAGGTCTGAAGGCACCTAAGCACATCTTGTTGGTAGACATGCATTGTAGCGCAGCAATCAGGGTCATCTTTAATATTGATTGGACCCTGGGCAAGCATTTTCTTGGGACCCCAGCAATTTCCCTCTCACATTACATAGGACCCCCTCCCCCATACTACCCACATATTTACACCCCCAGTGGTCTCACCTTGATAGTGTCCATAGGATGTCAGGCGAACACCAGGCACACCCCGCTGAACCCTCCAATGAGGAAGTTCTTCAGCAGGCCAATGGTCTGCGGCTTGCCGGACATGGTGAGGGAGAGGTCGGTATGACCGTTCCCAAGACTGACCGGTGCTCTCCCTAGACAAGGTTTACCTTACCAAGCTGGTCAGTTACCGCACAGGCTGCAGATATATCACCGAGCCAATCACCAGCGCCCCCAGCATGCAATACTGTTCTCATCCACGTATTAACTATTTGTGGGCAGCGCATTCTCAAAAATGACTGGGCCCGGGGCAGCTTCCCCTTTTGCCCTGCGTTAAAGATGGCCCTGGCTACAATACACTAATGTGTGTCAATGCACTGACAAACATGCTACAGGTGCCTTTTTTGGTTTGTTAAGCAGGGCATTCAAATGAACCCAACAAATGTTAATGCAGCACAGTACTGAGAATGTGCCTTTAGTAGGGTTGGCACTTTTTCCTCAAGCCAAACCCGAACACTTTAGCGGCACACAGCAAAAAAAATTTTTTTAGCATAGACTTTAGTATTGTAGCAGTCCTGGGACACTTTTGGGCACTTCAAGAAGAATGGTAATGTGGCACACATAGTGCCCCCCTCACCCTCCTACCAGGCCCTGTTCTGAGCCACATTCCTGTCTGAATATTGTGTCTGAAACCTGGACACATGATTCAAAACCTGAACTGTCCGGGTGAATCCCGGACAGGTGGCAACCCAAGCCTTTAGGCTCTTTTCATGCCTTTGCACTGTGGGTTGCATGTTGTGGGGCTGACGTGCCACTTTGCCACTACGCATGCATTTTAGTACACCACACTGCTGTGTATTTCGATGCCTTGCGTTTAGAAAAAAGTGCATTTTAATGTGCTAGAGATCCCATTTAAAATAAATGAGCTGCCCTAATGCAACACATGTTAATGTACCGGAGAGTGGTGAACATAACCTTATGTTGGCTATATACGTGACGAATTGTGATCAATTTAATAACAAGCAATTCACCCTCAATTCAACACTCGGCACTGTATCGCACTTTGCAGTCAACTTAAAGTATTGATTAAAAATCTGATCAGTTATATATATAAATGACCTATTAAAAACGATCACTTAATTGATCTGAATTAAGATCGGTTCCTCCAACACACAGATAGTTGTTGGATTCATAAGAAGTGATCAACAAAAGTCCACCACAGCCAATCATCTGGGCAGAGTTGAAATCAATTTTTATTTTTATGATCAAGTATATGATCATATTGATATGTGTAGCCCTAACTCTAATTTTAGTATAGTTGATGTTAAAATGCAGGTCTCCCCTGCCTCAGCAGGACTCCTGAGTTTTCCATTTCTCATCAATTCTTGTCTTCAGTGACTAACAGTATTCCCATAGGAGTCAATGGGAAATCTACTGTGCATGCATAGACTTGTTTTGGCCTATTGAGCAAATCTAAATTGTTAATGGGTAATACTGCACAATTATACTAATTTAATTGATGTACTAAGATTATAGCATAAGAACATACTTGAGTGGCTTTTGACCCTACATGGATCTTTCTTATGCTTTGGCTGTAAATTCAGCAAACATTGGCGCTGTTTTTTAAAAAAAAATTTAAATCCCTAACAGGAAACTTTTTTTTTTTTTTTTTCCTACAAAAGTAGCGCATTTTTACTGCTTACCTAAGCCTGGGTTCACACTTGTTAGATGTTAGACATTGCACGTGATTCACACTGCACTACTGTGCAGATCACATGCGATGTCTGTGCAATGCGAATTCAACCGTACAGATTGTATGGCTGAATTTGCATCGCATTGACACCAAAATGGTGCAGGACCCTTTTTTGGTCCACACTGGAATTGGATGGCATGGGTGTTCACACCTATGCAATCCGATTACTGCACCATTTGACAGTTCGTACTGCGATATGTGAACCAATCTGGGGTGTCCTTAACTTTCTTTTGATACCCGCAGCGGTTCGCATAGGGCAGTGTAAACTACCGGCGGGTGACATGCTATGCGGGAACCCGCACTGAAGTCACACGGGTTCTCGCCCCGCACAAGTGTGAACCCAGCGCTAGGCTGGATTCACACCTGTCTGGTGCAAATTCCACCTCCGATGCCTTAAGAAGGACAGGAGCTGCTGTTCAGGGTCTCCTTTCCGATCTCACAGCGCATCGGCTGACGGGAGGGGCAATGAGGAGGAGGAAAGATCCTTGTTCAATGCGTAACACATTGCTGAATTAGATGCCTTCCCATTGAACAAAATGGGGCTGGAATTCGGACTGCACTGCACAGAAAATGCTGTTCAATGTGGAGTGCGAATGCACCGCACAGATGTGAACTGGACACATTGAAAACAACATGTTTTCAAGTGTCCTGCGAATTGAATGCAGTGTAAACCGCATTCAATTCGCATAGGTGTGAACCCAGCCTCAGGCTGGATTCACACCTGTCCGGTGCGAATTCCAGCCTTATTGTCTGAAAAGGACAGGAACTGCTGTTCAGCGGCTCCTGTCCATTCTCCGTGCGAATCAGCTGACCGGGGAGGGGGGATACAGTGAAGAGGGGGAGAGAATCCCTGTTCATGTGTGTCTGATGCGTTCCCATTGAACATAATGGGCTGGGAACATATCGGACACGTTTTCTGTGCAATGCGGACTGCGCATGCACCGCACCTATGTGAACTGGACACATTGAAAACAATGTGTTTTCAAGTGTCCTGCAAATTGGATGCGGTGTAATCCGATAGGTGTGAACCCAGCCTCAAGGTAATACTTGATGTGACCTTGAGGCTGGGTTCACACCTATGCGAATTACACCGCATCCAATTCGCAGGACACTTAAAAACACATTGTTTTCAATGGGAACGCATCGGACACGCAGATGTGTTCTACACTGAATGGGGATCATTCCCCCTCTTCACTGTACCGCCCCCCTCCCTCTCCTGTCAGCCGATGTGCTGTGAGATCGGACATGAGACGCTGATCAGCAGCTCCTGTCCTTGCCACAGGCATCGGGGCTCGAATTCGCACCGGACTGGTGTAAATCCAGCCTGATATTTTTACATGCTCGATCTTTTTGTTTTTGCTTACATGCTTGATCGTTTTGTTCTTGTTTCTTTTGTTTCGTTCTTGTATTAAATATAGAGATTTGTAGATTCACCGCTAGAGGGCGCAAACATTTAATTTGTAATCAATCACTCTGCTATATCTATCCGACCCAGGGAGTGCGTTGTTTTTAATGATTTGACCGATCATTGATTTGAAAATGTGAGGAAGAGCAAAAAAGTATATTCTCACTACAACTTTAAATCGGGAAGCAAGACCTGTTTAGGAACAAATATGGTAGCCGCCATGCACATGTGTCCTTATCAGCTATTTTGAACAAACACATTTTATATATATTTTTTTTTAAACAAAACTTTGTAAATATGATTTGTATCTAGTTTATTCCTTTGTGCACATTTTTCACTTATTCCTGCCTTTGTATTGCTCCCTTGCTGATCTGTTTGGAATTAGAGAGCGAAGAGACTAATCTGGTGTTTCTGGGGACTTTACCAAGATGTGGCTCTGGGTGCTTGAGATTACAATTTGTCAGGTGAAGATGTGTACTTTCCAATGAGGGCATTGGAGCTTACTCTGCGCTTGTTTCCCTGGTGTTGTGGGGTGTAAAGGGTATATTGGCAGGTATATCGTGCATTTAATGCCCCGCCAAAAGTTGTTTTTTTTTTTTTCACTGGGTACAGTCTATTTTTCTATGAAGGATATTTTATCTCGCTTCCAGCTTCTGGCATGGAAAGTGATGTGGGCATGGACAGAATAGATAACAGAGTCTCTGAGGTTTTTATTGCTGACTGTGCCTTCCTGTTCTGGTGACCACCACTGCCATCATTTCATGTCCTGCCATCAATCACATGGCATAAAAAAAATGACCTGAAATCTCCACAGTGAATTCACAGACTGCAGGAAAAATCGGAGGTTGTCATAATTCCCCATACTTAAATAAAGTGATTTTTTTTTCTTTGTTACTGGCGTTTGTTATTAACCTCTAAGAATATGTAAATAGGCTGAAGGCCACAGTGGCCTGTATTTCAGCTGCTCAGGGCTTTTCTGTAGAACTGATTGGTAGCGCTGTATAGCCAGCTGATCACTTAAGCATGGCAGTAATAGTGTCACTACCCCCCCCCCCCCTTCCTTTTTTTTTCACCAGTTTCCCAAGTCATCAGCTTCACTTGAGAGCATTGGATCATCAAGGAACCTTTTGAGGAACCTCCAATTCCAGATTTCTTCAGCATGTTATCTGAGAGCACTCTGGTTCAGAGCTGTCAAACCCTGGCTAGCTGTGTCTGGATACACAGCAGATCTAGAACTCTCTGACATGCAGCAAACCAACTTTTTTATTTTTATTGAGTTTTAGAAAAGAAAACAAAATACAGATGATGGACACAAGTTCATAATAGTCAGGCCTCATACACATGGATGTTTCTAAAAAAATAAACAAAACGTCGGGCCCGACGTCAAGGAAAAAAAGTCGGCGTTTTTCGGCGTTATGCATCGGCGTTTTTGAGCGTTAGTGAGCGTCGGCGTCAATAGGCGTTTTTTTAAAAAAAACCATCCCTCTGCTATTTTTCAACCTAAAAAGGTCGGCGTCAAAAAACGCCGGAAAACGCTGGTATAATATTAGGTGGCGTTTGTTGGCATATTGTGGCGTCGGCGTCAAAAAATGCCAGAACGTTACAGCCTCAGAACGCGATGGCTGTGGGTTCTAGTTTCAGCTCACTAACGCCGACGTCATCTACAGCTCAAAAACGCCGACGTTTTTATGGGGCCATTGACTAACATGGAGAGCTGCAAAAAACGCCAGAAAACGCCGGCGTCAAAAAACGTCCGTGTGTATGAGGCCTCATAAGCAATACATGCATGTAACACAGAACCAATATAAGAACAGAAAATGAATATCATTAATACTGTTGTAAGGGAGAATGAAGCAACCATCCACAAGACAAAGCCTGAGGGATTATTTGGGAATCATTGAAAACCAGTATATAGAAAATCCCTTTTTTTTATTTATTTATTTTTTTTTATTTGGAACTTGTGGTAAGTATTAGTAATGATAGCTAGTAGGGATGGGTGAATGGTTTGGCCCTAGCCTAAGTTCAGGCCGAACTTTCGTTGTTTGGTCGTTTGGCGAACAGCCGAACAAACAGGTTGTTCGCCCCCCCCCCCCGAATCCAACCAAAATGCAATGCGGCACTGAACAGTGCTTTGCAAGCCCTGATTGGCTGAAGCAGTGAAAGCTTCAGCCAATCAGGGCACAGAGCACTGTCAGAGTCATGATTGGACACTGTCATCATGACTTTATCCAATCATGGCTCATTCCCGCCCCACAGTATAAAAGTATTATTATAATGGCAGCCATTTTCAGTGTGTGATTTCAGCTGGAGAGAGATAGAACAGGGCTCTGTGCAGTGCTATTAGTAAGTGTGCTATTGTGCTTCAATTGTCAGTGTAGAATATTACTTTAGTATCAGTCTAGGGATAGTGTGAGTGTAGTGAGGAGAACCATCATTCAGCTTTGCATAGTGTGCAGCTAGAGTAGGGACAGATCAGATAGTTTGTGTAGTGTAGTAAGACCGCGTCATTAATACATACATTTAGGCCTCATACACACGGATGTTTCTAAAAAAATAAACAAAACGTCGGGCCCGACGTCAAGGAAAAAAAGTCTGCGTTTTTCGGCGTTCTGCATCGGCGTTTTTGAGCGTTAGTGAGCGTCGGCGTCAATAGGCGTTTTTTAAAAAAAAAACATCCCTCTGCTATTTTTCAACCTAAAAAGGTCGGCGTCAAAAAACGCCGGAAAACGCTGGTATAATATTAGGTGGCATTTGTTGGCATATTGTGGCGTCGGCGTCAAAAAATGCCAGAACGTTACAGCCTCAGAACGCGATGGCTGTGGGTTGTAGTTTCAGCTCACTAACGCCGACGTCATCTACAGCTCAAAAACGGCAACGTTTTTATGGGGCCATTGACTAACATGGAGAGCTGCAAAAAATGCCAGAAAACGCCGGCGTCAAAAAACGTCCGTGTGTATGAGGCCTTAGTGTATATGTAGAGTAGGGACAGCTCAGATAGTTTCAGTGTAGTGTAGTGAGACCGTGTCACTAATCTTTACAGTAGTGTATAACTAGAGTAGGGACAGTTCAGATAGCGTCAGTGTAGTGACGGTTGAACACAGTCTATTTGATTGCGTTACTGCAAGTTTAACGCCATTTACTTCTGTGTGCGTTACTGCCAGTTTAACGCCATATAGTTCTGTGCGTCACTGTACATTTGATGCATTATATTGCAGTATATTATAGTGTATCCGTGGAGTGTGTATGTGTAGTGTGAGTACTCAAATTAAAGTGCACCAAACACCACTTTACATTGATTAAAGTGCATCTACGTACAGATTTCCACTTCTTCTTTACATTTGCTAATAAGCACCGCCCCCTCCCTCCCAATGATGTCTGGGAGGACAACAAGGAGATGCAGAGGTTCCCTGTAAGGGGGCCAGAAACAAATGTGTCCACAGGCAAAGGTGGATGTGGTGGTCAGTCCTCAGGAAGGGCATCATTTCCTCTCTTTAGTGAGTTTGCCCGTGCTATCCATCCACAGCATGCAGAGGAGGTGGTGGACTGGCTTACTAAACCTTCCTCATTCTCCTTATCCTCTGTCATGCAAGCAGGGACAAGTGTTCAGTCCCCTGCAGTTGCCAGAGTGGATAAACCTGCCTTCTTGTCCACATCTATTCCTGCCATAGCCCTAACATCAGCCATGGAGGAGTCAGCTGAGTTATTTTACCACAGCGTCAGCCACTTGCTCCTTGATGATGCCCAGCCATTACTGGATTCCGATGTTGGTTCTGAGGTTGTGGATGACAGGAACATGAGCCTTGAGAGAGGGGAGAACACTGGTAGACAAATTGGCATTCAGGTTCCCCCAGCCGCAGAGTATTGCCAAGTTGTCTCCAGTGGTAATGATGATGATGAAGATGGAGATAATGATGATGAGGTCACTGATGCAACTTGGGTGCTAGATGGAGCAGAGGGGGAAACTGAAGGTGAGGCGGCACAACCCCAAGGAGGCCGACATCAATAGAGAGCAGCCACCATATTCCATCACATTCTGCAGCTGTTATCTCCCGGCACACTTCCCAAAGCTCAGCTGTCTGGGCCTTTTTCAGCACATCTGCTGCAGATCACACTGTTGCTATCTGAAAACTGTATCACAGGCACATCAAACATGGCATA
Source organism: Glandirana rugosa (assembly GCA_018402905.1). Classification (NCBI taxonomy): domain Eukaryota; kingdom Metazoa; phylum Chordata; class Amphibia; order Anura; family Ranidae; genus Glandirana; species Glandirana rugosa. The sequence goes on from BLSH010114822.1 coordinate 72,471, forward strand.
AACACCAGCCATTTGGGTACTACATGCTTAACAACGCATTTAGAGTCCAACCACACAAAAGGGGCACAAAGGGTTACAGTGGGAAGGTGCCACCGACACCCAGAGACCAATTTTTCTGCACCTGTTTGACAGGTGCATATCATTGCAATTTTTTTTACAGAAAGGCCAATTCTTGCCTTCATGAAGAGCGCCTCTATAAGGTTATGGTGTGAAGGCACCACTGACACCCAAAGCCCAATTTTTCCGCACCCGTTACTTCTATCCAAAGTCAAAGTGACACCGGAATTTATCCAAAATATGTCTAATCTTGTTCCCAGTGCACTACATTGTGGCCTCATCATACACACTGGCTCCCCATCTGTTGCTGAGCAAAATAAAGGCAGCTTACAGGGAAAATGTCTTTTTTTTTTTTTGGCTTTATAAATGCAATTATTGCTGCAGCACATTATATACATGGTACATCTGCCACTTTACCGGTAGGGGACCCCTCAGGCACTATATTGGAAGGATTTTTTCATTTTTATGCTTTCACTTTAAAAATCTAAAAATCACTGCTCATTTAAAAATGACACTTTTCACTAACTTTTTTTTCATTGATACATGTCCCCCAGGGCAAGACCCGGAACCCTATAACCATTGTATGCCCAATTACTTGCATATGAGCCTTCAAAATGGGCACTTTTGAATTTTAACGTTCGGTTCCCATTGACTTTGATAGGGTTCGTTATTCGGGTCCGAACTTTTGCGGTGTTCGAAAGTTCTGGTGTGAACCGAACAGGGGTCCCTTCAGCCCATCCCTAATAGCTAGAGCCTTTTCGTATTCAAAGGTAAGGGTTCGTAATTCAAAGGTAAGGTACATAGTGAGCTCAGAGACATTAGGAGCTTGGACTGTTCGCCAGAGCCTAGTTATGAGCGCTTTGGCGGCTAGCAAAATAAGTACAATGATACTGTGGAATTCTTTAGGGATTTGTTCTATACCTAAATATAGCAAGGCTAATGCTGGATTGAGTTTGAGAATAAAACCTGTTACTTGTGATATTAACTGAAAGACTTTGTGCCAGTAGCTTGTTAAGCTTTTGCATGACCAAAAAATATGGAAGAGGTTGCCAGTTTGGTCGCATTTCCTCCAACAGGGGGGAAATGTCGGGGGAGAACTTTGCCATGCGGCTCGGGGTCATATACCACCAGGAAAGGATTTTCTGTGATAATTCCCAATGAGTAAGGATCGTGCTCGAGCCACGAAGTGAATCCTGCACTTCGCTAATCACAGGCAGTGAGACATTCCCCGATTGCTGCAGCCGCGCATTGGGGAAATGTCTCACTGCCTGTGATTAGTGCAGTGTTCTCTTTCTGGTGGGCTCGGCACATTCAGTTCCAAACAAGCCCAAGCCCATCCTTACCAATGAGTAGTGTTTTGGGAATATTTGATAGCTTTAAGCCATTGGTTCTCGGAAAAAGACTGATGTAATGCTGGCTATACACTGTCCGAAAATCGGTCATTTGGACAGTTTGTTAGTCTTTCCGCCAACGGGCACAAATCTGTAATCGGTTGGGACGTTTTTGAGACAAAAAACGAAGGACAAGTTTGGAAATTTTCGGCCGAACGAATGATAAATCGAAAGGTTGTGTTTCCCGTCCAAACTGTTTACACTAGCTATATGTGAAGAAACAAACAAAAAAACGGATTTATGTATGTCCATTGAATGATTCATCAGTCATTAGGTGATGGCACTATCGTTTGCTCTCACAGCCGATTGTTCGTTTTTCAAAAATAGATCCGGCCGATTTTTCGTATAGTGTATGGCCAGCATAAGTTAAGTTCCCAAAGATGGATTGGGGAGGTTTTATAAAAGGTCTGCTTATTCTACAGGAGTGAGTAGAACATGGATATGCTCTTGTTCTTAGGCTTGTTATTACCGGTAGTTAAGAATTGCGATGCCACAGGAGGTAAAGAATAGGGCCAGTTTAGAACAATGTTTTAAGAATGCTGACACCCGTACGTAGTTGAAAATATCTTTAGATGGAATGTTGAAGGAGTTTTGAATGTCTTCAAAGGATAAGGGTTGGAAATCGGTGATTAGGTCCTCTACCCATTGAATTCCAGATTCTTTCCACCTTTTCATGGATAGGTGGGGAATGTGGAATTCAAGTGTGGATATAGGAGTGTTGACTTTTTTGGTCAAGAATTTTATGGACTTTTTTTGAGAAAGGGTTCTCCAGGTGGTTAATGCTGCTTTTATGGTAGCGGGGGAGGGAAGTTGTGTCTACTCTCTTCCACCTGTCAGCTAATAGAAGACCTTTAAGATTTCTGGTGTGCATAACAAAGGATTCTATGTCCAGCCATAAATTAACTGGGGAAGGGGTGAACCATTGTCTCAGTTGGGTTAACTGAGTGGCAGGCCAGTAGTCTGGAACATATACGAGACCGACTCCTCTGGTGTTTAATGAGGTGGATATGGAGACAGCGGGTTCTTTTACCTTTCCAAACAAACTCCCAGTAATGGAGACAAGGGATTTTAAGTAGGCGGAGTTCACCGGGATGAGCAGGGTCCTGAAGAGGTAAAGAATTTGTCGTAGGATCATTATTTTTAGTTTGTCCAGTCTGCCCATCCAGGAGATCTCACAGCTTAAAGTGGTTGTCAACCCTTGACATCCACTTTAACTTACAGGTAAACCTATAATAAGGCTTATCTGTAGGTTCCCTGCATATCTCCTAAACCTGTACGGTTTAGGAGATCTACAATGTACTCTCATGTGCCAACGTCATCGGGCACATGCGCAGTGAAGAAATGGCCTCCGTGCCGTTTCTTCACTGAGAAGGTGCCGCGATTGGCGGCTCCCGCGTAATTGCATGCGGGAGTGACGTCACACGACTCTGGCCAGTCACAGAGTCGGAGTCCGTGCCTCCAGAAGGAAGAGGGGCAGAAGATGGACGCGACCTGGAGCTGGGAAATCGCAGGCTTCCAATGCAGGTAAGTGCCACATAATGGGCTAATATACGATGCATACTAGCCCATTATGCTTTTACATTGCAGGGTAATAAAGAGGAAGTAAAACCCATCAGGGTTTACTTCCTCTTTAGATAATCTTGAGGTTCAGCTTGCAGTTTGTTGATAAGTGGTTTATAGTTCGCATCAGTTTAATTGTTTGGTAGGGAATGTTAAGGTAATTCCTATGTAAGGTATCCCCTTGTTTGACCAAGAGTAAGGGACGTTGCTTGAGATGTGTAGACGGGTACCATTTTGGATCCCTAGGTCTAGGATCAGATTATTGGGTACTATCCCACGAAACGGAAGCTAATTTTTGTATTACCATATGGTCTTTTATTCATTCCTAAGTGTTTTACTTCACGCCATGGCAGATGCTCCACTCCTATCACCAGGCAGAGTGTTCTGCAGTTTTAGATGCATAAACGCATATTGGTTTGCTATATATTTTTTTACTAATTATGTTGTGATGGAATTATTATTGTTTACTCTGTATGGCACTTACTGGGGTTGTCCCAATACCACTTTTTTAAGACCGAGTACAATTACCGGTACTTTTTTTAATGTCATGTGACAGTGGCACGAATATGCAGCACTGATGACGCGTGGACTGTCAGTAGTTTTTTTTTTTTTTTTTTTTTTTTTTTACAATTTTATTTTTTTATTGTTTTTTTACAATTTATTTACTTATTTTATTTATTTCACAATGCTTTCTTTTTTGGGGGGAGGGGGGAGTGGACGATGTCAGTGTGTTTTTTTTAATTTTATTTTTTATTATTTTTACAATTTAACCTTTTTATTACAATTCTTTTATTTTTTTTTATCAGCCCTGTTGGGGGGGGGGGGGGGCTTTAGTGAGATATAAGGGGGCCTTAACAGACCCCTGACATCTCTCTTTTGAGAAAGGGGGAAGGGGGCTGAGGATAGAGATTCCCCAGTCCCTTTCTCAGAGGCCTCAGCTGCATTGAAGATGAACGGAGAGGAGACAGCGGCTCCTCCCCATTCATAAACTGAAGCATCGTAAGCACAGTTTACGATGCTCAGTGACATTTATGAATGGACAGTCAGTGATCACTGACTGTCCATTCAGAAAAGGAAGGAGCCGATAAATTACAGATTTACCGGCTCTTTCCTCCGCTCTCCACCCTGACAGATGGAGGACAAGGGGGACTGGAGGAGCATGAAGAGGGACCGATCAGAAGGGGACCCGTCGGACACAGAGGGGGATCGTCGGACACAGAGGGGGATCGGAGCAATGAGTGGAATAGGAGCAATGTGGGGAATCAGAGGACACAGGGGGACTGGAGGAGGATACAGGGACAGTCAAGGGGGTTGATTGGTGCAGCGGGCGTTAACAATCACTGATCTCCCGACTCCCTGTATACATTTCATTGTAGCAGCTGAAAGCCACGGGAGGAGAAGCGGCTGTCAGTTGCTTTAATGAAATGTATACAGGGAGGTCAGTGATTGTAAATCCCCCCCCCCCCCCCCAGCGCTGCACTGATCATCCCCTGGTTGCCCAAGTATCGGTTCAAGCATCGGAGCATTTTGCCCGAGTACAAGTACTCGGGCAAATGCTCAGTATCGGCGCGATACCGATACTAGTATCGGTATTGGGACAACCCTAGTACTTACCTTGCCTTCCGCGACCTTGGATGGTCAGTAAACAATTATTTCTGTACAAACCATTATTGCCTTACTCCAATTACCTAAAATGCATATATGTTCGCTATTCAATGCATGTTGTGATGTAATGAATCTGTTTATGATGCATGGCACTGCCTTGCTTTCCAGGACTTTGGAGGGCCAATAAACAAATACTTTTGTACAATGCACATTGGTCAGTGTCCTATATCCTCATTTAAAGTCCCAACCTTCTTTTTTCTTTATTCATTGAACCAGGGATGGAGACGCAGTTACACCTGCGTCTCATTTAAAGTCCCAATTGCATTGCTTTTCTCTAGGCCTAGGATCAGGGACTTGGAGAAGTGTACTTTGTAGTATAAAATAGCACTAAAGAGGGTTAAAACTTTATGAGCGTAGGGAAGTGAGGTTGATGGGTTAGTAAGCATTAAGATGACATCGTCTGCAAATTGATGACATGGGGGACGGGTATGAAAACAAAAACTAGAGATTTCTGGATGGGATCTCATAGTTTCAGCTAAAGGCTCCATTATTAAATTGGAGTAATTAAATGGATGGATTTAAAGAAGGCTAAAGGAGCAGACCCTTGCAGAGGGGGTGGAGTATAGAACCAATCTGGCTGATAGAATTGTACCAACCAAAATTGATCAGTACTTGTTGCATGTAGCCCCAATGAACTATATTGAACGCCTTCTCTGCATCCAAGGATAGGAGCAGAGAAGGCGTTCGAGTTTGCTCAGCATATTGGAGGATAATCATGATATGCTTGGCAGCATCTGAGGCTTGTCTCTCCCTTATCAATCCGGTTTGGTAGGGTTGTATCAGAGACTGAAGGATATTCTGGAAATGGAGAGCAAGCAGCTTTGAGTATCTTGATGTCAGAAGCAATAGTCTAGGCCTGAAGTTAGCCGGGGTGTTAAAATCTTTACCTAGTGTTAGTAAAAAGGACTTTGCCAGTGTTCCTGGGTGTTTCCGCGGTGGTGCGCGCACCCCCGTGCGCGTTCGCGCGCTTCCGTGCGCGCCGGAAACTGCGCCAAACGGCGCCTATTTAAACTCTGGACTTCCTGCACCAAGTTGCTGCTCGTTCTACAGCGTTCCAGACCTGTGGGCCTCAGCTCCCTACCTGTTCCTGTGTTTCACCTGTTTCCTGTTGACCCGGCTTGCCTTGACCTGTTGTCTGCTACCTGCATCGACCCCGGCTATCCACGACCATCCGCTTGTCTACTCCTCTGTACCTCCGCTGCCGGCACGTTGCCAACCCTGCTTGTACGACCATTCTCCTGTTTGCACGACCTTCTGGAATCTCACTACAACATCTGTGACCATCCAGCCCTCGTGCCATCCCGCACTTTCGGGCCTCTGTCTACACTACCAGGGGTCCTTGAATCGGGTGCGCAAGAGTGGTTGTTCCCTGCACAAGACAGACTCCACCGTCAGGTACGTAACAGAAACGAGCAGCCATGACTGAGTCTGCGCAGGGAACATGCTCCGCCATGGACGACTTATGCGCCCACCTGGCTGGCCTTACCCAGGCCGTTAAGAATCTGCAGGAGGGATACACCCGGTTGGAGGAACGGGTACAGGAGTTGTCTACCACCCCTGCCTCCGAGTCCGCTGCTGCCCACACCATAGTGGCCCTGCCCTCGGAACCCAAGGTCCCGCTGCCGGATAAGTTTTCCGGGGACCGACGCAAGTTTTGGGTCTTCCGGAGCGCCTGCGACTTGTATCTGGGTCTCCAGCCACGGACATTTTCATTAGAGAGCACCAAGGTTGGGTTTGTGATTTCTCTCTTACAGGGTGAACCCCAAGCCTGGGCCCTCCGACTGTGGGAGCAGAGTGCCCCCGAAGTTGATTCTGCTGCAGCCCTCTTCTTGGCCATGGCGCAGCTTTATGATGACCCCCATCTGGCCTCCACGGCCGAAGCCACCCTGTACAACCTCCAGCAGGGCCGCCGCCCTGTGGAGGATTACGCCGCCGAGTTTCGGCGTTGGAGTTCCGATACCGCCTGGGGCAGCGCGGCACTGATCTTTCAATTCTGTATGGGGCTGTCGGAGGCAGTAAAAGACGAGTTGGCTCGAGTGGGGATTCCTAAGACCCTGAAGGAGCTGGTCACCTTGGCCATCTCCATAGACCGGCGCATCAGAGAGCGCCGTGCCGAATGGTCTTCTGGACCAGTGCATCCTACCTGGATGCACCCTCGGGTACCTAGTTACCCGACACCGCCGGCTTTCCGGCCAACAACCTCCTCCTCCTCTCCCCCAGATTCCTCTGAACCCATGCAGGTTGGGTCGCTCCGACCATCACTCTCCAGTGAGGAGAGACCACGCCGGTTCCAGCTGAGTCTGTGCCTCTATTGTGGAGAACCTGGTCACATGGTTCGGACCTGCCCCGCCAAGCGTGGTAAGTGCCTGTCCACTACTTCTGATGTACCAGTTCCTATCGGCCGTGGCACTATTAGGGAGGATCTTCGACGTCTCTGTTCTCTTACCACTCTACCCATGCCCTCAATTGACCATGTAGTCTTCATCACCTGTCCGTGAATGGTGCGAACCGCCCCGTCCAGGCTTGGTACACTGGTCCAAGAGGTGTTATCTCCGTGTCTGAGTCGACCTTGGCCGCACCAGAGAGGAGTGACCTCTCACTACCAGCCTCGCTGGGTTGGACGTACCCAAGTCTCCTTAGACCCCCTCTCCTCCTCCTCCAACAACCGGCCTTTCGGCCGCCACAGCCCATTGATCCATGGGCTCCCACGTAGGTCCATCCTACGTGACCAGGTC
>BLSH010114822.1:112786-123012 GCA_018402905.1 Glandirana rugosa
CTTTTCTCTGAGTTCACTGACAGACACAGCACCCACCCCTCTGCGTTGGTTTTGTACAGCTTGTTACGAACTGATGTGCTATGCAGAGCAGGGGGATTATATGCTGAGGTGAGGACGGCCCCCTGGGAGGGGCCAACCTACGCTTTTGTTTGTTTTTGCCTAGTCTACTCCTAGTAGGATGAGCATAACCCCATGTGTCATAAGAAGGCTGTGTCTGTCAGTGAACTCAGAGAAAAGGATTTTACGGTAAGTTATACAAAAAATCCCTTTTTTTTTGTATATTTAATATATTACGTTGCGAGAATCATGATCTTTATTCTAAGCAAAAAAATTGTGATTCTCATTTTGGCCAGAATCGTGCAGCTCTAGTTTCTCTTCTGCAAAGGAGAGTAAATCTTTCATTATCAGTGAGTGTCCCCTTTGGGATGGTTTCAATGGCCAGTACCTCTTGTGATGAATGCGGGTATCAGATCGCTGCCCTCCTCATCGACGGTTGACCGAGGACCCCCCTGATCTAACATCGCACTTGTCACGAACGTAACAATACCACTCTCCGCTGCTTTCAGCACAAAGATTTCCCAGTTTGCGGGACCACCGTCTAAATGCCAGCCGCCTGAGAGCGATTGTTACTGGACTAATTAAAAAAATTAACCCTTTCACTGCCACCACCTCTACTTTCTGAACCAAGCGAGAGGAACTCAGAATTTTAGCAATACCAGTATTTCAGAATGATCCACCTGTAACACATGCTGTCACCACAGACAGGTATATTCAGATGTGTTATTTTAAAAACAGTAGCGCTCTTCAAAGGAACAAATTTGTGATAGTTGCATTAAGAGCTTTAGGGACAAGGTTAACGCTTTTCAGAATAAGGTTTAATAATGAAAGGGTCAAGTTTTAGGTGCAGTAAAATATTTACAGAAAAATAAAGAAGGTTGCAAAATAACAATACAAAATATATAGCCAAGGAACAGAATGGAAGTACCTGCATTGAAATGTCCGTGACTAATCAGTGTTTCTAAGATGATTTCCTGGTTCTCGGATGTTGCTTCATTGCTGGAAATTGAGAACTGACCATTGGTCTTAGCAATCCCTTTTTCTCTGGGTGACAAGGGGTGGGCCATATGCCCATGACCATTCACATGAGTGGGCAGTTTCTTAGACCATGTCCAGGGTGGGCCGTTGCGATACATGCTTCTTAATTCACATGTGGTTTATGAAAATCATATCTCATGATTGGGCCGCCTGGCAAATCTCACAGTAAGAAATTCAATTTCAGCATGCATAAAGCTTTCAAATGACTCCAAACATGAGAGTTCTGAGACCTTCTAGGACCCTGGGAAGGGAATACACTAGTTCTATCCCTCCTTGGGTAACAAGGGGGGAATGTTTATACTTGAATAATCCGGGCCGAGATTCTACATTAAAATATGTACGTTTTATCACTATGGCATGCTCCAAGCTGACGTTATGATTGTATGTAAGTTTTTCTACCTTTTTATGTTTCAGAGTTACTGAAAAAGTGAGGATTACTTGGGTGATTTACGGTGTTGCATGTCCAAACATCAGTTCGGTTTATGGCTGTTTAAGATAAACGAACAGGCCCCTTCTTCCTGACCAGTCATAAACCATGATCAGATGGCCCCATTTGAAGTTGATCTGGCCAGGAAGGGAGGGGGTGGAAATGAGGAGTTTTGTCCTACGTTCAAACTGCAATGGCTGACCATCACAAAATGGAGTTGCCTTCTGAAGTGGGGTCAGCCTTGCTAGCGTCTCATGCGTGATATCATGACTTTGTGTGTGTCTCGCACGTTATATCATCACATCTCCCCCCTGAGGTGGTTGCATGGGAGGGGAATGCGATTCCCATTCTGACGCAACCCACTCCTACGGCTCAGCTTGGCGTGACAGCCCATCAGCATTCGCATGGGCGCTGCCTTTCTTGTGCTGGATGGTGAAATCATATTGCTGAAGGATTAAGCTCCAACGAAGTAGCTTGCCATTCTCCCCAGCAACACGATTTAGCCAGCTCAAGGGATTGTGATCGGTGATCACCGTGAAGTGCCTCCCATAGAGGTACGTCTGCAGCTTCTGGAAAGCCCACATGATCGCGAGACATTCCTTTTCGATCAAGGTATATGCTACTTCCCTGGGAAGCAGCTTCCGGCTCAGGTAGAGGATGGGGTGTTCCTCTCCGGTTTCATCCACTTGGCTCAGGACTGCACCCAACCCATAGGCATCAGTCTGCACTAAGAAACGGCGGGTGAAGTCGGTAGCCTGTAGCACAGGGACGCTGGCCAGCGCCTGCTTCAGGGTCTGAAGTGCCCTCTCACATTCTGGTGTCCAAGACACCACTTTGGGCAGTTTTTTCTTGGTTAGGTCAGTCAAAGGTTTTGCCAGGCTACTATAGTTACTTCCTATAGTAGCCGGCTGTCCCCAAGAATGACATAACCTGTTTCTTGGTTTGAGAGGTGGGCCAGGCCAGGATGGCCTCCACCTTCCCTGTCTCGGGTCTTAGAGTGCCTCCTCCCACCTGGTGTCCCAGGTACTGGACATCAGTCATGCCGAACTGACACTTGCTGGGCTTGACAGTCAGATTGGCAGCTATCGGTTGATCCAGGACCTGTGACAGGTGCACCAAGTGTTTCTCCCAGGTAGGGCTGAACTCCGCAATGTCGTCCAGGTAAGCCATGGCAAAGGTTTGGGGTGATGAAAGCCGACTTTTCCCAAGCTTCAGGGGCCAGAGGAATTTGCCAGTACCCCCTGCTCAGATCCATGATCGTGATATAATTGGCCGCCGCCAGCCTATCCAGCAACTCATCGATCCGGGGCATGTGGTAGGTGTCTGCAGTGGTGATCGCATTCAGCTTTCGGTGGTCCAAACAGAACCTGGTCGTCTGATCCTTTTTGGGGACCAGGACCACTGGGGACGCCCAGGCACTGTGGGACCTCCGAATTACCCCAGCTGCAGCATCTCCTCCACCTCCCTCTTCGTGTCAGCCAGCACCTCCAGAGAGATGCGATAGGCCGACTGTTTAATAGGGGATGTGCCCCAGTGTCCACCTGGTGGACAGCGAGGTCCGTCCACCCCGGTTTCCCCGTAAACCGGCTCCCAAGGACTGCCAGCACTTCCTTCAGCCTAGGTACCTGTGCGGGGGTAAGGGTGGGGTTTATCAGGAAGTCGGAGTTGACCTCCCTGGTGTCAGCTAACAAGTCTAGGAGTGGGTCAGCCTCTTCAGGCTCCAGCCTGCTGCAGACCGGCATGGCATAGGCCATGCGCTCATGATGGGCTTTAATCATGTTCACATGGAAGACTAGGTATGCAACGCCATTCAGATGCTGGGTAATGGGGTACGGGCCTTCCCATGCGGCCTGGAGTTTTTTCTGCCCCAAGGGGAGCAGAACATACACCAGCTGCCCAAAGTTATATGCCCACTCCCTAGCATTGCGGTCATACCAACGTTTCTGCCCGGTCTGGGCCTGGGTCATGTTTTCCCGCACAATTCCCACCAACATCTCAATTTTATCCCGGAATCTCAGAACGTAATCCACAACAGATACCTCTTGGGTCGACGATCTTGCCCTCCCAGGTCTCGCGGATTAGGTCAAGGGGTCCTCTTACCCTCCGCCCGTACAACAGATCAGATGGCAAAAAGCCTGTGGACTCCTGGGGCACCTCCCTGTAAGCGAACAGCAGATGAGGCAGGTACCTTTCTCAGTTCTTACCCTGGGACTCCACAAAGGTGTGCAGCATTTGTTTCAGGGTACCATTGAATCGCTCGCGCAAGCCATTCATTTGTGGATGGTGAGGACTGGCCATGATATGTGTCATCTGTATTTTCTGACAGACAGCGTGCATCAAATCGGACACAAACTGAGGACCATGATCGCTAATGAGCTCGGCCGGGAATCCCACTCTTGTGAAGATTCCCAGCAGAGCATCAACGACCTTGTCTGCACGGAGGGAGGAGAGAGCCACCGCCTCTGGGTAACGCGTGGCATAGTCAACGACTGTCAGGATAAAACGTTTAGCCATCCCCAGCAGTTCAGGTAGAGGCCCAACAATATCCACTGCCACCCTCTTAAAAGGTTCATCAATCACAGGCAAAGGTTTTAACGGAACCCTGTGTACATCTCCTACCTTGCCAACTCGCTGGCAGGTATCACAGGACCGACAGTAATCAGCTATGTCTGTCAGCATGGTGGGCCAATAAAAGCTATGTATTAACCGCCCCCGGGTCTTAGTAATCCCCAAGTGACCTGATAAGGGGATCTCGTAAGCCACCTTTAGGAGCTGTCCCCTGAATTGGCTTGGGACCACCAGCTGCCTGCTTCCTAACTCAGCTTTGTTTTCCCTTGCAGAAAAACTCTCCCTGTACAGCTTTCCTTTGTCCCAGTAAATCTTTTGTTTGTCATTCACGGCAGGGGGGCTGTCAGCTAAACTCCTGAGCTGTGTCAGTGTTTGGTCTGTCTGCAGTGCTGCTTCAAAGGCTGACCCACAAGTCCCAGCCAGCAGTCCTTTGGCAAACAAAGACAGCTGCTGAGGCCCAACAGAGGTAGAGCCCACTGGGTCAGAACACGGAGAGGGCCCAGAGATCTCCTCCTGCTGTCCGGCAACCCTAGCCTGTACCTCTGCAGCCCTTGCAGCACTGCGAGTGACCACCAGTATGGGTAATACATTGTCATCATTATCAACAGTATATTTAACAGGTATACGTGTAACATCATTGGCACATACATCATTTACCTTTACATTTAACGGTGTCTCTTCTCCTTTCTCTGAAGGAGAACCTTGCATTTCCACTTCCCCCTCCCCCTCCCCAGGTTGCCCAGATATCATACCCACATCTGCACATAGTACCTAAGGGAGTCCAGAGGTTTCCGAGGAGGTGTCCTCAGCAGGGGCATAGTAGGAGACAAGGGTCCCCAAGTCCGCACCCAGCAACACAGCAGTGGGAATCTCCTCAGAAACTCCCACCTCTCTCATCCCACTCCCAGCACCCCAATCAATATGCACATAGGCCGGGGGTATGCGGGAGCGGGTTCCCCCCAACTCTGTTGAGGGTGAGGAACTTTTCAGGGATGATGTCCGTTTCTTCTATCACCTCTGGTCTGACCAAGGTGACTTCAGCTCCGGTGTCCCGGAGACCCATTACAGTCCGGTGACCCACAATGACTGGCTGCAAGTTGGCATTGGGTCCTTGAGGTCTCCCACTGACAAACAGCACGGCGGAAGGTTTGGTGGCCGGGTGGCCAGATGATGTCATATTCTTCTGCTCCGGGCACTGTGTTCGCAGATGGCCAGGCTTGCCACAGGTGTAACACCTGCGGTTATCAGTCAGGGCGGGTTTGATGCCAGGGACTGCAGTTTCAGACCGCTGAGAGGCTTGGTTGCAATTTCCCCCCCCCCCCCCCTTTCCAGCCATTCGGTGGAGCTTTGCGATGGTCCGATACCTGAGTACTGACGCAGGTATCGGCTAGATTTGCTGTGGCTTTAGCAGAACCGGGCTTCCGCTCTAGCACAAACTGTCTGATGTCTTTAGGACAGATGTGCAGGAGCTGATCTTCAATCATCTTCCAGGGCCTCAAAAGAAGTGGCTTTCAGGCCCCCTAGTCCACTGTTGGAATGTGATACGTAAACGGCTTACCACATCCATATAAGAGTCCCCAGGCCTTTTTTGCAGGGACCTAAACTGTTTTCAGTATACTTCAGGGGTTAATGGATACTTCTGAATGATTGCTGCCTTTATGGCTTTGTAATTATTTATTTATTTCAGGTACTTATATAGCGCCGTTAATTTACACAGCGCTTTACATATACACATTCACATCAGTCCCTACCCTCAAGGAGCTTACAATCTAAGGTCCCTATCTCACATTCATACATCTCCTCGTCTTGCTCCGCTGGCAGGTCGACATGCGCGTCCAGGGCCTTGCCTCGTAGCCCTGGCGTCAGGTACCGAGCCCATTGTGCTGGGGGCAAATGGTACTGACGGCAAGTTTTTTCAAACGACAGTAGATGCACATCAATGTCACTGTCCTTTTCCATGACTGGAAATTTAACTGCTGGGCTTGCAGGCAGAGAGGTGTCCCTGTGCTCTAGGGTTCCGAGATTCTGACCCTGTCGGTGCTGCTGTTGGAGTCTCAACCTCTCCAATTCGTGCCGACGATCAGCCTCTCTTTCAGCCGCAGCCTGACGTTCCTCTCTCTCAGCCTGGCATTCCAGAAACTGCAGGTACATCCCAGGATCCATTTCTCTGATGCGCTGTTGTGTTTCCTGCATATGAGAGTCTCTGCTGTTTGCAGGCAATCTGGGGCTAGCCTGCTCCTTTTGCGCCCCAGAAGGGACAAACAGTAGTATTCCCGGTTCAGTCCCTCTTTGCTCATCCTGTGAGGTCATTGAGTCTGAACCACTTTCCTCTGGAGTATCGGGAACCCCTTCAGCTCCAAGTTCCCCCGAGTTCAGGTCTGCTCGGATATCATAGTCCTGTAGGGCCTTTATCTCTTGTTACTGGCGTCAAGACCTCTTGTTGTACACTCAGCAGTCAGGTCATCTTTGTTCATCTTCCTATACACTGATGGCCCAGACATTTTGCAAGCAGAAAAGATAGAACAGAAAGGAGGAATAGAAAGGAGCTGTAGGAAGGAGTTGTTGCTGTATGTCTCTTTAAAAACAAAAAATATGCACCAGCTTGTCTCTAAGGACTGTTTCCACAAAGGTTACAATTCTTCAGTGCAGAGCTAGTTCCTAACGATGCACTGAATGCTCTTAAGGTGAAACTATCCCACCGCTGCCACCAGTATGTGACGAACACGGGTATCAGATCACTACCCTCCTCACCGATGGGCGACCGAGGACCCCCCTGATCTAACACTGTACTTGTCAGGACCGTAACAATACCACTCTCAGCTGCTTTCAGCACAAAGATTTCCCAGTTTGCGGGACCACCATCTAAATGCCAGCCGCCTGAGAGCAATTGTTACCGGGCTAATTCAATTAACCCTTTCACTGCCACCATCTCTACTTTCAGAACCGAGCGAGAGGAACTCAGAATTTTAGCAATACCAGTATTTCAGAATAACCACCTGTAGCACACGCTGTCACTGCAGACAGGTATATTCAGATGCGTTATTTTAAAAACAGTAGCGCTCTTCAAAGGAACAGATTTGTGATCGTTTCATTAAGAGCTTTATGGACAAGGTTAACACTTTTCAGAATAAGGTTTAATAATGAAAGGGTCAAGTTTTAGGTGCAGTAAAATATTTCCAGATAAATAAATAAGGTTGCAAAATAATGATACAAAATCTATAGCCAAGGAACAGAATGGAAGTACCTGCATTTGAAATGTCCGTGACTAATCAGTGTTTCTAAGATGATTTCCTGGTTCTCGGATGTTGCTTCATTGCTGGAAATTGAGAACTGACCATTGATCTTAGCAATCCCTTTTTCTCTGGGTGACAAGGGGTGGGCCATATGCCCATGACCATTCACATGAGTGGGCGGTTTCTTAGACAATGTCCAGGGTGGGCCGTTGTGATACATGCTTCTTAATTCACATGTGGTTTATGAAAATCATATCTTATGATTGGGAACTCAGTGGAACATGTAATAAATTGCTTAATATGGAAGACTCTGTCTTTTGTGGTGGTGATTTTTGTGTTCCTGCGTGTGATAAATTGACAAGTCAAGCACCCTTGCTTCTTGCATTGATAAATTCCTGTCCTGTTATCGAAGTAGGACCTAATGTGTATGGGCCTACTCTTGTTTGCAGCTTGTATCTTACTGGGAGCTCCCAGTGGCTCCCAGTAAGATACAAGCTGCAAACAAGAGTAGCCCTCCTTACCCCCCCTGCTCATCCAGGCAATGATCAGAGTGTCCACACATCACCACTATGAGCTGGGTGTACTATACGGCCAGCAATCCAGCAAGTCTATGGCTCCTTCTTTCCCCAGAGGATTCCTGTGGTTTCTCTCGAGGTTGTGAGTTTACTAATTCAATTATTTGATTAACACCAAACACACTGTGATCTACATTTCAGCCCTGAGATTGAGTAGCATGTTTTGAGACAGCAAATAAATGTTATTTACTTTATCCAGAGACCTTGGCTTATTTTACCGGATTAACCCCTTGAGCTCCGCTCTTTGTTCTTTCTTTATATAATATAAAATGTAAAATATACAGTATATAGAGAGCCAGACTTGATGGACCATTTGGTGTCTCTTCTGCCATCACTCTACTCTTTTACAGCATGAAGGGGGCACCTCCACTTTCCAAATTCAAGGGAGAGCCTGTTGATGTTTGCAGACACCTGGACACTGCATCTCAGATGCTTTGGGTGCTGAAGGTGGTTTCCAGTGGTTACAGGCTAGGGTTTCACTCCCAGCCCCCTCCCTTAATTACTTCCAGCACTACACACATTAGTACACATTAGAAGATGCACAGTTCCAAAACCAAAAGGGGGCATCTGCCCCATCTTGGATCTGAAGGCCCTAAAGGTCTTCATTTAGGCCCAGAGAATCAGTGATTCCCAGCTTTCCTGTGGACCGTCCTTCCCATTCCTGTTTGTAGCCTTGCCATTTAGCCTATCTTCTGTACCTCAGTGGGGGTCATTAAAGTGCTGACCCCTGTGCTAGATCTACTGCTCTCTCAGGTCATCCCCATTGAGGATTATCTAGACCAACTGCTACTAGAGGAACAGTTGGCGTGGATTCTGGCATAAAATGTTGTCCTGACCATCCAGACCTTGCTAAGGCAGATTATTAAACCTTCAAATGTTAACTTTGGAACCAACTCCTCATAATATTTGGGTCTAATCACAGACCCAGCTAAAGCTAGAGTTTTTCTTCCACGGTCTTCTTTGCTCCCAGATTTGGACTCTTCCATCTAGAAGCTGACTAACTCTTCTCTTTTGCTGATGGTCCCATTTGCACTCCAGACTCCTACAACACAACATCCTGTCTTCCTAGGACCAGCCAATCCAGTCCTTGGACAGACTGACTTGTCTGGCTCCCAATCAGCATTCTAGAGCTTTTGAAGATTTTGTTGTCTCTGAAATGCTGGAACTCTGTGCTGGAGGATCATTAATCCAGATTCAGTGCTACAGCAGTGACATACATCCACCATCAAGCAGGTCTTGTCACTGCACAAGAGGAGTAGCGGATCCTGTCCTGGGCAGAACATCGCATTCCTGTTTTTTGTCAGTTTTTTTTAGCTAAGGCGTAGACAATTGGCAGGCAGACTTCCTCATCCTAAAGACTACATCTGGGGGAATGGACCCTACACTTTGAGATGTTCCAGAGCCTGTGATGCAGGCAGGGAGACATCCAGATGTTGACCTCACAGCCTAGAGGTTCAACAACAGATTGGACAGATTTGTCTCTGTACAATGATCCTGGAGGCAGTGGATGCTCTGGTGGCTCTGTGGGTCAGTGAATCCTGATCTACACCTTTCCTCCCCTGAATCTGCTTCCTTGTCTGATTCACAGGATCACAATGGAGGACATTCCTGTCATCTTGTTTTGTACTGGCCCAGGCAGATGTGGTATTAAGAGGTATAGACTCCAGAGACAGACAATATTTTGCCCCTGTACTAATCATTAGAAAGACATAATCTGGAATATGCAGTTTAGTTTTGGGCACCTTTTTCACAAAACGTATTTTAGAGACCTGCAAAAAGTGCAGAGAATGGCAACAAAACTGATAAGAGGCACGGAGGAGCTCGGCTATGAGAAAAGATTAGCTGAACTAAATTTGTTCTCTTGAGAATAGGCGATTTTAAGGGGCGATATGATCACCAATACATAAGTGATCCATATAGTGAGCTTGGTGTTGAGTTATTCACTTTTAGGTCATCTGGAGGAAAAGAGATTTAACTTTCACATACGGAAAAGCTTCACATTAAGAACTGTGAAAATGCGGAATAGCTTCCCTCAGGAACTAGTTCTGGTCAGATCAGTAGATTGTTTTTTTTTTTTTGTAAAAAAGAAAAGCTGGAAGCATTCTTATATGCACAAAATCTAAGTGGATACTAAGATGTATGGGTAATAACACCAGGGGTAGTTGATCCAAGGAATATACAATTGCTTCCTGGGGAGGGGGTTGCCTTCCTCTGGATCAACTGTGGGAATAGGATAGTATGTATGAATTTTTTTTTTTTTTTTCCCAACTGGACTAAGTATGTAACCTGATAAGACTCCTGATCTACAGGTTTTTTTTTTTTTTTTTT
>BLSH010114822.1:144531-172323 GCA_018402905.1 Glandirana rugosa
ATGTCAGGCCCAGCCGTTGCACGACCGTTTCGCCATGTCTTCCTACTCTGTCCGCCTACCAGCCCCACGTCCGTCCCAGCCGTTGTACACCCGTCTTCATGTACCCTAGTCCGTCCTCTCCCCAGCATCTGTTCGGCCTCCAGCCCCGTCCGTCTTTCGTTTGTTTCAGGTTTCTATCGGCCCCAGTGTCTACGTCCTTCAGTGAAGTCTCGTCTGTGCCCCTGTGTCCAGTACCATGGCGACACGGCTATCTTTGGACTTTGTTTGCTTTCTGCCTGCCCCGACCTCCGGCTTGTCTACGACCCCTCTCCTGCCTGATCCCATGTACTTCTGCCCACATGTTGCCGACCCTGCCTGCACCCCGACCATCCGCCTGTCTCATCCTTCTGTACCGCTTTGCCAGCACGTTGCCGACCCGGACTGTACTACTACGCTTCTGCCAAGCACAAGCTTCAGCGGACCTGCACCCACCACCAACGACCAAGTCCAGCCCTCGTGCCCCCCCTGTGCTCCTGAGCTCCCCATCTACACTATCAGGGGTTCGCGAACCAGGGCTGTAAGAGAGGTTGTCCCCTGCATAAGTCAGACTTGACCACCAGGTATGTGACAGTAACGGACAGCCATGTCCGAGTCTGCGCAGGGGACCTCTCCCATGGAAGATTTATGTGGACATCTGGCTGGGCTTACACAAGCCGTTAAAGGTCTACAAGAGGGATATAACCGCCTGCTGAAAGAGGTCCATGAGCTCTCTGTGTCCCCAGCAGCCAGCCCTGGCCAGCCTGACTCGTGCACCATTGTGACCCTACCCACTGAGCCTAAGGTGGCTATGCCCGAGTGGTTTTCGGGAGACCGCAGGAAGTTTCAGGCACTTCGCAGTTCCTGCAACTTATACTTTGCCCTCCAGCCACGGACTTTTTCCTTGGAGGCCACTAAAGTGGGGCTAGTGATCTCGCTCCTACTGGGAGAACCCCAGGCATGGGCCCACCGCCTGCTGGAGCAAGGGGCCCCAGAGATTACTAGTCTAGAACATTTCTTCGTAGCAATGGCCAAGCTCTACGAGGACCCCCATCAGGCCACTACGGCTGAAGCAGCCCTCCATGCTCTGCAACAGGGCCGCCGGTCGGCCGAAGATTACGTGTCTGAGTTCCGGCGCTGGAGCGCAGACACTGCTTGGAACAATGCGGCCCTCCGCCATCAATTCCGCCTGGGTCTCTCAGAGCCACTCAAAGACAAGCTGGCTCCCGTTGGGGTACCACAATCCCTCGACGTCCTAATCGATCTGGCCGTCCAGATAGATCGCCGCCTGCGGGAACGCAGAGCTGAGAGATCCACAGGGCTCGCATCTTTTACCTGAATGTCCACAGACTTCGGTCCCAACCCAGGAGCTACCTCCTTCTCCGTTCCACCAGACCCACTGGAGCCTGCACAAATTGAGCGCCCCCATCCACCGCTGACGCCAGGGGAACGCCAGCATTGTATATCACAGAATCTCTGCCTGTACTGCGGGGGTCCCGGGCACCTGGTTCGGAATTACCCTGCCAAAGCTGGTAAGGGCGCACCCCTGCCTTCGGAGAGACTGATGTGTCTGCCTGATCATAAGGTGCATTTCCTGCTTCCTATCTCCCTACAGCTCCCCGGTGGGGATATCCAAGTACAGGCTATTCTGGACTCAGCATGTAGCTGCTTTGTTGATGCCACCTTTACAGCTCAACACTGGATCCCCCTTCGATCTAAGGATCACCCCATGCTAGTCCGGCTTGCTGAAGGGTCAGCCATCAAATCTGGCACCATCACCCAGGAGACTATCCCCATGCTGGCCACCACTGAAGGGGGTCATCAGGAATTTCTTCGATTGGACGCCATAGCGTCTCCACTCTGTCCGGTCATCTTGGGCCTTCCCTGGCTCCGGGCTCACAACCCTACCATTAATTGGGCAACTGACGAGGTCCGCTTTGGCTCCCCCTACTGTGTCCACCACTGCCTGTCACAACCCCGGGAAGTTTCCTTATCCGTGCTCGGTCCAAAAGGTGACAGTGACCAGGAAAGCCGCCTGCTCGTTCCAGCACCCTACCATAACTTCCTGGATGTGTTAAGCAAGAAGGGGGCTGATGTCCTCCCACAACACAGATCTTATAATTGCCCAATTGATCTTCTACCCGGGACTGAAGTTCCCTTGGGCGAATCTTTCCCCTGTCCAAAGTAGAGCTGGTTGCCCTCAAGGCATACTTGGATGAGAACCTGCCCAAGGGGTTCATCAGACCTTCCACTTCCCCCGCAGGAGTGGGAATCTTCTTTGTTGAGAAGGACCACTGCCTGAGGCCCTGTATAGATTACAGGGCCCTCAATCAGATCACCGTCAAGAACCGGTATCCTCTGCCCTTAGTCCCAGAACTCTTTCAGAGACTTTGAACCGCGACAGTTTTCACCAAATTAGACCTCTGTGGGGCTTACAACCTAATCCGCATCCGGGAAGGGGATGAGTGGAAAACGGTATTTTGCACCCGGTTTGGTCACTTCGAATACCTTGTGATGCGATTCGGACTATGTAATGCCCCTGCTACGTTCCAGCACTTTTTGAACAATATTTTTTTAGACTTCCTGGAACAATTCGTAGTTGCCTATTTAGACAAAATTCTAATTTTCTCCCTGTCTCTGTAAGAACACCGACAGCATGTGAAGAGTGTACTCACCCGCCTCAGGCAACATGGTCTGTATGCCAAGGCGGAAAAGTATGCCTTTGAGTGTACCAACATTTCCTTTCTGGGTTTCTACATCACCACCTCCGGCATCTCCATGGACCCACAGAAAGTGGCAGCTATTCTGGACTGGCCAGCCCCAAGCGACAAGAAAGGAGTCCAGCGCTTTGTGGGCTTTGCAAACTTCTACCGCAAATTCATTAAGGGCTTCTCAGAGGTTATTTCCCCCATAACCCAGCTTACCAAGCAGGATGTACTCTTCTGATGGACTCCCAAAGCCCAAGAAGCCTTTTCCAGACTCAAAAAGTTGTTCACCTCGGCTCCCGTCCTGAAGCATCCGGATCCTGCTCTGCCTTATACTCTTGAAGTAGATGCTTCAGAAACTGCAGTAGGAGCAGAGGCGAGGTCCAAAAGCCTCACTCCACCCCATCGCTTTCTTCTGCAGGAAGCTTTCATCTCCAGAAAGAAACTACGATGTGGGTGACATGGAACTGCTGGCAATAAAGGCTGCTTTGGAGGAGTGGCGGTACCTTTTGGAAGGAGCCTCGCACCCTATCTTAGTATTTACGGATCACAAGAACCTTAAGTACCTCCGGACTGCTAAGAGACTGAAACCCCGTCAGGCACTTTTCTTCTCAAGGTTCCAGCTACATATAACCTATCGGCCGGGGGGTAAAAATGTTAAGCCAGGCGCTTTGTCCCGTATGTTCCATGTCCCTGCAGACCATTCCCCACCAGATACAATTCTGTCGGCCCACAGTTTCCTACTCACACAGGAAGACTTCCTTACACGGCTCAGACGAGCCCTCGCCGATCTCACCATGTCACCGAATTCTGGACTTATGTCAAAAGACGGGCTGTGGTGGTACAGGGACCGGCTCTACATTCCACAGGAGCTACGTCCAACCGTTCTTAACCGCTGCCATGATCTCAAGCTGGCTGGGCACTTCGGGGGGCGCAAGATGGCAGAACTATTATCCCGCTCATTCTGGTGTCCCCGCCTAGCAGAGGACTGTAAAAATTATGTGGCGGCCTGCCCAGTCTGTGCCACGAACAAGACAGAAAAGTCTAAAGCGTGGGGGCTACTCAACCCGCTACCCATTCCTGTACGGCCTTGGTCTCAAATCTCAATGGACTTTATAGTCGAGCTACCACCCTCTGCTGGTTTCAACACCATTTTTGTAGTGGTAGACCGTCTCACAAAGATGGCCCACTTCATACCTGTGAAGGGCACCCCCACAGCCGTTGAAACTGCGGAAGCCTTCATCAAAGAAGTGGTGCGACTACATGGCATCCCTGGCAACATTTTCTCCGATAGAGGGTTGCAATTTACGTCCCGCTTTTGGAAGGCCCTATGCTCCTCTCTAGGTATCGACCTAGCTTTCTCCTCAGTCTACCACCCACAGTCTAACGGGCAAATGGAGAGGACCAACCAGACTCTTGAGCAGTATCTCCGCTGCTATTTCTCTTATGCCCAGGATGACTGGATCTCCCTACTGCCAACTGCCGAGTTTGCTTACAATAACTCTGTTCATTCAGCTACAAAGCAATCTCCATTTTGGGCAAAACTCGGGTACCATCTCACCTTTGTGCCCGATTTACCTACAGACAATGCCGTACCCGCGGCTCTGGAAGTTATCCAATTCCTGGAAAGTAAAAACAAACTTCTTCAGGAAACTATCGCTCAGACTCAGGAGGCCAGCAAAAAGAATTTCAGCAAAGGAAGGCGGGGAGAACTTATACTTCAAACGGGTCAACGGGTCTGGCTGTCCATAAGGAACCTGAGGCTCTCCTGTCCCTCTAAAATGATGGGGCCAAAATTCATGGGACCCTTCCCAATTAAGAGGAAAATTAATCAAGTAGCTTATGAGCTGGAGCTACCTCCGTCACTCCGCATCCATCCAGTCTTTCACGTGAGCTTACTCAAACCTGTGGTCAAAGACCTTTTCCCTGGGCGCAACACAGCTCCACCAGAACCGATCTTGGTGGACGGAGAGGAGGAATTCGAGGTCGAGGCCATCCTCGACTGTAGGAAAAGAGGTGGGAACATTCAGTTTTTGGTGAAATGGAGAGGCTATGGACCTGAGGAGAGCACTTGGGAGCCTGAAGAGAACGTACATGCCAAGGAGCTGGTCAGAGCCTTCTGGAGAAGACACCCGACCAAGAGAGCCCGTTTGGGCATCCGGAGGCTGCCCCTTTGGGGGGGGGGGCAATGTTAGAAGAAGACTGTGCTGAGGTCTTGTTTGCACTTTGTTGTGCTTTCCTCGCACTCCCAGAGGAGGCGGCGCCAGGCAGCTCTATTTAAAACAGTGTGCTTCCTGTAGCAAGTGATGTCCGTTCTACAGCGTTACCGTGACCTGTGTCCCCGTGTCTGCTCTGAAGTGACTTCCTGCATCTGTGACCCCAGCTATCTTTGTACTTTGTTTGCTTTCTGCCTGCCCCGACCTCTGGCTTGTCTATGACCCCTCTCCTGCCTGATCCCGTGTACTTCTGCTGCCCGCACATTGCCGACCCTGCCTGCACCCCGACCATCCGCCTGTCTCCTCCTTCTGTACCGCTTTGCCAGCACGTTGCCGACCCGGACTGTACCACTATGCTTCTGCCAAGCACGAGCTTCAGGGGACCTGCACACACCACCAGCGACCAAGTCCAGCCTTCGTGCCCCCCTGTGCTCCCGAGCTCCCTGTCTACACTATCAGGGGTTCGCAAACCAGGGCTGTAAGAGAGGTTGTCCCCTGCATAAGTCAGACTCGACCAACTCGTTGTTGTTCTGTTACCCACCCCTCATTTTTGACACTGCTTTTGGACGTCCCACTTGGTCCAATGAGTCGCTGTGCCTGTCAACAAATGAAAGAGAAAATGGGATTTTTTGACTTACCGTAAAATACCTTTCTCTGAGTTTGTTGACTGGCACAGCACCCACCCCTCTTGTTGCACTGCTTGCTACGAACTGAGCTAGCAGAGCTGGGTGGAGGGGTTATCTGCCAGTGAGGATGGCCCCCTGGGAGGGGCTGTGTCTGTTGCTGTTCTTTTGCTGTTAGAACTGCCTGTTCTGCCTAGTAAACTCCTGAAGAGGGCAGTATGACCCAATTAGTCCAATGAGTCGCTGTGCCTGTCAACGAACTCAGAGAAAGATTTTTACGGTACGTAAAAAAATCCAGTTTTTTCATTTTTGATTTTAACAAAAATGTATTTTTATTTTTTTAAATTAGAACTTGATAAAAGATATTTATTAATTTTCTGTCCAGAACTTGACACAGGTGGAAAAGGAACAACTTAGAGAACGTGCTGAATACCTGAAGCAGAGAAGAGCTGAACTTTTATCAAGGAAGTTGGATTCCAAGAAAAAGCCACACATCCCTGAAGAGTGTAAAGAAAAGGCACAATGTTCCAGCCAGGTAACTAGCTTAGAACACTAGTTTATGGAATCACCAAATTATCTAAGATCAAAATGTGTAAAGATAGTATCAAGGATTATTCAAACTACAATACTGGCAATACCAGTTACCATAGCAGTCTCTGAGACCTCTCTAAATACAAACATATTTTCTCTTTGGATTGCAGTCATGAACACAAAAATTTGTATAATTATGATATGTTTGCAACATAGATGCTAACCACAGAGTAATAATGCAGTGAGTCCCTCTGGTTAGGGGGGAATAGCCCATAAATGTTTAATGCATAATGTCCCTGCTGAGTGGAATAAAAAAACAGACCCACTACCCAGACCCTTCACCCCTTGAGAAAGCCCTAGAACACACTTACTAAGACATGAAAGTCACAACAAATCTCCAGATTTAGGTCCGGTGTGACACTGTTGAAACAGGCTAATTGCAGGGAATGTCTCAAAGGCTTGGGAGCCCAGTGTGACGGTGCAGGGATCCAGAACAAAACCTCTGTGGTCAGGCTAGATCGGTCTGACGTCAACAAAAGCATGTTGATACAGACCCTAAAACATAGTTGTGAATGCACCCCTATAGTATTAGGTTTAGGTTAGTTTACACTTGCTTCAAAATGTGGTATTGGACACGCTTTTTTAAAGCACTCTGCGTGCCAATCAAAGCAGTCCTGTTTACACATTGTGTTTGCTTAGCTTTGCTTCCAAAATTATACCCACATGTCGCTTTCTTGGTGTTTCAAAGCATCTTGAAAGCCTCCATAGAAGTCTGACAAAGCTCACTTACAGCACCTGAAGCATTTGAGAGTCTTTTATTCAGCTTTAGCATTGCTTTTTTTGGAGGTATTGCAGGTATGAGATATCCCAGGATACACTGGGAAACAAACAAGCGAACCAGAACATAATCAGTAGTCACTTCCGGTTCATGTGTATAAATTCTGTGAGTGTCTGGTGCAGACGTCACATCTTGTGTGCAGCATGGAACAAGCAGGAAGGTGAGGGGGGTCCGGACTGGAGCGGAGCAACTAGCAGACAGCACATGTGGTGTGCAACATGGGAACACTAATAGTTGAAGGTGAGAGGGTAACCAGAGTGTGAGGAGGATCAGCAAACCAGAGGATCAGCAGAGCTACGGAGGGTTACTACTTAGTGGGGGATCAGTAGAACTGGGGGTTAATACTGAGTGGGGCATCATAAGAGCTGGGGTACTACTGAGCTGGGATTCTACTTTAAAACAAATTGAAAAGCAACCCACACATGGCTTTTGCCAAGCTTAAAGTGCTACTAAAAGCACAATAGTAAAATCAGTCTGTATACGCAGTAAAGCATGCTTGTTATACTCACTGTGAAACCTAAGGGGTTAACCCTCTGCATTGTGTAAAAAGGCTGTTTGATCCTGTCATCTCTGATCCTCTCCTTCCACTGTCCCCAATCCATCTCCTGATAATACATAGCCTTGGGGAGAATTCTACACATGCTTAGTTTGGTGTATATTGCTAGTTTTTTTTTGGAGGGTACATGTGATCAGCACAAGGCCAATCAGCACTGTCCAGACAGAGGGTCGGGAGTCTTGCAGCCACATAGCACAGTCAGAGGGGAATGAAAATTCCTCCTACAAGCTTTAACCAGACACTGATAGAAGTCATAAGACTGCTATATGAGAAAGGGTATTTAGCAGTTTATATTTATTAAAACGTTTGCATTTCCATGATGTTTTTTTTTTTTACTTCAACAGACTTTTATTGTAATCGAAGAGGTACACAGAGTAGGAGCATTGCAAATGCTCACAAGTGTTCAAGAAGCATCTGCATACAGTACATCCAATATAGGAACATTCAAACAAACACGTTTCGGCATATGCATATATATCTAGTACACGACAGTGTGGTTTACGCTAGGCAGTATCAGTGCTTGCAGTGGTAATTACACCTCCTACGTGTTGTGTCAACATTTCCCGACCTGCGTTTATAAGGGCTATAGCTAGGGCCATTATTGCGGTTCAGGGTCCTGGTCCGTCTCCGAGGGGGTGGCCAGTGAGTCTAGCCATCTGTCCCAAATTTTATGATATTTCATCGGGCGGTTTCTGTGCTTATATAGCACCCGTTTATAGGGTAGTGATTGATTGACCATCGCTATCCACTCCTGAAGGGTCGGAGCGTCGGGTCTAAGCCACTTTTTGGCTATCAGAAGTCTTGCCACATGCAAGGTTTCCTGCATAAAGGTGTGATGGTGTCTGTCTTCTTCTTGTTCTGGGAGTAGCGCCAGTATACATTGTTTGGGGCATAGTGTCAGAGGGGAGCCCATTTGGTCGAGTAAGAACTTTGTCACCTGCGCCCAGTAACCCTGGATGTTTGGGCAGGTCCATATCAAGTGGATAAAGGAGCTGTCTCGATCCCCACATCTAGGGCAAACGGGATCCCACTGAGGTCTATATCTACGTATACGGGTTGGGGTCAGGTACACTCTGTGTAGGATATATAGCTGCGTGAGTCTGTCAGAGAGCTTGGGGGAGACCTTCTTACAGGACGTCAGCACATCTGACCAATCATCATCCCACAGCTCACCCACGTCTGCTACCCATGTCCGTCACAGTAGGTGTGGTGAGACTTGTATAGCAGATAGAGGTTAATTCGCACCCATGAAGACCTCCACCAAATACAGGGGCGTCAAGTCAGGGGTTCGATCAGGGAACTGACATTGGAGTGCGTGGCGGAGCTGGAGGAAGCAGAAAAACATGGTATTGGGCAAATCAAAAGTCGATTTTAGCTCCTGAAATGATTTAACCCCAGTCTCGTTCATCACCTGGAATAGGTACACGACTCCACGTCTAATCCAGAGGTCTACATCTGGTAGGGAGAGTAGTTCTGGGAAACTTGCATTACCCCAAAGTGGTGAGTGTGCATGGATGGGGGGGGGGCCTCATTTTTTCCAATGCCAGGTCCCATACTTTACAGTGGTGATACACCAGGCCTTTGTGTCCACCCAACCCGGGCGGGGATCTTTTACCACTAAACAGAATGTGGATTGGATGTGTGATGCGGGTCGGGGTCCCCTGACATGTCAGGGTGAGGTACTCAAGTTTGTCCTCTTTATCTAAGTGGAAAAAGTGAGATAGTTGGGCAGCCAGGTAGTACATAGCTAGGTCCGGGAGGGCAGTGCCCCCCAGATCTGTTGGATTTTTTAAGGTCTGCCAAGCTAACTTATGCCTAGAGTTTCCCCATATAAAATAATTGAGGATAGAGTCCATGGCTTTAAATATTCGATGGGGTAAGTATGTCGGGGCATGCCAGAAGGCATAGAGTAGTTTGGGGAGTAGGACCATTTTCGTAAGGTTTATGCGACCCATTACCCCGAGAGGAAGGCGTGCCCATATCTGTGTCTTAGCTTTGAGTAAGTCGTATAAAGGTTCAATGTTTAAGCTCCTGTAGTCTTGAGGGGAGCGGGTGATGTAGACTCCTAGGTACTTAATCTGACTTGCCCTGGACAGGGGAAGGAGGACCTGTTCAGCACCAGGGGCCTTCAAGTCTAGGGGCAGGGTCTGAGATTTTCCCCAATTAATCTGGAGGCCTGAGAAATTTCCAAAACTTTCAATGAGTTCCAATGCTGCGGCCAGAGAGGGGCCCGCATCTTCCAAGTATAGCAGCATATCATCTGCATAGAGACTGATAGTCTCTACCAGAGGCCCTGATCTCAAACCCCTGATCCGAAAGTGATCCCTGATGGCTATTGCCAATGGTTCAACGGCGAGGGCGTACAACAACGGGGAAAGGGGGCATCCCTGGCGCTTGCCCCTGATTAGTGGAAAGGGGTCCGATATTTTACCGTTTGCTAAGACCTTGGCTACTGGGGACTGGTATAAGAGCTGGATCCAAGTTATAAATTTGGGGCCGAAGCCATACCTGCGGAGGCACTCCCATAGGTAAGTCTATTCCACAGTCGAACACCTTGGCTGTGTCTAAGCTGACCACGACTCTGGAGCCGACTGACTCGTGGACGGCCTGCAGGTTCAAGAAAAGGTGGCGGAGATTGAAGGCAGTGTTTTTATTGGGCATACATACACCTGATCAGGGTAGATTAGGATGAGTATTACTTTGTTTAGTCGCAGTGCAAGGACCTTGGCAAGGATTTTGGGTATTAGGACAATTAATGCCTCTTTCATGGAATCAGGGAGCGTGGAGGAGTCAAAGATATGTTGATACAATTTTTGAAGTTTTGGTACTAGTAGGGATCTAAATTGAGTGTAGAACTCAAGGGGGAGACAATCGGTGCCAGGAGCCTTGGAGGTGGCCAGGTGAGCTATAGCTTCGTCTATATCATCCGTGGAGATAGGGGCTTCAAGCTGCTGTACTTGGGCCTGGGAGAGTGAGGGGAAATTGATAGGGTGTAGGAAGGTGGTCAGCTCGTCCTGTGTGCAATGTGCTGTGGAGGAGTAGAGTGTGGCAATGAAGGTGCGGAATGCATCAGCCACCAAGGTTGGGTCAGTGATCCGGCGGCCAGAGGACTCAGTCAGGGACACCGCCACTGGCGGCCTGTGGTCTAGGTGCGCAATGTGCCTTTTAGCTTTTTCAAAATGTATGTGATTGACCAGGCGGTGTTGTGCCCTCATGGAGAAGACGTTACCCGAGGAAGGGTCGAGCCGGCAAGTCCGCTCTAATGATTCCAGGTGAGCTTCCGCTTGTTGTAATGTCAACTTAGAGGAGCTTTTGTATCTAGAAAGACGGGTAGTCAAAATCAGCCTAGCGTGCAGTTTGAAGGACTCCCAAGTCGCCCCCAGTGATACAGTACCCTTGTTAGATGTGAAAAAGGATGACCATTCGTCCTGGAGTGAATCTATGTCGGGAAGGGAGGATAACCAAAAGGGGTTCAGTCTCCAATGCGTGGGTGAATGTGGGGTCTGCATATCAAGTGTTATCCAGTAGGGAGAGTGATCCGACAACAAGCGAGGCCCAAAGCCCGTCTCAACCAGCCGCTGCAGTAGCGGGAAGGACACAAATATATAGTCCATCCGGGACATGGTGGAATGAGTGGCAGAGAAGCACGAGTATGCGCGAGAGGTGGGGAACTTGTGCCTCCAGGTGTCTACCAGCGCAAACTCGTGCATCAACCTGCCAAATCTCGTCAGAGCTGGTGGACCAGTCTCGGGGGGGGGGGGATGTTCTGTCTAGCATATTGAAGTCCCCCAACCATATAGCTGGGACGGCTGGGTGTTGTGCCATAAAATCGAATCCATCATTTATGCAAGCGAACTGGAAGGGGGGGGGGGTGTAGAAGGCAAGCAGTAGGGTCTCCAGCCCATTAATCATCACATGCATGAACACATACCTGCCCTGAGGGTCCGTCTGCAGCGTTAGAAGTTGAAATTGCGTGTGTTAGGTGATGAAAGCCACGCCCCTAGAATGAGGGCTGTGGGAAACCTGATACACCCAGCCCACCCATGGTTTCTTCAGCGTGAGTTGTAGTTGGCCAGTGAGGTGGGTTTCTAGGACAACTATGTCCGCCCTCATGGACTTTATGTGGGATGCATTTCCATGTTCTATGTACTGTGGGAGACCAGATATAGTGAATGCAGGCCCCTGGTTTTAGTAACACTTTAACTAAAGCTTCAAAAAAGCACCACCAAAGCATTAAAACACATCCAAGAAGCATGTTGAAGCAGTAGGCGCTTTAATGTGTATTAAAGTCAAAGCAAGTGTAAATGAGCCCTCAGAGATCAATGCGAATCGCCTGATAGAAGTAACAGTGCTTACCTAGTAGTGCTGGGGGGTCCGGTTCACACCTTAGCTGTTTAGGTTCAGTGCATTGTGTTTTACATGCATTTTATGTGTGTTTACTTATTTATTTTTTTTTGCAGGAAAAGGAGATGGATGAAGAAGAAAAGAAAAACCTACAGAGAAGGAAGCAGTTAGCTGAAAAACTTAAAGAAGAAGTAATTAATAAATAAGCTAGCCACTGCACCGCACATTTCTTCCAATAATCTATTGCCAAAGCTAAGCATGTGTGTATGCATTAAGTGCAGAATATAGGTGCAGCGCAATCACATGTTAAATACAACATAAATGAAACCATAAGCAAAATACAACAGCTTGGACTCCCTTTGGACACACTTAAGGTGTTAGCAGCAGACATTTGCACATATATTTGAGTTGTTGTTTGCGCTGTTTATATTTCACCATACAAGTGTGTGTGTATATGTATGTATGTATGTATATGTGTGTGTGACACACATTTTGTATGCCTTAAATTAGTCACTGTTTCTGGGAAATATTTTCATGCAGAGAAACATTCAGTTAAACGTGATATAAAGTAGCTGTGCGCACACACAGAATGCAGCCCCATATTTTGGTATAATTGGTACATTTTACTTTTGAGGCGTTCTGTAGTGAAAATATAAACCATCTTAAGATATCAGGGTTAATGTTTATTACCCGAGGTGTGTTTTTACTCATTACTGTCCACTTTCATGTTGCTAGTTTTGCCATTGGCCGTAATACATTGTTACGCATTCAAGAAGGGGCGGCTGCATTAAAGCAATACAGAAAGAGCAGGGAGAATTTGGTCACACAGATTGTAGCCAGTCAGTGAAGTGTGAAGCCTGCTCGTGAGTTTGTTTCTTTTACTAAATTTCAGTTTATGCAATCTGTGCTGTGTAGAAAAAACAGGCCAGGTTCACACCGGTGCACTGCAGTTTGGGTGCAGTGTATATGGCTTATACACGTGGTTTTAGATGTGCTCCCATTGACTTCTATTTTCTTGAAAACCAATAGTTTATAGAAGTCAATGGGAGCGCAGCTGAAACCACATGTGAACACGATACAATTGCTCTGCACCCAAACTGCAGTGCACTGGTGTGAATCCAGCCTTAAAGCTCTGTTCAGGCAAACTTCTAAATACACAATTGAAATGCAAATATAGTATGGGACCTGCATTTGTATTTATGTCCATCCGGTCCTTAAATTCACACAGATCGGTCAGGTTGGTGACTTTTTTTTCCTGCTGCAGTTTAGCAATACAAATTGATCACCGCCATTTACCCAGCCGGTGGGGTGCTGGATCATGAAGGGCAGCTGCAGGCTGATGAACTAATCACTTCTCATTCTGCTCTCTCTTGTCAGTAAATGTGTTCGCATCACAAATGATTGGCTCAGCGTGCTGCCCCTCCTTTTGCCAGTCTGAGTGCTCCTGTAGAAGGTATTACAAGAGGCTAATACCAAGTAAAATTCAGGTTCTTAACATTTGTTGAATTTAAAAAATAAATGTAATGATTTTTAAAACATACTCGCTGTAATTTGTGTTTATTTCTGTTTTTTTTTATACTTCAGTCAAATGAGCAAAGATAAACATCAAGAGTATAGGTATAAAGCTAGGTACATTATCAGTATATCCTTCAAACAATAGTCAGCAGGTGGAAAACCGTCAGATAATGAGCCCGGCAAATATAGGAATTGTATTTATCCTACAACCTGACAACAACCGGGGAATGTTCACTTGTCACATTAACAGGCAATCACCCATTGGGACATTGGTAATGTATCTAAGAAGGGCACGTACGGCATAGCCATACTTGCCATCAAACAAGAGGTAGAATTTTGTTTCCAGCAACATGTAGAGAGGAATAGGAGAGCAGGGGGGGGAGTTCCTCCTTGTCCCGGAGAGCATTGACCCTGGCAAACTACAGTGCCTTCGGGGGGGTCAGCATCCTTCCAGCGAAGCGGGATGCAGACCTTTGTGGCATTTAGAAGTTGCATTGTGAGTGGGAATTTGTACTATTTAATTGGCCTGTCCGTCAAATGCAGCAAGCACGCTGCGGGGTTGGCATGTAAATCAACAGCTGTGAGTTTGATGAGCAGTTACATTATGCCAAAACTTTTGTATTTTGGAGCATTTCTAGAAGATGTGGACCATAGTCTCTCTCCCTCCCCGCTTCACATCGCCAACAAGAATCTGACACCTGGGGAAAAATGCGGTGGAGCTGAGAAGGTACCCTGTACCATTGGGTGAGGATCTTATAGCTGGTCTCCTGTATCCTCGTGGCCAACAATGATTTCTGGACAAAATAAAGGATCTTGCGTCTTTGGGCTGGTGTAAGATTCAGGGCCAGATCGGACTCCCATTTGGTAAGAAACGGGGGGATATAATCCCCTGGGTGAATCAAGAATGAGTATATTAGTGACAGGGAGTGACGTGTCAGTTCGCCTTTATGGCATATTGATTCAAAGCATGTGAGGGGACGCAGGTTACCTGGGACACGGGAGCAACGGTGGAGAAAGGAGTGCAGCTGTAATCCGCTCCAGAAATACAAAGGGGGGGGGGGGTCAGTTAAATGGGTTGAGTCAGGAGTGATTGTGCGTGAGGACGTGAAAAAAGTCCGTTAGGTGGGAGTACCCCCCGGGCTACGAGGCGCTGAAATTGCTCCCCCCGCCTACCTGGGATGAATTCGGGATTGCCCGAGATGGGAACCATGGTCAATGGAAGAGGAGATATGGCAGTGTTTTTAAACATTTCCCGAGCTATGTGCAAGGTGCTGCCTAAAGTAGGGTGGGCACACAGCTCTCTGGGAATGGGGAGAGAAATCCAAGGCCTGCTCGGATGTACAGCCCTATAGTAGATCCAAATATCCAGGAGAGCGAGGCTCCTAGAGCTCTTGGGAAGTGATAGTCTTTGTAATGTCTGGCATGGTTTTTGATGTGACCAGACAAACTTCCGGAATAGCAAACAAATCGTACGGAAAAAATGAGGAGGAAGCCGTATAGGAAGTGCTTGTAGAAGATAGAGTATTCGCGGCAGGACTGTCATTTTGAGAGCACTGCAGTGACCGAACCAGGTCAGGGTTAAAGAGTGACAGTGCAGTGGGTCCTCCCTTACTTCGGAGAGAAGTGGTTCATAGTTGGATTCATTCAGTTTGGATGGGTCTGGGGTGATGTTGGTGCCTAGGTATTTTATTGCCGTGAAAGGGGGAAAGAGGGCTGAATACTCTGGATCAGCTTTGGGTCCACCGAAACATTGAGGGCAGATGGTTCACCGAAGTTAATTTTAAAATGGGACAAGATCCCATATGTCTTCAGGGCTTGTAGGAGGTTCAGTAGGGAGGTGAGTGGGTCTGTGATGAAAAAGAGCTAGTCATCGGCGAACGCCGCCACCTTATGGTCTACGGAAGGTTTACTAAAGCCAGAAATGTTGTGGTCAGCCTGGACCATACAGAGAAAGGGTTGCTGTGTCAATATAAATTTAAGGGGAGAAAGGGGGGCAGCCCTGCCTCGTTCCGTTGAATATGTCGAAGAAGTTCCACCTAGTCTCATTGACCTTTACTGCTGCAGAGGGTTGCGAGGGAAGAGCCGAAATCCAACTTAACATAGAAAGCCCTAGACCTATATGTTCCATTGTCACACGAATAAAGGACCAGTGGACCCTATAAAATGCTTTGTCTGCATCTGTGGAGAGCAGAATAAGTGTTTTCTAAGAGGTCCTAGCTGCATGGATCAAGTTGTCGACACGGAGAGTATTGTCCCTAGGTTCTCTGAGAGGAATAAACCCCGCTTGGTCCTTATGAATTAGGCTCGAGATAATGGGGGAATAATCTACTGGCTATAGCGCAATAGGGCGGTAGCTGCCACATTGCGCCGGGTCCTTATCCTCCTTGGGCATTAGGGAAATAAACACTCTGAGAGCATCTATTTCTATGTTTTTTTTTTTAATCCTAAAGTTTCTTTATTCCGTCTCAAAAATATAAATGACAGAAATAAATATAAATGACAGAAAATATAATGTATACATTTGGTCAAGGACCATATACAATGCTACACAGCTTACATACCAAGTTCCAAGGTATTATTGCACATTCTAAAGGTAGCTTGCGACAAAAATCATTCTTTGCTTAACCAAATATTTGCTCACATTACTCTTCATATATCATTTCAGTTAGGATATAGATAAAACTAATCTAACAGACAACAACAAAAGCCCTATTGGAATGCTGCATGCCCGGCACCAATTTAATGAACCGATGCCTATATGTTCCACTTATCACATCACCCATTAACCCATCTCACAGTTCCGTTGTGACTATATTTATAGTAGTAGTCTGTCTAAAACGAGTTGAGGAGGGGCAAGACCCGGTGTTGCCAACCAACAGTTCCATATATTCCCAAACTTTTGTGGGTATTTCTATGTTTTTAATTGTAAAATGATTTTATGTTGGGTGAAACATTCTTCCTTATGCTTCCTATTTACCTCCTGGCATTTTGCTGATATTCATTGTCAAGTAAAATCATGAGTTGAAATTGTTAAGCCTATTGCAATGTCTGTGAAGTACAACTATGGTTATGTAGTCAGCTATATGCTTCAAAAAACCAGACACTCTCATTGTGCTTTTATTTAAGGATGGGTTCACACCTTTGTGAATTGGATGGGGCTTACACCCCATCCAATTCGCAGAACGTTTGAAAATCTATTCTTTTTAATGGGTCTGGTTCACATATGTGCGTTGCGTCCGCATTCCATAAAAAGTGTGCGTTTTCTGTGCAGTGCGGTGTGAATTGCAGGCACATTTTATCTAAAATGGGAATGCATCTGATTCGCAGATGTGTTTCCGTTGTGAACCAGAATTCTCTCCCCCTCCTCACTACACCTCCCCCCTCTCCCAGGTCAGCTGATCCTCAGCTAAAACGGAGATGAACGACTGAATAAAGCAATTTTCTCTTCACACAGAGAAGGGAGCTTCAGTTTGCACTGCACATGTGTGAACCCAGCCTAAGGGTACTTTCACACTGGGGCGGTCGGTAAATCCCCGCTAGTTCCAGCAGGGATTTGCCGCTGTTATAGCGGCGCTACAGCGTCGCTATGCAAGCAGGAGCGAGGCTCTTTTAACCCCCCACAAGGGGTTAAAACAGGGTTAAAAGTGTGGGCACGCTGCGCTACCGAGGAGGTGTGCAGCTTCTTTGGAAGCGCTGCCCATCAGTGAGCAGGGGCGGTGGAGGAGCTGTGTATCACCACTCACCACACTGCCTCAAAGATGCTGCTTGCAGGACTTTTTGTAACGTCCCACAAGCGCACCGCCCCAGTGTGAAAGCACTCAGGCTTTCACATTGGGGGATATTTTTGAGGTGCTTTACAGGCACTATTTGTAGCTAAATAGCTAAAAATAAATATTTTTAATCCTTAAACTGCTAGCATTAGTAAATAGATAGGAAACTATATCATATTTACTTGTTTTAAACTTTACATTT
The DNA here is from genome assembly GCA_018402905.1 of Glandirana rugosa. Taxonomy (NCBI): domain Eukaryota; kingdom Metazoa; phylum Chordata; class Amphibia; order Anura; family Ranidae; genus Glandirana; species Glandirana rugosa. The sequence goes on from BLSH010114822.1 coordinate 161,847, forward strand.
CTTCACTATCTTCCTGGTTTCCAGGGCTAGGCAAATGATGTTACACATCCCAAGAGTCTTCAGGAGGGGAGGGGATTTCTCAGCTGAGCACACCCTCCTCCGTGCATTTCTGAACTAAGGGCAGATTGATTCCAGTAAGTAAATGCAGCATGAATCACCTGCCCTTGCTCAAGATAGTGATGGCCAGAAATGCTAGGGGGGTGTTTTTCAAAATGATTTCTCATCAAAATAAAGTACAGAGACATGGATGAATGGGTTAGTTTGCATTGAATATTAAAAATTAATTAAAAAGCATTTTTAGCTTGTGGTGTTCAGATGCAGTGTAGTTCTGCATTAAAGTATACGTTAACCTGCAACCTTGTAAAACAACCCATTCAGTTTAAAATTAAAGGCAAAACACTTCTATATACATATAATTAAATACCTTTTTTCCCTTTGTTATAAGTGATCAGTCTAAAATTGCCTCTCTTTATCATACATCACAGGATACAGAGCAGTTTCAAGAAATACTTAGTCTTTGGTCCACTCCTTTACTAAGCTTTACAAGGTGGACATTAAGGCTGCTGAGGATGCTGCCTTTGGCTGCAGTGTTTTGCAGGCCACTACGTAAGGAGTACCGACCTTTTGATTGTTCTCTTTGGGGCCTGTTGGCTTGTTGCTATGTTGCCCTCCCCTAATTTGATTACTTTGGGACATCCCTGATGTAAAGATTTTTTGAAGCTGCTCTGTGTCCCATGATGTGTGAAAAAGAAAAATAGATTTTTTGTCTTGCCTGTAAAAAATCTATTCTTGGAATACATCATGGGCCACACAGATCCCTACCCTCCAATTGCTGGTTTATGGCTTGCTACTAACTGAAGCCTTTCTTGCAGGAGAGGGGTTATGCCTGAGAGCGGGCTTCCTGCCTTTCTTTTCTGCCAGTGTCCAATCACCTGTAGGTGGCTCATAAACCTGATGTAAGGATTTTTTGACGTTGCTCTGTGTCCTGTGATGTACAACCAAGAAATGGATTTTACAGGTAAGACAAAAATCCAGTTTTTCTTTGCACTTGCAAGTTAGTTAACTGTGCCTTGCATGAAAATTGACCAAATCCTAACCAGGTATTCATTCCTCCAAAACTTTGATGAGTGGAAAAGGAATCTACGGGGAAAAATTGTCCAGATCGTGGATCCTGCATATCAGACATCCCAGAATTTTGAGTCCACTCAATAGTTTCCCTAAACAGTAATTTCCCTAACTAGATACCTGTGTGCCCCCCAAAATCCACAAGATCTGTCATCATTTTTCTGGCATCAGTGGACATCCAGGATTCTTATCTGTACCATCACATCTTTCCCACACAAACGCTTTCTATGCTTTGCTGTGGGAGAGCAACACTTTCAATTTGGCGCCCTACTTTTTGGATTTTCTTCTGCATCACTAAGACCCCATACAGACTATTAGATTTTCAGCAGATTTCTGTCTTCAGATTTACCAAAACTATATAATATGAGGTCAAACCTTAAGAGTTTCAATTTGTATGCAATCAGGCAGGCCCTTGCACTATATGGTTTTGGTAAATCTGAAGGCAAAAATCTGCAGAAAATTGAATAGTGTGTATGGGGTCCAAGTCTTCACAAAGCAGCTTGCTCCATTCCTGGCCCTGCTAACATTTCAGGCCTTCCATGTCATGGGATACCTGGACAAACTACTGCTTAAGATCCCTCAGCCATGGTCCTATCATCCAGTATTCAGAGGACAATTCGGTTCCTTCAAACATTTGCATGGATGATGAACTTCAAGAAGTCTGCCCTCCAGCTCTCCCATTGGGGCTGGTTCTAGACACAGCCCAGGCAAAAATGTCTCTTCCCTAGGAAAAAACTGCTTCTAAGGGTATAGTTATCTGGCTCTTGACTTGTTTCTGCATGAGGGCTTTGGGCCTCATGGTAGCCTCCATCCCATCAAGGTGGTTTCCTTTTGCTCAGTTCCACTCCAGACCTTTGCAGCTCAGCATTGTCATGATGTTGTAACACCTGATGCTTTCTCTGGATCATCCACTACTGCTGTTCGATCAGGCAAAGATCTCCTTGTCATGGTAGAATTCCAACTCCGCTCTTAAAATCCAGTAGATCTTTCCTTCCCTCTCTCTTTGGAAGGCTGTAACGACCAGACGCAAACCTCTGGGACAGGAACTACTATTCCCTAACTGTCCAGGGAACTTATGGCGTCATTTCCTGTGGGGACCATCAACATTCTGGAACTGAGAGCCATAAGACTGCCATTCCTACACTGGATCCCTCTCTTGCAGTCACCAAGTAAAGGAGCAGTTGGACAATGCCAAGGCTGCTACCTTCTTAAACCACCAGGGGGGGAACCAAAAACTGGGCAACCCTGAAAGGCAGCCTGATTCTTGGGCAGAGGACCATGTTCCAACTCTCCTCTGTTATCTTCATTCCAAGAGTGAAAATTGACAAATGAACTTTGAGTCACCAATGTCTGGACTGAATCTCGTGCCTTCTGTTCTTTAAAGACCTCCCTGTGAACCATTTGGGGATCTTACCAGTAAACTGGGTCAGGTGGTCCTTCTGTTAAAATAAAACTGGGTCAGGTGGCTCTTTCTTATAAAGAACCTTATCTTACATTGAGAGTAAGACCCCCCCCCCTTCCTTCCCATGGTGGTGCCTCAGTTCACATCAAATGAGAATATCCCTCTGTCCTGTCCTGAAGCACACCAAAAAAGATTTCACTCTTGTCTGGATGTGATCAGAGTAGTTAGGGTTACCTAGCTCCAACATCTTCCTTCAAAAAACTCATTCCTTACTGTCCTCCCTGAAGGTAAGGGATGTGTTGCTTCTGCTTCCTCCATAGCTAGGTTACTCTACCAGCTCATTTCCAGGGCTTATGTCCTCAAGGAAGGGGTTCACCCATTCCCCATCAGGGCCCACTGCACCAGATCTTATATGATGCTGCTATATATATAAGTGCATACAAAGACACATTGGAATATTTATATTGATAAATTGACAATGGTGCAAAAATATGCATTTTTATATTGTCATGTTTTGTTATAGACAGACCCTCCCATTCAGGAAACCGTATATATACACTTAACTGGATATTGGCGCTGCTTAGGTTTCTCAATTATACTCAGAATCTATTCATTAAAAAGTGTCTAACAATCATGTAAAGTGATATTGAATAATAATGTGCAAATGTGCAATAATAAAATAAATTCATCGACAAAGTGCAATGTGTATGAATATTTAGAAAGTAAAAACTAAAGTGGAAGATAAATAATAAAATGTATGAGCACACACGTATTGACAGTGCTAGGCTTCTAGAGTATGCTAAGGTAAAGTGCAATGGTAGTCGGTTAGTACTAATACAGCAATAGAGTAAGCCACTAAATATATGTAAACAACGATTGAGTAAAGTATATATATATACAGCACTGAGGTGAAACTGTATTGGTTATAGGAATACAAGAAGAGTATTGGTGTCACTGGTCCCCAAAAAGTGTCACTTAGTCTCCAATTTGTCTGCCGCTATGTCGCAGTCCCGCTAAAAATCGCTGATCCCCGCCATTATTAGTAAAAAAAAAAAAGTCCCTAAATCTATCCCATAGTTTGTAGACGCTATAACTTTTGCACAAACCAATCAATATACAGGGTGGGCCATTTATATGGATACACCTTAATAAAATGGGAATGGTTGGTGATATTAACTTCCTGTTTGTGGCACAAGATGGGTGCTGACCATGGCGGCCATTTTGAAGTCGGCCATTTTGAATCCAACTTTTGTTTTTTCAATAGGAAGTGGTTTCTGACCACTTATAAAATGTGTTTACATTGATGAACAGTTTCCTGGAAAGTGGATTGGTCTTCGTGGGCCAGTTGAATGGCCCCCAAGGTCTCCCGATCTGACCCCCTTAGACTTTTATCTTTGGGGTCATGTGAAGGCAATTGTCTATGCTGTGAAGATACGAGATGTGCAGCACCTGAAACTATGGATACTGGAAGCCTGTGCCAGCATTTCTCCTGCAGTGTTGCTATCAGTGTGTGAAGAGTGGGAGAAGAGGGTTGCATTGACAATCCAACACAATGGGCAGCACATTGAACACATTTTATAAGTGGTCAACTTGTAAATAACTCATGAAAGAATAAAGTTACGTTAAAACCAAGCACACCATTGTTTTTCTTGTGAAATTCCCAATAAGTTTGATGTGTCACATGACCCTCTTCCTATTGAAAAAACAAAAGTTGGATTCAAAATGGCTGACTTCAAAATGGCCACCATGGTCACCACCCATCTTGAAAAGTTTCCCCCCCCTCACATATACTAATGTGCCACAAACAGGAAGTTAATATCACCAACCATTCCCATTTTATTAAGGTGTATCCATATAAATGGCCCACCCTGTACAGTTGTATGTAAAAGTTCCATGATTGTCATTTATAAATATTTGGGTGTTTTGGATCAGCAATTTCATTTTGACCTATCAAATAACTGAAGGACACAGTAATATTTCAGTAGTGAAATGAGATTTATTGGATTAACAGAAAATGCGCAATGTGCATAAATTTGGGCACCCCAAGAGAAAAATCACATCAATATTTAGTAGAGCCTCCTTTAGCAGAAATAACAGCTAGACACTTCCTATAGCCTGGAATGAGTGTCTGTATTCTGGATGAATATATTTTGGACCATTCCTCCTTACAAAACATCTCCAGTTCAGTTAGGTTTGATGGTTGCCGAGCATGGACAGCCCGCTTCAAATCCACCCCACAGATGTTCAATGATATTCAGGTCTGGGGACTGGGATGACCATTCCAGAACATTGTACTTGTTCCTCTGCATAAATCCCTGAGTAGATTTTGAGCAGTGTTTTGGGTCGTTGTCCCAGCATAACTTCAACCTTGTGACTGATTCCTCAACGTTATTCTCAAGAATCTGCTGATATTGAGTGGAATCCATGCGACCCCTCAACTTTAACCAGATTCCCAGTACCGGCACTGGCCACACAGCCCCACCGCATGATGGAACCTCCACCAAATTTTACTGTGGGTAGCAAGTGTTTTTCTTGGAACGCTGTGTTCTTTTGCCGCCATGCATAACGCCCCTTGTTATGACCAAATGACTCAATCTTTGTCCAAATGTGCGTTTGCATACCTCAAGCGACTTGTGGCGTGTGTGCAGAAAAGGCTTCTTTCGCATCACTCTCCCATACAGCTTCTCCCTGTGCAAAAGTGCTCTGAATTGTTAAACGATGCACAGTGACACCATCTGCAGCAAGTTGATGTTGTAGGTCTTTGGAGGTGGTCTGTGGGCTGTTTTTCATCGTTCTCACCATCCTTCGCTTTTCCTATCCAATATTTTATGTGGCTGCCACTTCTGGCCTTAACAACAACTGTGCCTGTGGTCTTCGATTTCCTCACCATGTTCCTCACAGTGAACACTGACAGCTTATATCTCAGCAATGACTATTTGTAGCCTTCCCCTAAACCATAATGTAGAACAATCTTTGTTTTCAGGTCATTTGAGAGTTGTTTTTAGGCCCCCATGTTGCCACTCTTCAGAGGAGAGTCAAAGAGAACAACAACTTGCAATTGGCCACCTTAAATACCTTTTCTTATGATCGGATGCACCTGTCTATGAAGTTCAAGGCTTAATGAGCTCACCAAACCAATTGTGTGTTCCAATTAATCAGTGCTAAGTAGTTACAGGTATTCAAATCAACAAAATGACAAGGGTGCCCAAATATATGCACCTGTCTAATTTCGTTTTGATGCATATTGCACATTTTCTGTTAATCCAATAAAACTCATTTCACTACTGAAATATGTGTCCTTCAGTTAAATGAAATTGCTGATCCAAACACCCAAATATTTATTAATGACAATCATGGAAATTGTCAGGGGTTCCTAAACTTTGCATACAACTGTATGCTTATTGGGATTTTTTTCTTACCAAAAATGTATAGCAGAATACATATTGGCCTAAACTGATGAAGAAATTAGATTTTTTTTTATTGGGAATGTTTTATAGCGAAGTAAAAAATATTGTTTTCTCCTTACCTTCACTGACAGAAGCAGCTCTCCATTGACTTTGTGGGGTTTTATGTTTGTCCAACTAGGAGTTAACTAGGCAGGGAAAAGAATCAACTGGCCCCTCCCCTGGGGGCCGTCCTCTCTTACTACATCAAACCCCCTCACAGTATAGCTTTTCAGTTTCAATGCCTAGTTCGCAAGGAGTTGACCTGGCTTCCCTATAGGGAACTGCGGTCCTGTTATGACCATTTTCTTTTTATTTTTTACTGCAATCAAGATGATCCCAGGGAGTGATTGTACCGGTTCCCCCAGGAGAGAGATTTTGAGGTTTTTACTCAAATCTTTTTGTGGTACCCAAGAAAGGGGACGGATTTTGGCCCATTCTGGACCTGAAGGCCCTGAACAAGTTTGTCAGGGCGCGAAAGTTCAGGATGGAGTCTGTTCGGTCGGTGGTGGCCGCCCTTCACCAGGGGGAATTCTTGGCATCTTTGGACATAAAGGATGCGTACCTCCATGTACCCATCCATCCACGTCATCAGCGCTTCCTGCGGTTCGCTATCGGGGATCGCCATTTTCAATTTGTTTCAATCGGACAATGCCATGGCGGCGTATGTGAATCATCAGGGCAGCACACCGAGCCCAGCGGCGGCTGCGGAGGCAGCCCTGATTCTGCGTTGGGCGGAACTTCACGTTCCAGCGATCTCAGCGATTTACATCCCAGGTGTGGAGAACTGGCAGGCGGACTTTCTCAGTCGCCAGAAGCTGGACCAGGGGGAGTGGTCCCTCCACCCGGAGGTGTTCAATCAGATTTGTCACAGATGGGGGACACCGGATGTGGATGTCATGGCATCTCGGTTCAATCACAAAGTGAGAACCTTTGTGTCCAGAACAAAGGATCCATTGGCAGTGGCCATGGATGCTCTAGTGGCCCCCTGGAGCCATTATCGTCTCCTGTACGCCTTCCCTCCGGTACGTCTGCTTCCGAGATTGGTGCGCAGAATAATGATGGAGGGAATACCGACCATTCTGGTGGCCCCAGATTGGCCCCGGCGCACCTGGTACGCCAACGTGGTGCAATTGGTGGCAGACGCCCCTTGGCGGCTTCCGATGCGAGACGATCTCCTGTCTCAAGGACCCATATTTCACCCTGCTTTACCCTCGCTGGCTTTGACGGCTTGGCTATTGAGTCCCAGGTGCTGAGGGATAGGGGAGTGGCCGACTCCGTGATCCCTACTCTGTTAAAAGCTAGCTCTCCCTTTCGGCCTGACCTCCGCGCCCCGGGTGTTCACGAAGTTGCTAGCCCCGGTGTTGGCGTTGCTGCGTCAGAGGGGCATTGCCATAGTGGCATACCTGGACGATCTGCTTCTGCGAGCGGACTCGGTATCTGCCCTGGAGGAGAATGTGCACATCACAATGGCCTCACTGCTGGACTTCGGCTGATTTCTCAACCTGAAGAAGTCGTCAGTGTCTCCTTCCTGTCGTCTGGAGTATCTGGGTCTCATTCTGGACACAGAACAGGCGAAGGTGTTTCTCCCTCCGACAAAACTGCAGGGCTTACAGTCGGCTGTGCGCGCCCTTCTATCGCACCGTCGGTCTTCCTTGCGGTTCTGTATGAGGGTGCTGGGGCTCATGGTCTTGTCGTTCGAGGCGATACTTTTTGCCCAGAGTCACACTCGTTTGCTCCAACGAGCAATTCTGGCTCAGTGGAACAAGTCCCACCGGTCGTTGGATCTTCCGATCCGGCTGGGCCCTCAGACCAGGGTGTCTCTGACCTGGTGGCTTCGGGACTCGGCCCTCACTCAGGGGAAGTCGTTCCTGCCCCTTCAGTGGATGGTAATCACCACGGACGCCAGCCTGAGGGTCTGGGGTGGAGTCCTGGGGCAGCTATCAGCCCAGGGTCGTTGGTCAGCCCAGGAGGCCTGCCTGCCCATCAACGTGCTGGAGCTGAGAGCAATCAGGCTGTGTCTTTTTCATTGGACGAAGAGATTGCAGGGCCGAATTTGCATCTTCGGATGCTGCTTTTGGCCGCAAAGTTCTGCAGGCGGCAGTGTAGGCACAACTGGCGCCTCCTCAGAGGTTCAGTTGGGTACTGTTGTTTGCGTTTACCCACCCCTCTTTTTTGACATAGCTTGGGGACGTCCCCACAAAGTCAATGGAGAGCTGCGTCTGTCAGTGAAAGTTAGGAGAAAAAGGGATTTTATTAAAACTTACCGTAAAATCCTTTTCTCCGAGTTCACTGACAGACGCAGCACCCACCCCTCTGGGCTCTGTTTTGGTACGGCTTGAGTACGAAATGAAGAGCTATACTGTGAGGGGGTTTGATGTAGGAAGAGAGGACGGCCCCCAGGGGAGGGGCCAGCTGATTCTTTTCCCTGCCTAGTTAACTCCTAGTTGGACGAAAATAAGAGCTGCGTCTGTCAGAGAACTCGGAGAAAAGGATTTTACGGTAAGTTTTAATAAAATCCCTTTTTTCACAATTGTTGCTCTTTTGTTGTTTATAGCGCAAAAAATAAAAACTGCAGAGGTTACCAAATACCCCAAAAGAAGGGGGGCGTGGCTGAGCAGCGGATGTGAGCAGACGTGTGCTCTAATCTCTCCGCCGGTAATCCGTCTATTTATCCTGATAGCAACCATCTACGGGACTTTTTCGGGAACACGGTGCTACTGAAACAATCAGCATACATTCCACTACAACCCTAGACGAGTGTAAAGCACAAGAGCATGTCCAAAAGGCAACGAGAGGCCCGCATCATGCCGGAACACCATGCTCAAGATGGCGCCCAGGCCCAGCGATTGAACAAGGAGAAATACAAAGAGGCTGCCTAAAAGCTGTTTTCTAAGCAAGGCCCCAGAGACAGTGTGCCACAGTCATCCTCTAGAGACAGCTTGGGCGCACACACTCAGAGGCAGATGACACAGTTCCCCTGGAAGACCTACAAGGCCTATTGAACGAGTGGAGTGCAATGAACGATCGGACTTCATCCCCTGGTGAGGAGGCGCCGATCGTTGGAGAGAGCCCCGAACCTACGTTGAGGGATGTAATGATGGCGGTTACGAAATGCACCTCCTCTATAGTGAAGCTGACCACGGAGGTACAGAGTGTGAAGGCTGAGGTAACATATATAAGACAAGATATGCAGAGCCTCAGGGAGCGTACTTCTGCTTTGGAAGAGTGGGTTAGCAGTATAGAGGATGACATGGAACCTATGGCCAGGGACTTAAAGCACACAGTTATGGCCTCTGAGCAATATGCTAATAGACTTGATGAGCTTGAAAACAGGATGAGGAGGAATAACGTACGAGCTGTGGGGATTCCGGAGAGGGCAGAAGGAAAAAATTTGGTGGCCTTTATTGAGGCCTGGTTCCTGACAACATTTGGCAAAGACTCCTTTACACCTATGTTTTCAGTTGAAAGAGCACACAGGGTCCCTCTGCGACCGTTGCCTCCAGGGCACCTTCCCAGAGCCTTCTTGTTTAAACTGCTAAATTATAAGGACAGGGGTGTGATCCTTACTAAAGCCAGAGATGTGCATGAAGCACTGGTCATGGACAATGTAAAAATGTCCCTGTTTCCGGATTACTCTGCGGCCGTACAAAAACAGAGAGCGAAATTTATGGATGTGAAGAAACGGCTGAGAAAACTCAATCTTAACCACCTCCCACCCGGCCACTGTACATATACGGCTGGGTGGGAGCTTCCCCGTTCTGACAAGACGTGTATTTACGTCCTGCAGAATGGGAGCTCGCAGCGCGGCCACGCGCCGCGCTGCTGCTGGATCCTATGATCACAGGATCCAGCTGAGCATAGATCAGGATATGGGCGCAGTGACTGGCCCTCCCGATCATGTGACGGCTGTGTCCAATCACAGCCGTCACATTGTAAACCGAGACGAACGTCTCTGTGACAGTTCTCCCCCCGCCGAGCTCAGTGAGAGCTCAGTGCGGGGGGGGGGAATCTGCAGATAGGTAACCGCTTTCTGCATGATGATGATTTCATGCAGAAAGCTGTCACAGATCGCCCCCCACACAGTGCACCAAGCACACTGATACCCCTGTCCCCTTACACATAAGTGTCCCCATAAAACAGTCCCCAAAACATCTGTATGTCCCCAATCACATCTGTCACCATACACAAAACATCTGTCACAGTCCCCAAACATCTATCACCATACACAAAACATCTGTATGTCCCCGTCACATCTGTCACAGTCCCCGTCACATCTGTCTGTCTGCCAACACCAAATAAACTCCGATTTGGGTTTTTTTACCAAAGAATGTCTACACTAACCCCTGTATGTCTACAAAACCCCTGACAAAATACCCCTGTGAATACACATTCCCCTGTCCCCATAGTCACACGAACCACGTGACACACCCCCCGCTAGACACTGTCGAAAGACGTACTTTAGTAGTAGTACGTCTTTCGCCAATGGATAGACGTCTAAGGGGGG
>BLSH010114822.1:177655-196591 GCA_018402905.1 Glandirana rugosa
CGTTATAAGATAAACAATGGTTAACGCTACCACGGTTAGGGCCATATAGGTCGGTACCGACGGTGTAGCTTTCTTTGAAAAACCGCTGGGGAGATACATATATTCACTCAGAAAGAAACTAGTCGTAATTTAACTGGACACGTTGGGTGACTGGGAAGAAACCCTAGGACCCGCAATAGGTGTTAGACCGTTAGTCGAACGCACGGTCTATTTCTTCAGTCTAATAACGGTTCACTCACACCCCTCAGTTGTGGAGGAGTAGGTTTTGCGGGTCCTCTGTTTGTTAGTCCAGAAACGACTCACCCTTAACTTTATGAACTCTTTATCATCTATGGTGGAGGAGGGTCATGGCTTTCTCGAACCCTGTAGAGGTGTAGTATACTTATTCTCATGGTACGAGAGAGACTGTAAAGTCCGTATCCCCGCACAGGTAGGGACACGCCCCTATGCCTGAAATGTCAGAGAGAGCATGGTACTCTTATTCATATGATGTGGAGATGTCCCAAGCTCTTTCGGTACTGGGAGGAGGTGGTATCTACTATTTCTCAAGTATTTCAATTCCCACTCAGCAAAGACCTGATTGTTTGTCTCCTGGGCGTTTTGGATGAGGAGGTGTTGACTCCCCACACTCACTTGGCAATAATCTGACTTCTTTATCTGGCACGCAAGCTGATTGCCAGATTGTGGATAACGCCCAGGATCCCAACGAAGGGTCAGTGGGTTGCACAGGTCAATTTAATGCTGATCAAAGAAAGACTCACTTATATACATAGAGGGGTCGCCAAAAAGTTTCTTTCGATGTGGCAGCCATGGCTGGATATACCGGGATTGGCACCATCGCAATTGGTAACAAATAGAATATTGCAGATTTAAAAGCAGGAGGAGAAGTAAACTCTTATTGTGCTCATGCACAGCCTTGTTTCATGTTCATTTGCAGGTGGCTAGAGGGACACAAATGTTTATTCTTTTCTCTTCTTTTTTCTTTTGTTTTCCTTGGTTGTGAAGTTTTCAATAATGATCCTGATCTTGAACAGTACGGATTGCATACAAGATGAACTCCTATCTCCCTCAAATGAAGGGGTGGGTTTGTGTGCAAACGGTAAAGGGATATCCAAAACTAGTACATTAGTAACAATAGTATTGTTGGAAAATTATGTTGACAACTTTATTCGTATATATGCGCTACAGGCAATGTACATAAGATTATATGCAATGTATACCCTTGGGTTGACATTCTACTATTTGTATTCTGTGCAATCTTCAAAATAAAACTTCTTTTTTGATTTAAAAAAAAAAAAAAACCCCAAAAGAAAGCTCTGTTTGTGGCAAAAATAGGACTTGCATGAGTGTGCAATTGTCAGTTAAAGTGATAGTGCCATATCGCAAAAAATGGCCTGGTCATTAAGGGGATAAAACCTTCCAGGGCTGAAGTGGTTAAACGGAAATCTAGTATTTTAAGAAACTAATGATGGCAACGTCACATCTCAAGAAAGTTGGGACAGGGCCATGTTTACCACAGTCTAGCATCCCCTCTTCTTTTACCACTTTATAAACATCTAGGAACTGAGGAGAGTTGTTGCTGGAGTTTGGGAAAGGAATGGTGTCCCATTCTTGCCCAATAAAGGATTCTTACTGGTCAACAGTCCTGGGTCATTTGTTGTACTTTTTTGTTTCAAGATGTGCCAAATATTTACAAATGGTGAAAGGTCTGGACTGCAGGAAGGCTAGTTAAGCACCCAGACTCTGCTACTACAGATCTGCTGAAGTATGCAAGGCCTTTCCTGACAAAGACACCATCTGGATGGGAGGCTCTAAAACCTGGATATATCTTTCAGGGCCAGATCACACTATAGAAACGCAGTCCGAATGCAATCCAGTGCATTTCATTTTTTCCTTAACTTAAAAGAAGGACATGTGAGTTCCAGTACAGTTCAGTGCAGAAAAAAATTGCACCATATTTTTTTTTTTTGGAACTGATTGCACTGGAGTAAACTATGCCATTGAAAACCATATAACCTACTTTCCATGCATTTTTGATGCAGAAAAAAATGCACTGGACTTGCATATGGTGTGAACTGGCCCTCAGCATTGATGATGCCTTTCCAGATGTGTAAGCTGCCTATTCAATATGCATTAATGTACCCCTATACCACCAGAGATGCAGGATTTTAAACTGAGTGCTGATAAGCCAGAAGCTCTCTAGCTTCAGTCCAGAGGGATATGGTGCTCAAAGCCGTCACATTTTGATTTCTCTGACCACAGAACAGTTTTCCACTTTGCAACATACCATTTTAAATGGGCTTTGGCCCAGAGAGAATAGCAGCATTTCTGGATCATATTCCGATACAGATTCTTCTTTGCATGACAGAGCTTCAACTTGCATTATTGGATAGCAACTGCAAACTGTGTTCAGACAGTGCTTTTTGGAAAGATTCCTGAGCCCATGTAGTGATGACCATAACAGAATCATGCCTGTTTTTAATGCAGTGCCCAAAGATCATGGGCATCTAATATTGCATTTCAGCCTTGTTCCTTGAACACTGATATTTCTCCAGATTCTCAGAAGCTTTTGATAGCATGGACTGTAGGTATATTTAAAGTGTTTGTGATTTATTGAGAAACATTATTATGAAACTGACAATTTTTAGACGCTTTTCACAGAATGGTGAACCTTTACTCATATTTACTCTGACTCTCTAAGATGTTCTTTTTATACCTACCGTATTTTTCGCACCATAAGACACACTTCCCCCCCAAAAAGTGGGGGAAAGTCTCCCTGCGTCTTATGGTGCGAATACCTGAAAAAAAAAATCCCACCCCCCCTCGTCGCCGATGGGAGCCCGCATTACACTGTGGGCTCCCGGACACCATAGAACACTGCTCTGATCTCACACAGTGAGAAGACAGAGCAGCCCCAGGGGCCGAATTAAGTACTGCGGCGGCTGGAGCTGCTCTGTCTTATATCTGAATGGGATCTGGCTGCAGAGTGGATCTCCACTAGGCACAGTGTGATGACATCACAGCGCAGCGGTGCCAGGAGATATGAATCTCCCTCTCAGCTCTGTCAGGCTGCATTTCATGGACACAGGTATGGCTGTATTTTATGGACTCTGGTATATGGCTGCACTGGTAAATATTTTTTTTTTTTCCCACCTCAGCAAACCGCCAGGCTAGCAGTATTCAGCTTATTTATCATTCCGAGCTCTTGGTCACATCATTGAGGTGTTTTCACTATGATTTTACATTTTTATTTATTTTATTGGTCTCTAACATATAAAAGCCATTTAAATCTCTTGCCCTCCCTCCCCCCCCCTTCCAGATTCCTTTCTCGAAGTCCTCCCTTGCTCTATTTCAATATTCAGCACCTCTAGGTATTTCTGTGATTTTTTAAATCCCACCCAATTCTCCCACTTACTCTCTCTTTCCCGTTTATTCTACCTCTGTGTTTTTTAACTGTTCCAGGTTGGCTATTTCATCCACTCTTTTACACCATTCCGTTAGGGGGGGATGCGCCTTCTTTTGCCAATATTTGGGTATTAGGCCCTTGGCCACGTTAAGAAGGATTGGTGTTAGCGTTTTTGTATATTGGTTGATTGACTTTCCACTTACATGGAAAAGACACTTCCATAGGTCTGCCTCTATCTCTTCTTTGGTTATTATTTTTATTAATTCTGTTACCTTTCCCCAGTATGTTTTAATTCTTGGACAGTCCCACCATAGATGTGCCATTGTCCCCTTAATACTGCACCCCCACCAACAGTTTTCAGACTTCTCTCTCTGAAATTTTGCCACCTTTACTGGTGTCAGATACCATCACGAGAGGCATTTGTAGTTCATTTCCCACATTTTACTATCTGTAGATGTTTTGTATGCTTGTGCCATTATTTTCCCCCCACTGTTGCTCCGTCACCCGTGCTCCCAGTTCTTCTTCCAACTTGTCGATGAATGGAGGACGCTCCTCTTCTCCCAGGACCTGCAGTACTTTGTACATCACGGACACCCTTCCTTTCTTTTTTCCCCATCATACAGGTTTTTTCTAATATTGATAATTCACTCTCCGTTCTCCAGGGCTGTGGAAGGGTATCTACAAAATGTTTCTGTTGGAGGTACTAGTAAATATTTTAGTACACCATTTGGTTCAGAATATTTTTTTCTTGTTTTCTTCCTCCAAAACCAAGGTGCGTCTTATGGTGCGAAAAATACGGTAATCATGTTACTGACCAGTTGCCAATTAGCCTAATTCATTGCAAAATGTTCTTCCAGCACTTCCATGTAAAGTACCACTTTGGAAGCTTTTTGTTGCCTTGTTTTTTTTTTTTTTTTTTTTTTTTTAGACATACTGCTGCCATTAGAAACTAGTTACTTTAGGACAGTGGTTCTCAACTCCAGTCCTCGGGACCCACTAACAGGCCAGATTTTAAGTATTACCTTGGGGAGATGCAGACTAGAATACTGCAATCACTGAGCAGTAAATGACATCACCTGTGATGTATTTCAGTTATCCTGCAAGCCTGGCCTGTTAGTGGGTCCCGAGGACCGGAGTTGAGAACCACTGCTTTAGGAGATGATTTTGGTAGCAGTAATGCCAGGTTAGTATGAGCCACATGCATCAGCAAGACCACTGCAGTTGTGTCTGAGACCGCCATGTACTCCAAGATTCCTCCTGGGGAGGACTAACCAACCGCGGATTCCAAATTCTCAATGGCTTCCACTTCTTCCTCCTCCTCCAGGGGAAATTCCTCTGACTCATCCTCCTTCAAAAAGAGGAGGAGGAGGAAGGAGAGCACCTATGTTTGCAGCCCAACCATGCAAGAACCCCTGAGTAATGATTATAGTCCAGCTTTGGCTGCAATGAATTCCTCCCTAGATACAAAGGAAGAGGAGGACTGCGCCCCTTGAACAGTGAAGATACAAGATAATAGCAAGCATTCTGCCTTGTCTTTCTGAGGGATAATTAGACCTATATATTCCAGGGGGAACATGCTACTCGGCTGAGAGGTGTTGGGCCTTGAAAACGTGTGGTAACACCCTCCAAAGACAAGTGTCCCTGTGCCTAGATGAGCAGGCACCAGGGCAGTCGGCATTGGTTGAAGGCAGGATGATGAAGATTCAGGCTAAATCCTGTGGATTTACAGAGTATTTGTACTGGAGTCATCCGCTGTACCATGCCACCCTTTTATACACCACCACTGCCTCTATAGCACCCATAGCAGCAGCTCCACATTGCAGGGCCATATCAAGCTCAAAATTCACCAATGATGGGGTGTGCCACACAGGGCCTTTAGGGACTCATTTCACTTCCAGAGGAATCATTGGCCTGGACCTGTAGAGCAACCTGCCAGTGGGGCTACTGCCCACAGGCTCCAGCACAGACCGACAGACATTACAGGTCGTACCCACTCTGCTGTGCAGCATTTGGGTATAATCCCTCTAGGCCTATCAGCTGTAGTGGGCGATCTGGATGAAACACACCTCTGCCCCAGTAGGGGTGTAAGAACAGACCAGACTTTACTGATCCTAAAGCATGCACTGCTAGAGGATCCCTGTCCTGGGCAGATTTTTGAACCTGAAGGCAGACAATGCTGAAATGTGACACTGGGCCCAAGGCATGATTCAAATGTTAGTGCAGAAGAAGAATCGGCTCTTAACAAGGAGTCCAGGACTTTGCCCAGGTAATTCCTGTGCCACAAAGCGAGAGGCAGCCTGTTCTTTTGTGGCAGAGGAATCTGTCCAAAGACTGGACTGGCTTCTCCCATTAAAGGATGTGCTGTAGTGGTCTGGAGTGGAACTGGTCCTGCCTCAAAAAGCTATCACCTCCATGCAAAAGTGAAGTTAGACTCCTGAACTACGGTCCCATTCTGAGAGCTGAGGGCTAGAAGTATTTCCTGTGATAGAAATACTCTAGCTTGAGCTGTGTCTAGTATTAGATTCGATATGTTAGTTCCAGAGCTGACTTTAAAAGTTTCAGGACCCAGCCAGCTCTCTGCAAGGTCTGGATGGCCCAGGCTATGTTGTCCTTCAGAACCTGTGCCGAATGTTCCCTCATCAGGTCATCAGTATCGGTATCCCACAATGGGGATGCCCTATGATCACTAACACCCAAGTTGCAGAATATAGGCTGAATTGGCAGGACCACAAACTGGAAGTGCAGGAGGCCAACAGCAAAAGGGACATGCAGGTATGTGTCCTTGATGTCAACAGAAGCCAAAGTCTCCCTGATGAGGGAAGGCTACAACAGACCTGGCAGATTCCTTACAGAATTTTTGACCCAAAAAAAAAAAAAAAAAAAAAAGACATTTAAGACCTTAAGATCCAAGATGGGCCAAACAAACTCCTTTGTATTTGTGAAATGAACAAGTTGGATTAGAACCCCTAGAATTGTTCTATCATGGAAACTGGGGTAATAACACTCAAAACCCACAAGTGAGCTGTATGGAGATCTGCTAATCTATACAGTGACATAGGCAGGTTGGAAGTATTGAACTGAGAAGGGGGCTGGTGGGAGTAAAGTTCTAGCTTGTCATCTCTGGAAACCACCACACACCCCAAGCATTTGAGATGCTGGTACAAGTGTCCACAAAGACTGACACCCCACCACTTTAAAAAATGGGAGATCCTCTTATACTTGGAAGTCCAGGATTTCTGGACAGACTGTGAACCATTCTCAAGTTTGGCTGAACAGGGGTCTTCCCAGATTGAGGGAAAATGGGTACTCTTGCCTTGATGATGGTTATGAAGGGCAATTCCACACAGCAGTCCCTTGAATGGCATGCAAAGCAAGTACTCTTAGCATGTGGATTATGCTAACCAAAGTTTCAGCCAAAGAGTCCTGCTTATGGTCACTGACAGAAGACCCCTGTTTCCTCTCCCAGATGGGCCTACTAACAACTTGTCCACACTGTAGTTCAGGGCTGCGGGTATTAGCTCTAGGCGTTTTATGAATAAGAAATCAAATGTCATAGTGATCAGATCCCTTCTAATGGCCTTAGTCCAATCAGCTGGGGATTTACAGACTAATATCACTGCCAAGACGAGCACTGGAAATATTTAGTAGAGTGTGCTGGAGTCAGCCAGTACAGCAGGAATATTGCACCTCTAGGCAGAATGCAAAAGGAGTACTAAACTGGGCCTTTGATATTCACAAATCTGGATGTGGATAGCTGGAGTATAGGGTCAGGTGGTTTAAAGTGATTCACATTGTGTGAATCACAGCAGCTGCTTTCATGACATCAATGGGACTGCCTGCACAGAACACCTGTACATGCAGGTAAACACAAATCTAAAGTGCCGTACAGTATAGAATGTTCTGTTTGAATGAGGCCTTACTGTAGGCAAGCAACAGAGAGGAACCAAGGATGGTCCATGTGTCACCTGTGATCTGTAACTAAAAGGAAGCGCACCACCAGCGCAATAAAAACGTTTATTTGAGAAGGAATTAAAACTATGTACTCACATGACCTCAGCAGGGTTGTGCACCTTTCACAGCCTCTCACAGATGTATGGCTATAGTACTGGTCGCAAACACAGCCTGCTAAACACCAGTAGAATTCTTCTGTACTGTTAACCAGCAAGCTAGTAAGACAGAGCACTTTGACACCTGCCAATCCCTTCTGGGGCTCGAAGAAAAGGTATACCAATGTCGTCCTGACAGGGTGAACCCCCACATATCAGGTTGCCATGACAGCATATCTGAGTCTATTAACAGATCTAGCTACCTTCCCTCTTCATTCTATTGTGCTCCTTTCTTCCTACAGCTAAGCAGACTTGGTATGGGAGGGGTGCTGGCCTCAGTTCTAGAGTCCAATCCTCCTGTAGGTGGCAGTATAACCAATGGTATCCTAATAAGATTGAGGTGTCCCTGAATTGGCTTTGAGAAAAGGATGTTACACAGAGCATAAAATGCCATTACTGGGCATCTCCACAACAAGGTGTAGGGAGCACTTGAGCTACTTAGCTTCCTCTGTGGCTGGTAAGAGGTAGGTTCCACTTGCTGATGAATGGTTATTCCATCCCCTTTACTCACCTATAATGGCGACTCTGAATTTATTAAACATAAAAAGGACAGATGTCCGAATAGCTCAGAGTAAATGTCTAGTAGTAGTAGAGGCATTAGAGACATCCGTAACAAAAGCTAGGTTATATCAAACCCTGGTAATGCCCTTTGATATCTACTGTATTTAATAATCAGGTTAAAATCAGCCCCTACACACCAAATCAAGCAAACCAAAGAATGTTTTGGAATTACAGGGTCACATTTTAATTCCTGAATTTTACAGTTCAGCATTAATATCACCACATGTATACAAATGGTGTAGAACAAGTACAGTGGTATTTAATACAAAATAAACTTCTGTTTTCTTATGGAAAAAAGAACTATACTTCATATCTACACAGACAGCCCATCTTTCCAACCAATAGCTAAAATTATAATTAAAACTACAAAATCTCCAAAATTAGGAAACTGCTTCAACTATTTCCAAAAGAAACAGATTTGCTGATGTGACGAGAGGACGAGTAAGGTTCCGAGGCTGTCCGGGGTATGTCTCAAATGATAGAGGGAATAAGCTCTTCAGCATGATCTCATATCATATACAGGTGGATATTAAATTATTTACAATTCGGGGGAAAAAAAAAAAAAAAAAAAAAGTGTTCCTCATCTACAAAGCCATTGTTAATTTATTGTTATCCATTTACATCCATGGAATGTGCTGTGGATTCCTATGTATAAAATGACGGATTAAAAGCAGCTGTGTTACACCTTTTGCTGAAGATACTGTGGGCTGCATATATTAGTCTCAATGTTACTGAACAAAATGGCTGCTGGTAACTCTCTGCTTGCGGTGTTAACCCTTTGGTATAGTTTTTCACAGCCATGGTGAATTCAGTCCTAAATGTATAGCATGAACAAAAGAAAAAAAACAGCTATGATGTTCTCAAACTAAGGAAACTGACAACAGTAGAACACAACAAATACACATTGTTCATGTAACATAAAACGTAACACTGCAAGAGATTGAGGCACTGGTAAGGAGGCCGACTGGGCAGTTTCCAGACTAAAATTCGGAAGCTACTGATCCTTGGCATCAGTATTAGTGGAAGTGCAGTTATGCAGGACGGGCTACTTATTACATTTGTCTGTTCTTTAGATTTTTTTTTTTAATAAAATACACACTGAAAAGATTCTTCGTTCTCTTTAAAACTTAACATGCACTACAATGCGTCATCCCCCTCCCATCCCTACCACTCCAGGCAGGAATTGAATTTACAAAGAATGGTCCCGAGGTTATACTTCCATTGTGTTTTTTCTTTTGCCTTCAGTGATAGATTTTCTTCCCTTAGGTTTTTTTTTTTTTTATACATATATATATTTTAATATAAAATAGGCAACTGATAAAACACTATGGCCAGCACCATTAAAAAATTAAGATTACCAGTATGCAACTGAAAGCTCTTCGCTTTTATTTCATCTAGTTGACATACATTTTAGGGTAACCCTGCAACATTAAAATAGATGTCCTTCTAAATGATCCATTCCTTCCCCATCCCAGATGCAAGATTCTCGAGTTGCACTAAAGCAATCATCTTGGTTGTCGTTGCTAACCCATCATTTAAACCCCTTTTAACCCTACAAGGATTCGCTGGAAGGGCTCCCAGGAGAGCTTGGCTTCGACAACCATCTAGCGGAGTTTGGCTACTTCCATATTGTTCAAGGGAAATTGTCCTGACTCGCACTAAACACTCAGACATCAGTTGCCGTGTTAATCCACAACTAATGTTGATGAGCATCAGTTTAAGATCCAAGCCGTGGTCTCTTTCTTGGGGATGTGTCTTCTTCCTCCTCTTCCTCTTCATCATCGGGATAGTCCACCAAGCCAATAAGACTTCCCTGCTAACAAAAAAAATAATGTCAGCTTGATTATGTTCATTAAAAAACAATTCTGTTTGGTTCACAAACAATGCAAGCTAAGAAAGACATGGCACCAGATAGATGTAACTACAGACGGCCCCGTGGCAAAATTGTGATGAAGCTTCTAGCTTACTGGTATACAATCAATCTCAAAGTATTGACAGACACTCACCAGTCTTTCAGCTTCACACGGGCGCCTCCGTGAGGGGTCGCTCTGCTGATCCCCAAAGAGCAGGCGGATGACAAGTCCGTGTCCGCTCATGTAGAGTTGAGACGGACACAGTTGCCTTCTCCTCTATGGGGAGATTGGGGGAAAATGGACCGCCTGTCCATTTTCATCCGATCATATCCAATGCACCAGATGGATGGAAAAAATAGGACCACCATTTATCTGTATTTTGCAGACAGGATCAGATAGCGTATGTCAGAGGACATGTCACCACTGACATCCGATGCTCCATAGGGGTGAATGGAGGGTCCGATCAGGTCCGCCTGAAAAACTGGCAGGCAGACCTGATCGGACAGC
The DNA here is from genome assembly GCA_018402905.1 of Glandirana rugosa. NCBI lineage: Eukaryota > Metazoa > Chordata > Amphibia > Anura > Ranidae > Glandirana > Glandirana rugosa. The sequence goes on from BLSH010114822.1 coordinate 188,089, forward strand.
CCGTGTGAAAATGGGATTTTATTAAGAACTTACCGTAAAATCCCTTTCGCTGAGTTCATTGACAGACGCAGCCTCTATTCATGACACGTGGGGTTATGTACCTTTTACTAGGAGTAGACTAGGCAGAACAAAAGTTCAGAAAGCAAAGCTGGCCCCTCCCAGGGGGCCGTCCTTACTCAGGACATAACCACTCAGCCCTGCATAGCATATCAGTTTGTAACAAGCCGTACAAACACAACACTGAGGGGTGGGTGCTGCGTCTGTCAATGAACTCAGAGAAAATGATTTTACGGTAAGTTCTTAATAAAATCCCATTTTCTCTTACGTTCATTGACAGACGGAGCCTCTATTCATGACACGTGGGGACGTCCCAAAGCAGTGTCAACAGAAAGTTCTCGGGAGGCGCCAGCCGCGCCTACACCACCGACTGCAAAACTTTGCGGCCAAAAGCATTATCCGCGGATGCTGACACATCAACTTTGTAAAACTTAACAAAGGTGTGCACCGTGGCCCAAGTAGCCACCTTGCACACCTGAGACACCGATGCTTGGTGTCTAAACACCCAGGAAGTTCTAAATCGCCCTGGTGGAATAAGCCGTGACCAGAAAAGGGGGTACTTGGCCCCAAACAGTATACGCATGGGTCACAGACTGTCTGAGCCAACGTGAAACAGTGGCCGACGACCCTTTGCGCGGCCCATCCGTCAGCACAAGCAGCGCATCCGACTTCCTAAAAGGAGCCGTAGCTGCCAAATACACCCGCAATGCTCTCACCACATCCAAGGAATGCAGAGCAATCTCCTTAGGGTGAGACGGTTGCGGACACAAGGAAGGGAGGACAATGTCCTCAATGTGAAAAGGAGACTACCTTCGGAAGGAACGAAGGAGACGGACGCAGCACTGCCTTATCCTTATGTAGGACCAAATAAGGAGACCTACATGACAAAGCTGCCAATTCAGACAGAGGATGTGATAGCCACCAGAAAGGCGACCTTCTGAGACAGCAATTGTAAGGTAATATCCCTGATGATCTTCTCATAAGGCGGTTTTTGAAGTACAGAAAGTACAAAGTTTAAGTCCCACGGCACCAGAGGCGACCGTACCTGAGGAGCCACATGACGTACACCCTGTACAAATGTACGGATCAAAGAATGTGCCGCCAAAGGACGCTGAAACAGAATCGCCAGAGCAGAGATCTGGCCCTTGAGGGTGCTCAAAGCCAACTTTTGGTCCAGGCCTTGTTGAAGAAAGGCCAGCACCCGAGCAACTGCAAAAGAACGGGGGGTTCCAACCCCCCCCCCCCCCCCGACTCGCACCAGGCAATATATGCTTACCAGGTGCGATGATAAATCTTGCGCGAAGTATACTTATGCGCCTTAAGCATGGTGGGGATCACTGATTCAGAGACTCCCCTGTCCCTCAGTACCTGGGACTCAATAGCCATACTGCGACAGCAGATCTTCGCGAAGCAGGAGTCGCCAGGTAACGTCTGTTACCATCCGCACCATGTCGGCGTATCAAGGTCGCCGAGGCCAATCCGGAGCCACCAGGATTGTCGGGATTCCCTCCACTTCTATCCTGCGCGGCAACAGCGGTAGAAGCTTGAGAAGAAAGACGTACAGAAGCCTGTACCGTGACCACGGGGCCACTAGGGCATCAGTGGCTGCCGCCAATGGGTCCCTTGACCGGCACACAAAGGTCTTCACCTTGTGATTGAATCTGGCGCCAGGAGGTCCACATCTGGCGTACCCCACCTTCCGAAAATCTGGCGAAACACCTCTGGATGCAGGGACCACTCTCCCTGGTCCAGCTTTTGGCGACTTAGGAAGTCCGCCTTCCAATTTTCTACACCCGGAATGTAGATGGCGGAGAGTGCTGGCATGTGAAGCTCTGCCCACTTTAGAATGAGGGATGCCTCTGCTGCTGCCGTCGAGCTTCTAATTCCGCCTTGATGGTTCACGTACGCCACCGCCGTGGCGTTGTCCGACTGAACCCGAACCGAGAGGCCGCGAAGCCTCGCCGACCAGTGGGAGAGACAGAGCCTGCTCACCCTCAGCTCCAACACACTGATCGGAAGTCAAGACTCCTGTGCCGACCAACGGTCCTGAGCCGACAGGTGCCCCAGGACTCCCCCCCCAGCCCGAGAGGCTGGCATCCGTCGTGACTATCAACCATTCCAGGGGGAGAAACGATTTCCCCATGGTTATTGCTGGGGCCCGAAGCCACCAAGTCAACAACCCGCTGGTCTGATGTTCCAGCCGAATCAGCCGATCCAGAGACGAAGGAGGCATTCCCCACTGCAGTAGTATTGCTCGCTGCAGGAGCCGGGTGTGACTCTGGGCGTATGGTATCGCCTCGAAGGTCGAGACCATGTGCCCCAGCACCCGCATGCAGAAACGTAAGGAGGACCACTGTCGTGACAACAGGGTGCGCACCGCTGCTTGCAGCGCCAACAACTTGTCCGGAGGTAGGAATACCTTCGCCTGCACCGTGTCCAATATTGGCCCCAGATATTCTAGAGCACAGGTGTCAAACACAAAGCCCGCGGGCCAAATCCGGCCCTCCAGCCCATTTCATGTGGCCCTCGCACCTCTCCTGCAGCTGCAGGGGAGCTCCAGCCCACCTCTGGTCCTCCTCCAGACCCTGCTTTCCAGCAATGCATCCAGCTTCTTCCCAGCAGCAGCATAAGGTAAGGGGGTGCACTTTGATGTAAGGGAGGGTGGAGGATTCAACTTCTGATGGTGGGGGTGACTCTTGACATCTAATGTAAGGGAAGGGGATGCTCTGGACATATAGTCTTAAAGATACAACCGGCCCTTTTATGGGCAATCATAATGCTGATGTGGCCCACAATGAAATTGAGTTTGACACCACTGTTCTAGAGGACAGGACGGGGTCATTGTCGACTTCTGCAGATTGATTGGCCAACCGAAGTCCCTCAGTGAGGTCAGGGTGATGGCAACATTGTCCTCCAGAGCCGGAGCAGACTCCGCTCGCAGGAGAAGTTCGTCCAGGTAGGCTACCACAGCAATGCCTCTCTGTCTAAGCAGAGTCAGCACCGGGGCCAGCAACTTGGTGAACACCCACGGAGCCGAGGCCAGGCCGAAGGGGAGAGCCACAAACTGGTAATGAAAGTCCCCTACAGCAAAGCGCAGGTGCCTGAGGCAAATGGGAACGTGCAGATAAGCATCCTTGATGTCCAGGGACGCCAGTCAATCCCCCTGGTGCAAGGCGGCCACGACCGAACGGACTGACTCCATCCTGAATTTGCGCACCTTCACAAAGTAATTGAGCATTTTTAGGTCCAGAACTGGCCTGACCCCTTCTTTGGCACCACAAAGAGGTTCGAGTAGAAGCCGCGGAATCTCTTCGCCGGAGGGACAGGCACAATCACCCCTTGTTCGGACATCGACCGTACAGCCCCTAGCAGAGCTAGTCGACTCTCCGGAGGAAGTCTTAAATTGGACGGGAAAAACATGTCCGGGGGCCGAGTACAATACTATCTTGTACCCGGAGGACACCACCTCCCGCACCCACTGGTCGGAGATGCGAGCTGCCCACCGGTCCACGAACCCCAGAAGTCGGCCCCCCACGCAAGATTCGGGTGGGGGCAACCCATCATGCGGAGGAGGACTTATCCTCCGCCTTTTCGGGCTTGCGTTACCAGGGACACTTACCGGAGCCAGAAGCAGACTTGCCGGGTCGGGAGTTCCTGACCGGGCGCACGAAAAAACGTTTCTGCCCAGAGGGCTGAGGCCCCTGCTTGCGGCGCTGGTCGCGCCGCTTAGGGTCCGGAAGATACGTACTCTTCCCCCGGTGAAATCCTTAATGATTTCATCCAATTGGGGCACAAAGATCCGACCACCTTGAAAAGGAAGATCCATGAGGCCCTTCTTGGACGCGTGGTCACCCAGACCAGCGTCGCAGCCACAGCAGGCACCTAATAATGATTGCAAAAACCGACATTTTTGACAACATCGGTACCAAGTCCAGAGCTGTGTCACAAAGGTAACGAAGCCCTTGCACCAGGTGGTCTGCTCGCTGCACTGATTCCGGCGAATCTACGCCGCCCCAAGCCTCACTCCACTCCATCACACACTCCGCGAGCGACTGAGCTACCATGACTGACGCCAAGGCTGGTCGCATGGCTGCCCTCGCCACCAAAGAGTGCCTTGGACACTGCTTCCGTCCGCCTATTGGCCGGGTCCCTAAAGGAGGGGAACAGTTGTCGCCTTGTTCAGGCGGGCCACTGGTGGATCCACTGCGGGGGAGACCCATTTCTGTAACAGGCTGTCCTCAAAAGGATAGTGCACAGAAAAACGTTTCGGCAGGGTAAAGGAATTTAGTGGACGTTGCCATGCTCTTTCGCACGCCACTGAGGCCCCCTGGTCCTCCTCCCCATCCGAAGGTTCCAGCTCTCCGTCTGAGAGCTCCATGGGGGTCCCAGGGACCCAAGAGCCCCCCTCAGAGCATTGCGGAGGAGGGGGGGGCGCTTTTTGGGGCCCTACACAGGTTCGATTCCCCCCGGGCAAAAAACTCCTCCAAAATGGAGGTCAACTAATCTAGGGGAACCAGAGGTCCCAGCGCGGCCTGTGCTTCTGCGGACCCCTCCGGAGAAGCAACTGTCGGTTCAGCTGCCATTGCGCCACCGCCAGGACACTTGTGAGGCCTACCAGCCATCACCCCCACAGTACCACCCCCTTCAGAGCCTCAGGACTGCCCAGTAGGACCCAGCACCGCCGCTCCTGCACTGCAGGGAGAAACCAGCAATACTTGCAGAACCCTGTGCCACTGTGCTCTTAAAAGAGGCCGCCACTGTCTGCCAACGCCACCGCTTGCTGTGCCGCTGATCTGCCGAGTGCTGCTAAAGCTGCTGCCCCGGAAGAAGGAATGGCGCCAAAAGCACATGCAAAGTCCCATACAGGGGGACTAACCAAAAATGGCCGCCACAGCCACTAGAGGTCAAACTCCACCAAAATGGCCGCGACCACGGCAAAATGGCGGCCGACTGCATGTTAAACGGCGCGGCCCATGCCGCGAATGGCAGCAGCAGGCGATCGCCAGTGCGAGCGGCCAATCAGACGGGTGGGAGTGAGAAGGTTAGGGGACCCCCCCACAGGCACCGCTAGTCGCCCCCCCTCCGCCACCAGGGGGTAGGGGGGTGTCACTCACCCATTCAGATGGGCGTAGTGGGTAGCCACCCTGTGCAGACCCTCCTCCCCCCAGATGGGGAGGGATGCTGCCGGCCAAGCGACCCCTGGAGCAGGCCACAGCCTGGACGCTGGGTACGCAGGTGGCGCGTTTAACCCACACGGAACGGGCAGGATGCGGCGGACCCCGCCATAGCTAAAGGTGGCTCGCATCCGTCGGCCGTGCTGGGGAGATGGCAGGATAATGTACATCCGCGTGGTCCCCAGTCGGCTACTTGATTGCAGTCTTCATCAGAAGGCTTGCGCAAAATGAAAAAGACAAAAAGAAAAAGACTTTAGGGGAATTGCAGTTCCCAGCAGGGAACCAGGTCTAACTCCTTGCACTAGGCAGAAGAAAACTGATATGCTATGCAGGGCTGAGGGGTTATGTGCTAAGGATGGCCCCCTGGGAGGGGCCAGCTTTGCTTTCTGAACTTTCGTTCTGCCTAGTCTACTCCTAGTAAAAGGTACATAACCCCACGTATCATGAATAGAGGCTGCGTCTGTCAATGAACGTAAGAGAAAGGGCCCCTACAAGTTTTGGATTATATAATGAAAGGGCCTTGGTAAATGTTTCCACCCTTTCAATACCAAGTGCTGAAAGAGGTGGTCTTATAGTCAAAAAAAAAAAAAAAAAAAAAAAAAAAAAATTGTATCAGCAACAATAACCACAACAATGACATAAGGCTGGAATCACAAGGATAGGTAGGTGAGAAGGTGTTAGAAGGGGTACTGCCAGGGCACTCATTATTCCACACCTCGGTATGTAGGGTGGAGGGAGTCACATTTTTACCCATCAAGGCAGGCTGCACCACAAGGGACTAGACTTCCCAGCTGGGAATCATTGCTCTGAATGTATATAGCACCCTGCTAGTCAACTAGACATTATATCATGGTCCAGTCACGCAAAGTCCAATGCCAACCAGCAACATCCCAACCTTCCCTGCATGTCCTGAACAGGGTTTGGGTACCATTGCTCTGTGCGTAGTAAAGATGTGGGCAATGGATGCAGAAAGTTTATGTGATCCATTTTAACAAAAACCCCACGCCACAGGGTATTTAAATTATAAGCTGCATCCCCAGTGTAAATAAATACAGTCATTACAAAGCAAAGCCAATAGGGGGCACTGTATAAACAAATATATCAATCCCAAATGTTCTTACTAGTAACAGAATTCCAATACCAAATGTGAACTACCAACTCTATTGTTTACCAGTCTCATTGTATAAGTGAATATGTACACACAACATATATAGATGCGTGAAAAATACACACTGATAGCAACACCGCAGGAGAAATGCTAGCACAGGCTTCCAGTATCTGTAGTTTCAGGTGCTGCACATCTCATATCTTCACAGCATAGACAATTGCCTTCAGATGACCCCAAAGATAAAAGTCTAAGGGGGTCAGATCGGGAGACCTTGGGGGCCATCCAACTGGCCCACGGCGACCAATCCATTTGAATGGCCCCCAAGGTCTCCCGATCTGACCCCCTTAGACTTTTATCTTTGGGGTCATCTGAAGGCAATTGTCTATGCTGTGAAGATACGAGAGGTGCAGCACCTGAAACTACGGATACTGGAAGCCTGTGCTAGCATTTCTCCTGCGGTGTTGCTATCAGTGTGTGAAGAGTGGGAGAAGAGGGTTGCAATGACAATCCAACACAATGGGCAGCACATTGAACACATTTTATAAGTGGTCAGAAACTTGTAAATTACTCATGAAAGAATAAAGTTACATTAAAACCAAGCGCACCATTGTTTTTCTTGTGAAATTCCCAATAAGTTTGATGTGTCACATGACCCTCTTCCTATTGAAAAAACAAAAGTTGGATTCAAAATGGCCGACTTCAAAATGGCCGCCATGGTCACCACCCATCTTGAAAAGTCCCCCCCTCACATATACTAATGTGCCACAAACAGGAAGTTAATATCACCAACCATTCCCATTTTATTAAGGTGTATCCATATAAATGGCCCACCCTGTATATTCACTTATATATAGTATACAGATATGTCTTTTTAGGGAGACTGGTAAACGATAATGTTGGTAGTTCACATCTAGTAAAGGACATTTGGGATTGATATATTGGTTTTGATTTATAATGGATGTAAAAAAGCTAGTCTTCTAATCCCAGATGGAACAATTTGAGAAGTTAGCTGATTTGTTTGGCAGAAACTGCACTGATATGACCATCATCTAAGATAATAGCAAAATAACCAAAGCCTTGCCTAGCTGGGAAAGGAATGTCCTGTCAGTTGGCCAGTGTCCAATCACCTGAAGGAGGCAGAATAAATCATAATCACTTGAAGATGATGCCCTGGGAAGTATAATAAAGAAACTGGATTTATTCTGTTTGCTAGATTCCAATTCTTCTGTAGGTTGCAGCATAACCAGATTGTATGTAAATTCCCGTGTCCTTCATGTGACAGGTTAAACTGAAGTAACAGTTTTTTGGTGGACTGACCCTTTGAAAATGCATAAAGGGTTGGGAAGGGTAACAGAATACAGGCGGTCCCCGGGTTACAAACAAGATAGGGACTGTAGGTTTGTTCTTAAGTTGAATTTGTTTGTAAGTCGGAACAGGAACATTTTTTTAAGTGTAACTCCAGCCAAAAAAACTATTTTCAAGCTTTTTGGATAGCATAGGGAAGGGGTAACACCGCTGCAATGTTTCTTTTGCGGTCTATGTTTCTGTTCAGATTTCACCTCACTTCCTGTCCCAATGATAATTGGATTTTGAACATTTTGGGTTGCTGTGGAAACAAGAATTGGTGATAAAACATCAGCGGAGATCCCTTTTCCCATAATAACTGTTACAGGAATGAATTTCTTTCCTTGGGGGAGATTTCCTCTCACTTCCTGTTGTCTCCCTCCGTTTGTAAGTAGGAGTCGTTTGCAAGTCGGATGTTTGTAAGTAGGGGACCGCCTGTACCTAGTAATAATCCAAAGCATGTGATAAGCCAGCAAGGTATATGAAGTCTTACCTTAGCAGATGCTACGGTGGTAGTTAAACTGATAATGATCCATGTCCGCCAGGGGATGAATGTTTGTAGGCTGAACGTTTGCTGAGGATGAATGTTTGCCTCCCTCTGTTGTCCTTCACTCTCCTTTAGAGGGGGTTCCTTTCTTTAAGTAAGGACATTGTCAATAATACCCTTTTCCCTAGAGGCGACTACAAAATAGTGGTTAAGAACAAAGGTGTCGTTGGGTTTTACAAGTTTTAGGTTAATAGTAACCCTGTCCTTCACTCCACTTTAGACTTGTCTTTGTATCTGGCGTTTTCTTTGTAACGTCGCCACAATGGGGAAGGG
>BLSH010114822.1:221961-245232 GCA_018402905.1 Glandirana rugosa
ACGGCACATTTACATCGTCGGATGTAACTGTTCGGTCCGTTTACGTGCAGACCTCTCCTGTCATCAGCGAACTGTCAAGATGTGGGGGGGGGGGGGCGCAAATGAAATCTAGGGGGCGCAACCCAGTACCCCCCCTAGATCCGACCATGCCGCATTTACTTACTTGGCCCCCCTGCATCCCGTTCTTGTGCTGGTGCTATTGCAAACATGGCACCTCTCCAGACGTGCATTTGCCTGGCTTGTCAATGTAGGCTGCTACATTTACACGGCATCCCTAAAAGACAGGCTTCTCTGTGCCGGCCACTGTGGCTGCACATGGTATTCCTCTAGATGGGCCTGGGCCACATGCTAAACTCGCAGCCCATGGGTCGCAGGTTAGTGCCCCCCTCTCCAGATTTTGAATTTTGAAGCCTTTTTTTCAGGCAATGGGTGAAAGTCAACAATGTTGTCCAAAGAAGAGGCCAACATACTTTGAAAACTAGCACTTCAACCTATTTAGCACTCAAAATGTAATTAGCTAAATCTATTGCTATATAATCTTTAAACAAATCCAGTTTTATACAACCTTATCCAATTGGTGAATCTTCTACAATTTCAAATAATTTGTATTGTACAGAGATTTCAATCTAAAACTAGTAGTATGTAGAACTAACATTTGTGACTAGCTTTAGACAAAAATAAAAGTCAATGAAATAGAAAGTTGCTCCAATCACTGTACTTACATCGTCACTCTGCTGGGCTTCTTGCATTACAAACTCCCGAACCATGGAAGGGCTAAATTCTACCAGATAAGAAAATATATCTGTAGCGGCCGCTCGAACCTGTAAATCGTCCATACCCTAAAAGAACAGCAAACATTACTATGGCTGGAGGTTATGTGATGGTACTGAATACAACTGGGGATAAAGTTAGCAACTTCATCAAAAACTGCAAAACCGAAAGCCTTAAAAATTACACCTAGTCTACTCAGGATCATTTTTAGATGAGCTTAAAGGATGTGTACATTTTGAAATGGTCACAGGTTCTGAAATTTCTGAGAAAATCTCTCTAAAATCACACCTCTCCCCACTTGCATGGGAAGGGGTTAAACTAGCTATACACACAGATTTCACTTGCTCAGCCCACGGACTGAATAAGAGAAATCTATCACACTCCTCCATCCATGCTAAAGGTGAAGGAAGCTCTCCTGCTGGCCTTTGAATTCTGACAGCAAGCACCAGGGACTGTCAGAATACCCTAACAGTAACCGCATCTGATGCGGTCACTGTTGGGCCCAAAATTTTCCACCCGGCTCCTTGAAAAACAAACTTGTTGAGCCAGGTAGTGCAATCATTGCCACCCAAGGCTCAAATTGTTTTTGAACTGGCTGAAATTTGAAAAAAAAATCTATGGCAGCCTTTAGGGATGCATTAAGCCTACCAAGAAGGCCTCATCCTAGTCTTCATCTTGCAGACTAATTTCGAGAGGGGATATCTTCAAACACCAGTTTAAACATGAGCAACACATCTATATACAGTAAAGTCTTCCAAAAACAAATTAAGCAGCATTAATAGTGATGCTATTTAATCAGATTTAATACAATTTGACTTCTCTTTACTGCTTCATTCTGCAGCCCAACGCTTAAAAGGAGAAGAACAGCCAAAGTCTGTTCTGCACTCCTGTGACCCGTTGTCTGCTGACGTCACAGAGCCGGTCCAGGAAGATTGAGACAATGAAGTGGGGATCCGACCACATACCTGGACCCGCACCCGGCGCATGCTCTTAGAGCCTGAGTCCACCACTCCCGCCCACCTCCACAGTAAGCAAGGAGAGGGCAGAGCAGAGAACCGAGAGATCAGCGGAGTTTGATCGCTCGGTACTCAGTGTTAGAGCCGGCAAGGGGGTGGGTGGTCATCGAACCAATGCTGCATCCAGCTAGGTAAGCATGAGTCAAAAATACAAAAAACTATCCCATACCTCTCTTTTAAGCACAGTTAGGAGATATTCACTTGCATTAAGCCGCTGAAGGCAGCGGCACATTCGCTGTGACCTTACCGGAATGAAGGATTCCCATGCGCATGCACGAGAGTGACATCATTGCAGCTCTGGCCACTCACAGCGCCGGAGCCCACAAACCCAGAAGTAACGCTGGGGCAACATTTCAGCATTCTCGGCAGTGTGTGGGAAGCGGTGCGGGGGCTGTTTCATAAGGCGGTGCATACTAGCTCATTATGAATGGGCTGATGTATGTGCGGGTGCAATTAAGATTAATGTTACTCTCATGTATCTCTTCAGCGGCAGTGCGTTTTTCAGGTACGGACAAGCAGTGGCAACCACCCGCACAAGCATGAACCTTACCCAAGACAAGAGCATAAAAACAAAAACATTGTTGCAAGTCTTAAGTCTTACCATGACAATTTCTAAAGCAGGAAGTATTCCTAGGTTGGCCAAGGTTTTGAAGAAAGCATCTCTATTTTGAGGCTGCAATGTCTGTGAAAACGCACAGAACTCTTTGAAGAAGTTGACCTTTGGAAGGAAAAGAGAACAACTGTAAATATCCAATCTTGCAGCTACAGTAACACAAACTGCTCAACACTCTGTCCTCTATTATACTGCAAGAAGTACCCTAGTCAAGGTCTTTCATTCTTACCAACTCACGCCGTTTGTCATCATCGGTGGCTTCATCAGTCAACTGTGCAAAGACTTCTGACAAAAACTTTTCATCTTCCTGTATAAAATACATAATGCATTCATTAGAATATTGGCAAGGATTACAGATAGGAGGTCAAGAAACCAAAGGTAAAGGAGTGCACTTACAAAACACACTTTATATACAAATTATAAATGAGAAGGATTTCTATATTATGTAACCTGCACAAAAAATACACACGATGTTTCCATACTTGGTCTGGAATATCTCCCAGAACTGGCGTATAACTCAAAGTAATCCTATTTTAACAGAGCCTGTCAAAATTTCTGCAAATTTATTTCATAGTGTTGCCTTCTGGAATTAGTGTACATACAACATCACTTTCAATGAGCTCTGCTTCCTTCCAGGCTGTGCAGTGGGTATAGTCACTAGTGTGGGGTGAATACAGCCCGCCACAATCCTACAAAATAATGGAAAAGGACATTGGCTGTAAACAGAGTTTGCGATAGCTGTGCGGTGGTTTAAACTGATAGATACATCACCTTACCGAATAAGCTTCTGAGCATCAATTGTATAGGAACAAAAAGATTTCAAAGGAAAACTCCAGATATTTTTTTTTTTTACCTGTACCCGCACTGCACGAGTTAACTGATCGCTTTTTTCTAGGGGACATGCAACGGACAAAATACTTATTTGACCCGCTGATCCTCTTCGCACAAGACCGGCCCCTGTGGTTCCTGACCCTCCGAGCTTCAGTGGCCTTAAAAATGGGCTGTTGCTACTCTGGGACAACCCAGCCCTGTCGGAGGTTCTGACGGTCCACGCACGCATACAATGGATCAGTAGGGGTATTATGTATCTCTCACAGGTCCTGGGGGCCAATGCAATGAAGTAGTTCCAGGAGCTGGTGGCTGAGTATGGACTGCCCAATTACATGTTTTTTCAGTACCTCCAGCTCCGGCATTCCCTTCACGCCCAGTTTGGGGGCACCTTCCCCAGCCTTGACTCCCTGTGCCTGCTGGACAGAGTCAACGGAGGAGACTACAAAAAACTAATTTCCACTCTCTACAACTATTATCATGCAACCCACAACCTCTGAACAGGCATATCGTCTGAGACAGATGTTGGGGAAACTGGCGATGAGGACTGGGAGGAGATTCCTGGGAACTACAAATTGGCCTCTCCTAGGCTTTCCGATCGCTTAACTCACCTTTATATACTACACAGGTCCTATCTTACACCACGCAGAATCTCCAAATATCTGCCCAGCCGAGACCCCACCTGCCCCAGGTGTGCTGACCCGGAAGCCACATTCTACCACCTGCTTTGGACATGTCCCCACATACAAGGATACTGGAGTCAGGTGGTCAAATTCTTACATGACCAGATGGGCTCCCCTCTCACCCTCTGCCCCAGGCAGTGTCTTCTGGGCCTTCTCCCTACGTCCGAGATGGGCAAATACCTCCACATTTTTTTACAGGAGACTGTTTACGGCTAGAATGACGATTGCTAGGTTCTGGCTCAGAGAGGCGCCTCCAATACTGCAGCAACGGAGGGGAGCAGTCAACACAAGTCTGCCCTATAAAAAAAGTTCTGTATGCACACAGGGGTTGCCCGGATAAATACCACAAAATGTGGGACAGGTGGTTGGAGGATTCCTCCACATGTGAAGAATAGGAATGCTTCCCTATGCTCCCAACCAGTTTAGGGGTAAATGTATGCCTGCACACACTGTGTGCCTGGGGGACCTGGATCTGGGCGCCTGTGCCACTATCCCGCCTCCAGTGGCGGCTATGCAACCCAGCACCTCTGTGCCGTAGCTGACCACCCCTCCTGCTTCTTGAACAGACTAGAGGCAATGCATTCTTTTCATGTCTATCTATTGGGTGCCTGTTGCACCTTAGTTTCAGGTCTTGTCCTGAAACAATCTCAATAAACTTTGTTTTTTGACTTAAAAAAAAAAAAAAAAATAAATAATGGGCTGTTGCTGATGTCAGCACACTCCATAGGCAGGAACAGTCCATCGCTGGACTGTGGGAGAGCACAGTTTTCTGGAGATCGGTGGATCAGGTGAGTATAAATTTTCTGCTTACCCCTGGAAAAAAAAACGAACGGGTGACCCATAACCCCAGGCACAGCCCCACTGTATTGGAAAGAAAAATTGCCTGGAGTTGGGCTTTAACTACCTCGCATCCGCGCTATAGCCGAATGACGGCTACAGCGCGGCCCTAAAATGCCGGGAGGACGTCAATAGACGTCCTCCCATTCGGCTCGTGCTGGGCGCGCTCCCGCGGGCGCGAGCGGCGCGTGCCGCCGCACACTGCGGGAGCGTGCCCGCAGGTCGGGCGGACCCGATGTCCGCCGGAGACCCGCGATCTCCTTACAGACAGGAGGAACGGGGAACCGCCAAAGTAGACACGGCGGTTCCCCGTTCTGTGAGGGGGGCATGCCAGATCTACTGATCCCTGTCACTGGGATCAGTTAGATCTGTCATGCCCCTGCCAACCCCGCCCCCCCACAGTTAGAACACACCCAGGGAACATAGTTAACCCCTTCACTGCCCCCTGCAGGTTAACCCCTTCACTGCCAATGACATTTACACAGTAATCAGTGGACATTTAAATTTCTGATCGCTGTATAAATGTCATTGGTCCCAAAAAAGTGTCAAAAACGTCCGACATGTCCGCCCCGATATCGCATTACCGATAAAAATCGCAGATCGCCGCCATTACCAGTAAAAAAAATAAAAAATAATAAAAACGCCATAAATCAATGTCCATAGTTTGTAGGCGCTATAACTTTTGCGCAACCCAATCAATAAACGCCGATTGCGATTTTTTTAACCAAAAATATGTAGAAGAATATATGTCAGCCAAAACTGATGAATAAATTTGTTTTTTATTTTTGGATATTTATTATAGCAAAAAGTAAAAAAATATTGTTCTTTTTCAAAATTGTTGCTCTTTTTTTGTTTATAGCGGCGATCAGAAATGACGCAGAGGCGATCAAATACCACCAAAAGAAAGCTCTATTTGTGGGAAAAAAAGGACGCCAATTTTGTTTGGGTACAACGTCGCACGACCGCGCAATTGTCATTCAAAGAGCGACAGCGCTGAAAACTGAAAATTGGTCCGGGCAGGAGGGGGGTTTAAGTGACCAGTAAGGAAGTGGTTAATGGAATAAAAAAAAAAAATCATACTGTTCCAAATGTGCGTGACAAGGAAGTTGGTATGGCCATGAACTGCTTAAGCCAATCTAGAACAGAGCCGCCTTCCCCCATTTCAACAGCAGAATAGGGTTGGGTGTCACTGAAGAGATACAGAACTGGAGCATGTAAAAAATGCTGTAGGAGCCCTAATGAGCTAATCACTTAAAAATGCCTACTTCTCCAATAAATGTCTACTTTTATATAAAGTAATGTGCTTTTAATCGACTTTAGCACCACTATAAAATTCTTTACAGAACTGCTAAAAAATAAAAATAAATAATATATGGATGATTGCTTCTGATCAGAGCAATTCTAGAGAAAAGGCTCACTGGTGAATATTTGTTAAATTAAGAGCTTGTTCACACTGGCGCCTGCACACTAAAACAAGTGGCGCTAAACCAGCTAGCATTCATTATATATGGGCAGTGATTTGCATTGTTATTACACAAGGCAATACAATTTTGTTTTTTTGCAACCTTATTGAAATGCCACAAAATATAATTTCATCAATTTCTATGCACCACAGAGGTGACTTCAGGTGATCAGCATTGCATTGCGTTAAGTAGCATTAATTTTACCTGGTGTACGGCTACCCACACAAGGGCAAGGCACACAATCTTTTTTCCACAACAAACGTGCATTAGGCAGCCCATTCACTTGAGACATGTGAAATCACGCACACAATCACAAGCGGGATGTGAGAGGGACCTTAAGAGGTTAAAGCGGTAGTAAACCCATCCATTTAACAGTTTAAAAACCAGTTACATTTCCGGCAGGTAACACTCCCATTGGTTGTGCTCTAAACCATCCAATGGCTGGTGTCATAGCTGATCACATGTGCAGCATCCTGGCAGCTGTAGATTAAACAGAGGTCAAGATGGCAGCTTCCTTGGCTGAAAATGATAGGAGGGTTTACTACCACTTTAACTCCACCTTTAGCAACAAGTTACAACCATAGTTAAGGTGTTAGGCTGTATTCACACAGGGGTGACTTGCGATCTGACTTGAGTTGTCTGAAGTCGTCTCAAGTCGCTTGACATCCGAAATCCCATTGAAATGAATGGGAGCCGTCTTAATATACATTACTGAAGTCGCTCTGACTTCAAGACAATGTCAGGAAAAGGTTCCTGTACTATTTGGAGGTGACTTCTATCCAACTTGTGCCCATAGGATTCAATAGAAGTCGCCTCCAAGTCAGATCCCCCATCTGAATACAAGCGACTTTGTAGTGTAAAAGAATAGAATTTATTTGGGGCAGCCCCCTCCCTCCCTTCTCTGATTGGCCACAGGCAAAGTCGCCTGGCATAAGTCGTGTTGTAAGTCGCCCTGAAAGTTGCGCTGAGATCGCCTAGCAAAGTCACGCCGAAGTCGGGTCACCCCTGTGTGAATGCAGCCTTACATGCAACATGTTGCTAAGCAAATCCTCACCTCCAAAGCAGCCCTTGCCATGTCACAGTACAGGAGTTCTTCTCTGTCCAATTTGGAATTGTGCCTCTGCTCCACCTACAATGCCACATCATTTATTCAGAGTTCCATCTGTCACCACAGCAGACAGACTTATAGCTCTCAATGGAAAGAATACAAGTGTGGAGATCACCACACTCAAAGTCCACTGACCCTTCCTCCAAGTCTCTAACTGAAAGCCTGTACATAGATGCAGGAGGAAGAATCTGCAGGAGCCCAGGGCATTGCACTCACAATCCACCGATTGTGGGTCAAATGCTTTGCAGGCTCCTGTGGAAAAGAAAAAAAAATAAATAAAATGCACATTTTTTTTTCTCTGCATTTAATTATTTTTGTAAAGTTGAGCTTCGCCTTTAAGACTTTGCCGACTAGCTCCCTAACAGACTCGGATAATATATCATCTTACTTTACACCACTCCATCCTGTGGATATTTATCTCTTCATATCCGAACAAGATGCAACAGCGTATACACCTACACAGTCTCCAAGCTGTTCTGTGAATGCTTTCTACATGAAGCAGCCAGTTCTGGATGAAGCCCGCAGTCTTCTGTTCATATATAAAAAGGTCTGTTTAAAGGGAAGACATGGTAAAACAACCTGGTCTGGTGTTCTGCAAAGGGCCTTCTAAACTTCATTTCAAGATATCTCACAGCAGAAACCCTCGATATACACTGCAACTAAGCCTTGCTCACCGGGGAATCTCGCCGCTGAGCAGGCGGATGACAGATGCAGAGCAGACATGGACACAGCCCGCTCTACAGGTGGTCAGATGTAAACAGACCGCCTGTCCATTTATATCAGACAGTCATCCCACCCCCCATCCATCTGTATGTAGTGGATAGGATCGGATGGGATGTCGGTGGGTGTCAACGGACACATGTCCATTGAAATACGCCACTCCAGAGAGGGCAATGGATGGTCCGATCGAGTCTGCCTATAAAACTGATGGACGGACCCGATCGGTCCGCCTGTATAGTAGGGGCCTTAGGATATACTCGCACACGGGATGGTTTAAGTGAACTGTGCCAGAGTTTGATTCTCTCCTCTCCCCTGCTGGTTTGCAATAGTGGTACACTGACATGAAAATTCTGGACTGAAAACTAAATAAAAATTCTGGATGCACTTAGCCGAAATTGATAGTTTTTTTTCTATATAGAGTTGTATAAACAACTATTTAATTATCATGAATTTAAATGAATATGAATTTAATTTTCCACCACTATCGACACCTTTCAGTTTTCGAAGTGCTAAAAAAAGTGCATCCCTTTAAATCCTATGTGTGTCTTCACACTGGTCCGTTGTGCTTCCTTTCCAGTGTTAAAAATCCTGCTTGCAGCATTTTTGGTGCATATCTGGTCAGTTGAAAAAACACACCTAAAAACACACCCCCCTATTGAAAAGCATTAAAAAAGCAAAAAAACACTGTAAAATCGCGCACGGTTTTGTATCGCCAAAACGAAGATAACCCCATTTTTGGTGGACAATTTATCGGTGTATCCCTGGGTTGTAAGGAAGTGCTCCTGGGCATACTTCCCTGCTAAGCAGACCAGTGATCCCTGTTGTACTACACCCTTCTCTATGGAGAGAACTGCGCTATGGCACAGTTTGCACTCACACTGCACCGAACTGTATCAGATCGATTCGCAAGTGAACTGCGCCCAAGACCACCTGTTCCAAGTGATCCCAGGTGCTGTTCGGATCACTCACACTACACAAATGAACTGGCCCAGGGGCTTTATCCACTCCTAGGATCAGTTAAAAGTGCTAGCATGAATGTATCCTTACATCTTTAAAGTGACCTCAATACTTACTCTTGATGGCAAAAGAAAATGCACCAATTGCACTGGCATGTAACATACTGATGAAGGTCTACAATATAAATGCTGCAACAGTGCAAGAGTGAATACTCAGTACTGCTAGGAAACCACTTTCATTAAAATCAGACTGACCAAATTCCAGATCAGGGGATGATCACATTCATATGAAGCCATCACAGAAGCCAAAATTTCCCTGCTCATGTTGGCCTTTCGGCATAGAAGTCACATGTTCCTTCACAATTGGATCAACACTGCGTGGATTAGGTCTAGAACAACCTAATGGTACCAATAATTGGCCATACAGGTAGAGCTTGGTAGGATGGGAATATCTCCCAATTAAAGTTGTTTTAAAGCCTTGGTGGTTTTTAACCTTTTCACTGCCTTTTTTTTCCCCCACGTTTAAAAAAAATAATAATTTTAGGCCTGAAGATTGCATAAAACCCCCAAAACATAATATATTTTCTGAAAGCAGACACCCTAGAAAATAACATTGTGGTAGTTCTAACTTTGTTTTTGTTACACAATATTACCACAAAGGTCTATAAAACGTAAACTTTCAGTAAAATATACACTAAATTTTAGGGGACACAAATGCAATAAATTGTTTGGGAAAATATAAAAAGATGAGGGTGCACCGAGCAAATAGATACCCAACATGTCAAACCTTGAATTGCCCATGAAATGGCAACAAACTTCAGAATCCTACATTTTCTATTGGTGATTTATTAAAAGCCCCAACAGGTTATCCCTTTAATGTTACAGGGGAGGTCTGATGTTAGAAAGATTGCTTTCACTCCAGTGTGTGTATGGCAATATGTAGCCAATGTTTTTGTCCTAACACATGTGTATATGTTCGTACGCGCATGTACGTGGCGCGCGGGGGGGGGTGTACCACGTGGTGTGAATGTACCAAGGGATTCTATAGCAACTTAGCCACTAGTGCTAATCACGGTCACTAGTGCTAATCACGGTCTTCTCCCGGCGAGGACGGCTTCCCGCGGCCGGGAGAAGAGAATTGCTGATTCCCCTGTCAGCACTGTCTGTGTTGATGGGGCAATCGTGTAAAAGAAATTGGCACCGTGTATGGCAATCGAATGATACTAATCACCAGGTAGGAATCCCAGTTAGTCTAGGATGACCACACTAGACGGTACACATGGGCATTGATCAGCACCTCCTCTATAGACTTATTTATGTATTACAGGTACTTCTATAGCGTCATCCACCTAACGACTGGCTTCTAATGGTCCTACTAGAAAACCAGCATTCGATCAATGCATGCAGCCTGTGGCTGCAGCGATAATCTGTGTATTGTGGGGGTTGGCAAAATAGCACAGCAGGGGAGACCAATGAATCCACATCACTTGTGGGGGTTTGAGTATCTGAGTTTCTTTTCATTCAACCTGCTGGTTGAAGGAATACAATAAAACCTCCCCTGCATACCCAGCTTTAGGCCTGTTACACACAATGAGATTATCTTTGTTAATGAAGAATAATCTTCCTTTTTTTTGCATGTTAGTCTCCATATGGAAAATGAAGAGGTTAATAAAGTCACGAAAATTCTTGTACGACAAAATAAAAATTCAGAAGTGATTTAATATATTGTATTGTTGGAGGAAAACTGTACTGATTAAACGGTAAACTGTACAATCTGGTATCATAGCAGAAAAATTTCTGTGCTTGTCCGATAATTTCACACAACCTGTCCTGATTGGCTCTCGAAAGCTGTATACTAAAGATCAGATCATACGATCGCTACGAAAGTGGTAATTTTCATCCGATTCTCTGATCGCGTGTAAGGACCTTAAGTTTTAAAGTGTATCTAAACCCCATTAATGAATTTCCCTTATCTGCTCCTATTTTAGCCAGAAATATTGTAAGCTAATAACTTCCTGCTCCCTCTGCCTGTGCACAAGGAGGGCTATATGGAGATGTTGTTCTTGTATCTATTTCTATTTATCTGAAATTAAGTAGCGAGGGCTGACTGTGCACGCTTAGAAATTCAAATATGAAAATACACCATGGGGGAATTAAAGTAGAAGTCCACCCAAAACCCAACTGTAAACCTACTCACAGCTACATTCTAAAATTAATCTATCTGTCCCTATGAAGAAGAAACCGCTATACATACATTTTCTGATCCAGTCCGGTCCCAATCTGAGCTGTCAGCGTCGGCTTCAGTGTGTAGGAGTGTGCAAGAAAAGCAACCGACAACGGAAGCCCCATAGTAACTCTATGGGTGATGTAATTTCCCAGTCATTTTCAGCTGTCTCATGCACACAGCATGTACTGCTGGAGACCGGACCAGATCGACTTCAGAAATGGTATGTATAGCAATTTATTCTTTGCGTGCATGCAGGACCAAAGCGAGCATTCACCTTTGTATACAAGAGCGGGAGGACGAGGACACTTTAAATTTTTGATTTTTTTTTTTTCATTTTTACACTGTTGCTTTATTTTTATTGTTTTTATTACATTCCTTGTGACAGCAATAAAAGTAAAACATCCTTGTGACAGCAATAGGCATGTGACAGGTCCCCTTTATGGAGAGATTTGGGGTCTTTTAAGACCCCAAATCCCTCCTCTGCACTTAAAAGCATCCAAAACACCAAAATCTGTGTTTTCGAATGCTTTTGATTTTTAAAAAAATGGTGCCAAGTGGCGGAAGTTATGTAATTTCATCGCTTCTGGGTAACTATTCTGAACAGCCAATCAAAGCTGATCCAAGCTTTGCTTGGCTGTTTGCTCGGGTCTCTCGGTGGAATGGGAGAGCCAGAGAGCCACAGAAGGCAGCAGTAGGGGGAACGTCCCCTCCCGCTGCATGTAATAGTAATCGAGCGTCTGGTTAGCAGCTCCCATTGCCATTACAAGAGAGCTGACCGACCGGCTCTAACATACTGTACCGGGGTGAGGCCTGCAGCTGCCGGCATCATCCTGGTAGAACCACCAAAAGTCCATGGGAAGGGGTTAAATAATGGCGCAGGAAACTGGCGCGAGGGACATGAGCCCCATTAACAAAGCAGATATACCCGTTTTAGGTCTCTGTATCACCCACACCAGTTTCTATTTTAGAATGAACTAGAAACAGGCACCAGATTAACACCTAATAAAGGGATTGGGGAACCTGGCAGTTTTCAATATAGAAAACTAACACAGACACCCATCAGTTTGGACTCAGCGTGCAGGTTGTGAATGGTCTGCTGTTAACCTGACAGACAGCTCAGAAGCCTCCCTTTGCTGGTTCAGTTACACATGCATATAGACCGGGAAAGCTACTTTCCCTGTCAATATGCCTGACAAATGCAGGGTTAACAGCCTTCTGTTACCCCCCTGTAAACCCTCAGCTGTGGGGATGGAAGGGAAGTTGGGGAATAGTCAGAGGAAGCCAAAGGCAGGATCATCTACTTTTTCTCAGTTGAGAAGACTCCTGCATTATGCCTTTGTGACTCGGTTAATTCCCACCACTTGTCATATGCACAGTTTTTTTTTTTTTTTTTTTTGTATTATCGGATGTTTAAAAGGATAAAACATGTTGTAAATGTGCATGATTTGCAGATATGTACCAAACTTGTTTATCATAATTTTCCCTGATCATACACTTAAAGCCAGGGAAACAGCTCACTAGCACTTTCTGAAGTCAGAAATGGCAACATCCATACTTCTCTAATGGCAGATCTACTTTCAAATGCTCTGTACTCATTATGCAGCTTATGTCAGAATCTGCTTCTACTCCATTCTAAAGATAAGGTGCTATCACTGTTCACATAAGGTACAATCTCTAGGGTCATCATCCTCCTTTTAGTGTCTCAACATGGCAAGCCAGTGTTTAGAAACAAGAAGGCGACAACAACAAAATGTATTTTTCCAAATCCAGCTATGACATGTAGAGGAGATAGAATTGTCCCACGGGTCCATGTTTTTGAGTTATGACATTGAACACTTGTATAACTGGTTGAGTCAGAGTAACCACATAAATATGCTATAGAAAAAGGCTATGTTTATCCAAAACTACAGTGAGGTTTACGTTATGTGATCAGTTCAGAGCTGAAACTGGAATTACGTATTAAAGCCCCAGTATTAGTCATCACAAACGCTTTCTCATTTTCTTTTATCAGCAGAATAAAAGGCTAAGGAAAAAAAACCAAAAATCATAAAAAAGGAGTCCTTATACAGATCCAACAATCAAGGACATGTGAAAAGGGATGTGTGGGATGGGTCTACTTACCTGCAACATGCTGACAATCTCCACTTTGTTGAAGAAAATGAAGGACGTCAGTGTAGACAGAAAATTGTCTTCAAATACAGATGGCGTGGGCAAGATAACATCTTGAATGTACTGTACCCTGTACGTTTGGTGGATCTTTTGCCTAAGTTCAGAGTCTGTTATGGGGATTACTTCTTTAAACTTTGCAGTTTTAGTCAAAAACTCTCGATGTCTTTTTGGCTGAGCCAAGGCTGGGTCGTACTCCAAGCACCCCACAACATCCATTATGCACTCGTCCGAAAACATCACCTCAAACAGAGTCGCTTTGTTGAGAAATAATATTCCCCGAATAATCTCATATAAATGGTGCAATCCTTCTGTGTTATCCAAGTTTTCACAGGTTTGGAAAAGTTGCAACAGCTTTTTGATGTAGCCCTCATTCTCCAAGGCTAGTGCTAGCTTTTCCCTACGGATAGGTGATGACAGGACTGAGGTAACAAGGTCAGCGATCTCTTCAAGTTTACCGAGTTCACAATCAGGAAGATCAATCAAGCTGCTAGTTTCAGGCATCTCCTCAAAGCGTTCCTCTTCCGACTCATCAATAGGGTCTTGTGTGACTTCCACAGAAGGGTCTTTCCCTTGAACCTAGAAATCAAAATCCAAGACTGGTCAAGTCATACTAATCATACAGGCGTATACAAAATCTACAGCTTTACTATCGTCATACAAACTGGAAAATATACAAATGTATGGAATAAAATTTACCTGTGATTCAGTTAAGTAAGAATGCTGCCAAATTTTGCACTGGTTGCTGGCAACCCTTTAACCCTTTTGCTGCCAGAGCAGTTTTTGCATTTCTTGCACAAAAGCTTTTTAGGCCTGAAGATTACATAAAACCCCCAAAACATTATATATTTTCTGAAAGCAAACACCCAAGAGAATAAAATAGTGGTAGTTTCCATTTTTTATGTCACAGAGTATTACTGCAAAGGTCTAGGAAAGAACTTGCCGACCAGCCACTGTATATATATGGCGGCAGGTCGGCTTGATTGGTCAAACCGCTGTACCCGTACAGTGGTCTGTGCATGTCATGCTGTGGGTGCGCGCCCGCGGATTCCGTGGACTCGATGCCCGCTGGCGAACCGCGATAGCGGTATACAGAGGCAGAACGGGGATCTGGCTATGTAAACAAGATGGATTCCTGTTCTGACAAGGGACGTCTCAGAGATCTGCTGTTCCCAGTGATCAGGAATAGCGATCTATTTGTTGTCCCAGGCAGCCCATCCCCCCTACATTTAGAACACACCCAGGGAATAGTTAACCCTTTGATCGCCCATGGTGTTAACCCCTTCCCTGCCAGTGTCATTTATACATTGGTCAGTGCATTTTTTTTTTAGCACTGATCAATGTAAGAATGTCACTGATCCCCAAAAAGTGTCACTTGGGGTCAGATTTGTCCGCCGCATTGTCGCGGTCCTGCTAAAAATCGCAGATCGCCGCGATTACCAGTAAAAAGTGTGTGGAAGCAATCGGGAGTCTGCTGGTCAGATTTACACATAATACTGGCAGCTGCAGCCACTGGGAATATGTGTAAACCCCCCCCCCCACCCCCTGCTGCCAGGTCTGCATGACGAGTTAAATAGACAATCTTTTTTTAGATCTACCAACAAATAAGTAGTGTAAGAGCCTTGCAGTCTCGCTACTGAGTGGATTGTTCAGGCAGGGCTTTTACAGGATAGTTTTGTACAACGTAGATCAAAAGGAGCATGAATAGAGATGACATTTTCTGATTGGAAAGTCTATGGTCATCTTTAACGTCTAATAAAAGTAATCAAATTAATTTTAGCATGGTCTGAATTTCTGGTTTCCGAACCTCTGCCATTCCAATTAGCACCTAGAAATAAATAATTGTTTTAAAAAAGCGTAAAACTTTAATTATTCTGTGATAAAAGCAATGCAACAATGGTTCTTTCTGGTTCACAACTGGAATCAGCAGAGGCAAAGCAAAGTTTAGTAAACACTGTGCTGTCAGCTTATTGCTGTTACTGACTGATCAATGCCAGGGAGTCAGCACCACTCAGCTTGTACATGATGGTTGGTGCTGCTATGGCAATGAGGTACGCAAAACAAAGTACGTTGGTATGTGAGCATTCCTGTGTGTGTAAATCCCTGAACTATCAGGCTACTGCATGTCTATGGCTAGCCTTATTTCTGAATTACAGTATACAGTGAATTATCAGTAAAAGGAAAAATCATTTACCTGGCATATCTTTTCCCAGATTTCATCACAGCCAGCCTTTTCTTGAAAGCTGAGCGCCAAGTCATAATTTTCTGCTTCAGACCAAACAATCAGCGTATCCTGAGAACAATTACATCAATCATTTAAAAATATAAAAGGTGCATGTTCTTTTCTTTAAACCAATAAAGTTGTATCTTATGGGTTTTGGTAAGCAATTCCAGGACATTTAAAATTGTGCTGTGTATAGCTTTACACTTGGTCCACATGATTACCATATGTAAATACACATTAACCTTTCCGCCAGAACGGTTTTTGAACATATTGAAAAAAAATCACTTTAGGGCTGACGATTACATATATTTTCTGAAAGTTGACACTGCAGAATAAAATAGTGGTAGTTCCAATTTTTTATGTCCCTTGATATTACCGCAAAGGTCTAGGAAATGCAAAATTTTAGTAAAAAACACACTAAAGTGAATTTTAGGGCAAACAAACGCAGTTAACTACTGAAATTTTTGGTAAAATATAAAAGATGAGGTTGCACCCAGTAAATAGATACCCAACATGTCAAACCTTAAATATTTGTGCACCCGTGAAAGAACTCCAAATTTTCTATATGAAACGCTTCAAAAGCCCCCCCTAGGTCATCAGTTTAGAGTTATGGAGGAGGTCTGGTGCTAGAATTATTGCTCACACTGGCGTGTGCAGTGATATGCAACATGTGTGTATTGCAATCAACGTTTCACGCGTAGGCGTCCTGACACGTGTGTTTACCTTCGTACATGATTATATGTGGGGGTGGGGCCGTCAAAGGGAAGGAGAGCAGATGTGTGTCTGCTCTTCTCTCTCCCCTCCACTTGCCAGTACCTGCCATGTCGTTCCCGGGCCCGCAGATGGGCAAGCGGAGCCTGGAATACATAGTTTGGGGGGGGGGCTTGCAGATCTCCTGCATACAGAGTAAGCTGTCCACCCATACATCGTACTACAAGCAAAGGATGTCGGTATTCCCAGTTAAATCATTAACAGAACTCTGTGAATGATTAGCACTGCTGTGAAAGCCTTTCTGGGGGGGGGGGTAGGTAGGTAGTAAATCGGTGAGCAGCTGCAAGAGAGATATAACATGTTCCACCCTAAACACAGGATGTTCCCAAAGGTGAAACTATCCTGTAAAGGTTTACTTACAGTGTTTCTCTTTCCATATTTTTTATTCACTTGCAATGTGCCTTTGGACTACTCCAGAAGAGTCAATTCCCTAGCACAGGCCCCTTCCTCTTTGCACATCATAGCCCTCATCACAAGTCCTAGCGCTGTCTTCAGTGTAGACCAGGGACAGCCAACAACAGATGTCCCATAGTAAGCATACGGGTGACGTCCTGAAACAGCTTCTGCAGTCATTGGCAGTCTCTCCTGTATACTGAAGCCGGTGCTGGAGAGATCATGTGACTGGACTTGAGTGACTTTAGAATAGGAAATTATAGGCATCTTTTTACAGGGTAGACAGAATAAGCTTAGACTGGGAATGGGAGTAGATTTAAACTTACTTAGGTTTTGACTTGCCTTCCACGATAAAACATATAGGCAGAGTATCTGGCGTTACAACTTCCCTCTCAAAAGTATAAATATACAAGCTTCAATGCATTATAATTTATCATTGGTCGATAATTTGACTTGCGGTGTTTTTCTTGTACATCATTT
Source organism: Glandirana rugosa (assembly GCA_018402905.1). NCBI lineage: Eukaryota > Metazoa > Chordata > Amphibia > Anura > Ranidae > Glandirana > Glandirana rugosa. The sequence goes on from BLSH010114822.1 coordinate 239,218, forward strand.
TTTGTTTGTTTGCAATGTGACTGAGTTTATTAGAAAAATAAAAGTCAATTGCCTAGCACAGCCACCTCCACCATTGCACATCATAGCCCTCTCCTCTTCTAGAAGTGTGCCATTATTGCCATTACTGACCTAGCTCCACTGTTCCTCCCCTCACCTCACCACATAACCTTTTACTTGGCTGTTGGGGGGGGGGGTGGCGTGAAAGGGAACACAATAGATTGTCACTTCATGACAGCTCAGAGTCTGCTGACACCACAACCAAGAGGACGGCACCCAGTAGCAGTTTTAGGGCTTTTAAAGGTCTACACAAGGGAGACTTTTAGAGGTGAATAACATGCATTAAATTATAGGGAAGGCCTTTATTAAAATAAGTGGTCTGGTGACAGGGTCTCTAACCCATTGCTTACCAAGGTACGTTTATAAATGTCCTGTTATTCAAGGGGTTAAAACAAGCTCAGGACTGCTGCAAAGAATGCACAATTGTGAGCCAATTAGAGCAACAATGCATGCACTTCAAACTCCAAGGTACTATACATGGAGCAGTGGGACGGGCATTCTTTTATGCAACCACTATGACAGCAAATCACAATGATCACATGACCTGGAAGCCCATGCAACTTCCCTGCATTACCAGCTTTTAAAAGGGCTGGCTCCTGCAGCTGGAAAGTGATGGGGCCGATTCGCACTGGGATCACACAGAATGCAACGCGTGTTCCTGTGTGATTCAAGTGCAATGGGATTTTGCAGCTCATTCATCTTAATCAGCTAAAACAGAACCACAATGCGGAGAAAGTAGTGCATGCACTACATTAAAAAAAAAAAACAAGCCACACCACATTGAATGGTACTGCGGTACCATGCGAATTGGTGCCTGCAAATGCACTGCATTTGCAATCTGCATTTGAGGCAGTATTATATTGGCACCTGCAGCAGATCGCAAAGGTGCAGTGCAGGAAAGGTGCATGGAACGCTCCTTTCCCATATCACATTCTGGTACGAACCGGTCCTCAAACTGCATTGTACTGTCGGGAGAACATGCAACTTTTAGCCCTGTACAGAGGTTTTACCTAGGTTTATCACACATATGAATGTGTTTGCTCTTACCTGCTGCTTCTGATATGCGGTATTCGGATTTATCTTTGATTCTAAAAGCAACGAACCTGAAAAAGATGCAACAAAACAAATCAAACCATCAATTAAATTACATTAAAAATATTACAACACAATGAGGATTAAAAGTATCTAAAATAAATGTTTTCTTTCTTTTGATTAAAGTGGTGAAGGATTAGAACATGTACTTTCCATCAGAGGCTTTTTGATTCTTTAACTTTCTGTTTGGCAAAATTGGTCCCCAGGACAATCTTTATCAGCAATACAGACAGGAGTAAAAGGTATTTTTAATTAAAATGGAGGATACAGGATTTATATAGCGCCAACAGTTTACGCATTGCTTTACAACTTGAGGGTAGACAGTACAAATACAATACACTTAAATATAGTAGGAATCAGAGGGCCCTGCTCGTTAGAGCTTACAATCTAAGAGGGAAGGTAAAGAGATACAAGAGGTAATAAGTGTGGGGGATTAGTTTTCTTGTTACAGATTTTACCTCACTTCCTGTTGATTATTCACATCATGCATGGCATAGATCAAACTAGAAAGATAATTTGGTCATTGCCAGAGAAAGACAAAAGTAACAAAACTAGAATTAGGATTTAAAATAACACTAAATGATACCCTTTGCCTCCAAAAATAATCAATAAACATCCACTACTGAAAGCGGAGCTCCACCTAAAAGGGGAAGCTCCGCTTGTACGCCCCCCCCAACCCACATTTGGCAGTTTTTTTTTGGGGGGGGGGGGGGGAAGGGCAGCTCACTTTGCCATGACAGCCGGCCCATTCACAAAGCGAAGTGCGATTCCCGCATGCGCGGTAGGAAAAACTGTGAAGCCAAGCCAAGATGGCAGCGCCAGCACCCAAGAATAAGGACATTGCAGGATACCTGGACAGATCAGTGCCCTAACAGAAAGAGTCAGCAGCTACACTATTCGTAACAGCGGACTTTTAATTGTTTACATAATGTTTGGGGGGGGGGGGGGGGTCTTAAATAATTTTCTAGCAATAAAATACTGACTTTTACATGTATGCGAGAAGTGTCATAAGTGGTTAAAGGTTAAGTGTGGTCAAAGCTCGTTGGATCACAGGAGCGCAGTTTGATTTGCACTCCTGTGACCCGTTTTCAGGCAGCAGGCTGAAGTCCACTGTCTGCTGATGTCACAAAGCCGGTCCAGGCTCGGGCAAGAACGCGTCACTGGGGTCGGGATCCCCCACATGCCTGGGCCAGCACCGGGCTCAGCCTTTCAGCGAGCCGCTGAGAGCCTGAGCCAGTCGCTCCCGCCACCTCTACAGCCCAGTGCTCCAGTGAGCAAGGAGGGGGCAGAGCAAAAAGCGGCGAATGACAGTCACTAGCTCTCTGCTCAGGGAGCAGAGAGAGAACCGAGCGACCTGCGGTGTTAGATCACTTGGTTCTCAGTGGTAGAGGCAGTGGGGGACAGATGCAGAATTGGACCGATGCTGCATCCACCTAAGGAAGTGTGATAGTAGCCGCCTAGTAGTGTGATAGTAGCCGCCTAGTAGCCAACAGGTGTACAAGACAGAATTTGTGGTTCCACGGTCACTCATGAACATAGTTGCTGGCTGTTTTTTTTTTGCATTTCAGGAACACCCCTGCATGTGTCTGCATATGTGGCCATAGTATTACATATGGATTCTGAACCAGACCCAGATATTTTTATCATAAGCCTGTATGGTAAAATCTGTTGCAAGCCTAGTTACCCGACAATCAGGTAAGTTGCATAATCTTCTCATGAAAGCAGTAAATTATTACAGGTATTTATATAGAGCAGGAGTCAGCAACCAGTAGATCACGGACAGCTGACTGGTAGATCTTGGTCTAGGCTTGCTGACCCGCCATTTCAGAGCATCAGAGTGCAATGCAAAAGGGACTTCAGAGTGGTGCCAGCAGCAGGAAAGAAGAGATCTTTAGGTCAGTGTGAAGCAATACACTGGGCATAATAGTATAAGGCTGCTTTCACATTGTTGTACTGCGGTTTACCCACACCACGGGTGCAGTGCAACCTTGCTGTGTTTAGTCATAGCCTTCTATTATTACTATTCTACAGGATTCATATAGCGCCAACAGTTTGCGCAGCGCTTTACAACATGGGGGCAGACAGTGGACGGGGGGACAGACAGTACAGTTACAATACAAATCAATACAGGAGGAATCAGAGGGCCCTGCTCGTTAGAGCTTACAACCTAGAAATCATATCCTGCGGGTTTAGTGCACTTTCTGAAAGCGGCTCACTTAGAAGTGCCGCAGGCACTGCTCCTCCTCTCAAAAAAGCGATCCCAGTCTGTTTGACAGGTGGTGAGGAGGCGATAGGTTGCCTCCTCACCAACTGATATAAACTCATGATTGCCATGCAATGCACACAATTGTGACACATTAGTATGGCAATTAGAGGTTTAAGCCACAGTTCACACGTGCGCTCTGCGAGATTCCATATGACTTGCACCGCACTACAAATCATATGCGATGTCCGTGCGATACGATTTCAGCCATACAGATTGTAAGGCTGATATCGCATCGCATTTAGACCAAACTCGCACAGGGCCCTTTTTTTGGGCCGCACCAGAATCGGATCCCATGGGTGTTCATACCCATGCAATCCGATTCCTGTGTGAGTTTGCACTGCGATATGCGAGCTGAAAAGGGGGTGTCGTTAAAGTATTGACAGCTCTTCAGATTGCATATGGCAGTGTGAACTGCCTTGCGGGTCGGGTGCGATGCGGGAACCCGCTGTGGATTCTAAGGGTTCCCGCATCGCACCTATGTGAACCGACTGACAACGTATAGATCTTTGAAACTGTAAAAAGGTAGCCGTTTCTCTGATTTACATATTTAATCGCTCAACAATTGCCTGATCAATCAAAAAAAAAAAAAAAAAAAAAGTCAGTTCTGTGATTACATTTGTTTTGTATTGTAAAGAGGCGCAATCTGCAGCCGTATAAGGACTTAACAAAAGCTTGAACACTATGAAGTAAAAGCCTATTAATAGCACCCCCGAGTAGATGTTTTATAATACATGCTTACGTCGCAGTGTTCACATTTCCAAAAAACAAATGAACAATTCTCTATTCATTAAATCAAAAGGGGGAAATAATGTCAAAGGAAGTCTTGTAAACACAACTTAAAGAGGACAACTTAGAAACATTACAATTCTGCCACCCACCTGTAAAATAAGTATTTTTAGGATGGGGAGAAGAGAGTACCTTTTCCAGCAAATGCACACTTTCACTTCTTGACTCCTCACTTAGGTCAAGACCACGTACCATTGGTCCACCCACAGCCAGGAGGATTCTGGACACCCTCTCTGTGTAGTCAGCAGGAGCTCCCATGCTCAGCTGTGCTTCATAGTGGAAGGGCAAGGTAAGTGATCAGGAAGTTACAGCTAGCTCCCAAACCCAAGATAGCAATGCAGGAGACAATATCTGCAAGGAATTCAGGTGTAAGGCCTGGTTCATACCTATGCGTTTTTGGTGCTTTTTGCAGAAACGCACTACAGTTATTTTAACATGGTTTCCTATGGGACACGTTCACATCTATGGTTTTTTTCAGCTACTGCATTTTTGGAACGGGATCAGGGACTCATTACCCGCAAAACAGTGCTTTTTTGGTTCAACAGACCTCAATAAAGAAGTTGCAGTAAAGCATGTAGTGTGTCTTTGCCTCAATTTGCGTTTTTTAATCTGCCCAACAACAAATTGGCCAAAAAAAAAAAATTAAAAAGATGCAAAACGCGGCAAAAATTGCATGTGCAAAAATGCACAGCAAAAAGCACTGCAGAAATGATCAAAGGCAAACTGCATAGGTGTGAACTGAGCCTAAAAATGACAGCGTTGGACTTTCTGGGCTGGTAAGTATGCACTTTTTAAAAGTTAGCAATTACAGGACTTGTAGCTGCCAACTTATTTATTGATAGCTAGGAAAAGTTCCTCTATAAGGCCCCATTCACACCTGGCGTTTCTGAAATACACATTTTTTTCATGACACGCATACAGTAGCCTATTCATTTTAATGGACTGTCCTGTGCGCAGTAAAGTAGCTTGTGGAGTTTTATTGCGCATGGAAAATGCACGTTTAGACTGCACTTAATGGCACTGCAAGCGCAACGCACGTTTTTGCGTGTTCAAGGAAAATATGCAGATGCGAACGGAGCCTAAAGTGGACCTGAACGCAAAAAGAGATTTGCTATTTTATAGGGGACCATTTAGAAATATGGACATCTAGTGTTTTTGCAAATAAGATTAAAAGCTGAATTTCAGGAATTCACCCACTTTGTAAAATGTGCTGGCTTACTATGAATTAAAGTGGATGTAAACTTGATTCATGAAATTTGAGCTGGGCACATAGATCTGCAGTGTTTTGTTATCTCTCTCCAAAGCACTAGGTCTGCTAGTGGTCTCTTGCTGCATTCTTCTGTTATCAGCCTGATAAATTCTCCATCAAAGCAGCTGGTGTTTTTCCCTGAACGGTTCTTCAGTTCTCCTATTTCCTTCTCTATACTTTACTATCCCCTTCCCTACATCTCTCTATTCTTCTCTGCTGTTTCTGAATTATGTTGGTTTTTTTCTTGACTTCTTGGCAAGTCCCTTTTTGTGGTCGACGAAACTACCTCTTAAATAGTCCGACTATTGTCTTCTTACGTCGTTCTCTGGTGATCGTCTGGATCACGAAACCTCTCTCTATTGTTTTGTGACGTCTAGATACACGGGTCGAGTTTAAAGTACTTAGTTCAAATGTAGGTGAAATTAAGTATCATTCGGTCGTGTAAAATGTTTCACCCACTTAAGGACTTTAAGTCGAAAATTAGAATAAACGTTTTTGTGATCTACAGGTATAAAGATTTACCAGGGGATATTTTATCGTTTAGAGAAAAACGCAAGTCCAGGTG
>BLSH010114822.1:288707-299878 GCA_018402905.1 Glandirana rugosa
AGGGGAGGGGGAGGGGGGAGAGAGAGGGGAGGGGGGAGAGAGAGGGGAGGGGGGAGGGGGGAGAGAGAGCCCATGGTCCGATTTGCTGCAGTGCTTACAAGGAGCATGCTGATAGCAGTAGTGAGCAAAGTGACAGAGAGATGAACTCATCAGTGTGCTGCTTCTACTTTCACTGACTAGTCACAGGCTGGGTGCAGGACAAGACCTTTGAGTTCTCAATTACATGACTGGCACTCTACTACCCCCCTGAAAATTGATCTTTGGTGTATCACTTTTCAGAGTCCGGTAGAGCATGTCAGACATTCAGGAGGGGATACCGCCTCCTGAATGCCTGTTTCTTTTTTTTCAGATGAAGCGAAACATCACGGCTTTGATTATTACTACCTCCTTCAGTTGCAACTGCACAATTTAGGTGGCCAGTTGAGGACCTGTGCTGTGTGTCAGTTGTGTAAATCTTAAAACGAAACGCTATTCACATTTCCTTATACATGTTCAGTACATATATTGCATATTAGCCATTAAAAAGAAAATTTAGAAATCTGGGTTCAAAACCTGTAACAGCAAACACTAAAATATGGAAGTCACATTATAAAGTATTTTCTTCTCGGAATCTGTATCTGCTGAAAATACACTATTATTACTTTGGGTAAACAACTTAATTTTGGACAAAAGAATCAAATTTACGTATCTTTAACCAATAAGAATGCTTAAAATATAGATTAGACTTTTACCTTTCGATGGTCGAGCTGTGAATTGTGAAGTAAAACAGGTGTCATATTTGGGTACAGTTTCACCATTACACCAATGTCCCTGCAATGCATAAAGAAAATGCATATGGATAGAGTATAGGTCCCAAAGGTATGGCAGAAAAGCAATATCAGCAGTATTCAGTGTTCGGATATTTTTGTTCACCACGAGTGAGCAAATCCAATGCATCATCTAAAAGCTTTTCTTAAAATGGTTGTAAAGAGAGAAGTTTTTTTTTTACCTTACTGCATTCTCTGCATTAAGGTAAAGCACCTTTTAGGTGGAGCTCCCCTCCCTGCTCCCCGGAAATACTTACCTGGGTCTGACCTCAATCCAAAGCTCAATCGGCTCCTGCTGCGGTCAATAAAATCCAGTGATGAGGAAGCAGGGTGGGGCTGTTTAGGTTTGAGCCCGCACAAGTGCACCCCTAATCAGTGGATTGCTATTGGGGTACTCAGCATGAGGGTGGGGCCAGACAACCCCCCCCCCATGATATGGCAGAATATCTGTGACCGTCCCATGCAGATATACTGCGGCAAGATGGCCGCTCTGTGCCATATCAGGTACCTGGTACGTGATCTGACACTTCCGGGCCTGGGGCGTGCGATGCTGGGAACCTGCTCCCGCTGTGATTGGTCACAGTGGAAGACAATCAGTGGGTCTGGCAGACCGAATCTCCGTCGGGACCCTCCAAACGTTCCGGAGATCAGCAGAACAGCGGTCTGCCTGTGTAAACAAGGCAGATCGCCGTTCTTTGAGAAGGGAAGACAGAGATCCTGTGTTTCTGCTAAGCAGGAACACGGTTCTCTGTCTTTCCTCAGTAAAAGCAACCCCCCCAGTGTTAGAAAAAACTCCCAGGGAACAGTTAACCCTTTGATCGCCCGTGATGTTAACCCCTTTCCTGCCAGTGTCATTAGTACAGTGACGGTGCTTTTGTTTTGTTTTTTAGCACTGATGACTGTATTGGTGTCACTGGTCTGCATAAAGTGTCACTTTTGTGTCAGATTTGTCCACCGCAATGTCGCAGTCCCACTAAAAAGCACTGATCGCTGCCATTACTAGGAAAAAAATTTTCATAAATCTATCCCACAGTTTGTAGAGGCTATCATTTTTGCGCAAACCAATATACACTCATTGGAATTTTGGTTTTACCAAAAATATGTAGCAGGATACACATTGACCTAAATTTATGAAGAAATTTTATTTTGTAAATTTTTTTATTGGATGTGTTTTATTTTTTTTAAATTGTCACTCTTTCTTTTGTTTATAGCTCAAAAAATAAAAACCACAGAGGTGATCGAATAGCACCAAAAGAAAGCTTCATTTGTTGGAAAAAAGGATGTAAATTTGGGTACGTCGCACGACCGCGCAATTGTCTGGTAAAGTAACGCAGTGTATCGCTAAAAATGGCCTAGCCAGGAAGGGGAGGTAAACCTTTGCAGAAGTGGTTAAAAAAAAAAAAAAAAAAAGGATTCTTCATAATCACTTTAAAGTGAACCCTCCATTCTCCGTGGCCAATATAGTGGTGTGCGATCAAAATGCTCTCCTCCTTTCCTCAAAGCATGCAGTGCAGGAAAATAATCAGCAAGCACATTTGTACTTTGGTCAAAGGTCAACTAAGCATTTTCTCTTTCTCTTAACACTCCCCCTGGTTGCTGCCCTACAGAAGTCAGTTACACATGACTGTAATGCCCGGTACACACGATGAGATCATTGGACAAATGATCATCCGTTTTTTTTTTTGCATGCTAATCTCAGATCGAATTGGAGTTTACTTAAGTCACGAAAATTCTCGTATGACAGACTAAATATTCAGAAGCGATGTGATGTGTTGTAGTGTACTTGTATTGCATTTTCGAACGTCAACTGTACAGGTTAAAAGAAAATCGTATCTGGCATCGTACGAGAAAATTTTTCCTGCATGTCCGATTGGATAACCAATTCCCATCCGGGCCATTTCTGGCACTCCTCTCCTACATGTAAAAATCATAATTTTTTTGCTAGGAAATTATCCAGAACCCCCAAATGTTATATATATATATTTTTTTTAGCAGACACTCTAGGGAATAAAATGGCGATCATTGCAACTTTTTATGTCACGCAATATTTGCGCAGGAATTTTTCAAACGCTTTTCTTTATAACAAAAAAAAAGGGATTTTATTAAAACTTACCGTAAATTCCTTTTCTCCGAGCTCACTGACAGACGCAGCTCTTCATTGACTTATGGGTTTATGCTTGTCCCACTATGAGTTAACTAGGCAGGGAAAAGAACAGCTGGCCACTCCCACGGGGCTGTCCTCTCTTCCCACATAAACCCTCCACATAGCATAGCTCTTCAGTTCGTACACAAGCCGTACCGAAAACAGAGCACAGAGGGATGGGTGCTGCGTCTGTCAGTGAACTCGGAGAAAAGGATTTTATGGTAAGTTTTAATAAAATCCCTTTTTCTCCTACGTTCACTGACAGACGCAGCTCTTCATTGACTTGTGGGGATGTCCCAAAGCTGTGTCAAAAAGAGGGGTGGGTAAACGAGAACTGTACCCAACAGAACCTCTAAGGAGGCGCCAGACGCGCCTACACTGCCGCCTGCAAAACTTTGCGGCCAAAAGCAGCATCCGAAGATGCTAACACATCATCTTATAAAACTTAGTGAAAGTGTGTACCGAGGTTCAAGTGGCCGCCTTGCACACCTGTGACACCAAGGCCTGGTGTCTGAAAGCCCAGGAAGTGCTAACAGCCCGGGTAGAATGAGCCGTGACTGGAAAAGGGGGAACCTTGCCCCGGACAGAATATGCGTGGGTCACGGTCTGTCTAATCCAACGAGAGACAGTAGCCGACGAGGCCGCCAAACCCTTGCGCGGACGCTCCGTCAGTACAAACAAGGAATCAGACTTCCGAAAGGAAGCTGTAGCAGCTAAATACACTCGTATGGCCCTCACTATGTCCAAGGCATGCAACTCAAATTCTTTTGGGTGAGATGGACGTGGGCACAATGAAGAAAGAACAATATCTCCGTTAATGTGAAAGGAAGAAACCACCTTCGGAAGAAACGAAGGAGAGGGTCGCAAGTGCAGGACTAGGTAGGGAGACTTGCACGACAGTGCCGCCAACTCAGACACCCGTCTGGCGGATGTGATGGCCACCAAAAAGGCCACCATCTGCGACAGCAGTTGTAAGGAAATCTCCCTGATTTTTTCATATGGCGGTTTCTGAAGCACAGAAAGCACCAAATTCAAATCCCACGGAGCCATCGGAGACCTCACCCGAGGTGCCACATGTCGCACACCTTGTACAAAGGTACGAATCAACGAGTGCGAAGGGTCTCTGAAAAAAGTATTACCAGGGCCGAAATCTGGCCCTTGAGAGTACTCAAAGCCAGTTTTATGTTCAGGCCTTTCTGCAAAAAAGTCAGTACCCTAGACACCACATAAGAGCGAGGGTTATGACCCTCCGCCTCGCACCAAGCTATGTAAGCCTTCCAGGTGCGGTGATATATTTTGCGAGAAGTACACTTGCGAGCCTTTAACAAGGTAGGGATCACGGAGTCAGTCCCTCAGCACCTGGGACTCAATAGCCAGGCCGTCAAAGCCAGCGATGGTAAAGCAGGGTGCAAGATGGGCCCCTGAGACAGTAGATCGTCTCGATGCGGGAGCCACCAGGGAACGTCCACCACCATTCGCACCACGTCGGCGTACCACGTGCGCCGAGGCCAATCTGGTGCCACCAGGATTATGGGTATTCCCTCCGCTACTACCCTGCGTATCAATCGCGGTAGAAGTTTTATCGGGGGGGGGGGGGGGGGAGGCATACAGAAGGCGATAACGGCCCCAGGGGGCCACCAGAGCATCCGTGGCCACTGCCAACGGATCCCTTGTTCTGGACACAAAAGGTCTTCACCTTGTGATTGAACCGAGACGCCATGAGATCCACATCCGGCGTCCCCCATCTGCGGCAAATCTGGGTGAATACCTCCGGACGGAGGGACCAATCTCCCTGGTCCAGCGTCTGGCGACGGAGAAAGTCCGCCTGCCAGTTTTCCACACCTGGAATGTAAATGGCGGAGATTGCCGGAACGTGACATTCCGCCCAAAGCAGTATCAGAGCTGCCTCTGTTGCAGCTGCTGGACTCCTCGTGCCGCCCTGATGGTTCACATATGTCACTGCTGTGGCATTGTCCGACTGAACCCGAATCGGACGACCCTGTAACCTCACTGTCCAGTGAGATAGGCATAATCTGATTGCTCTCAGCTCCAGCACATTGATGGGGAGGCGAGCTTCCTGCGCAGACCAACGGCCCTGGGCAGATAGCTGCCCCAGGATCCCGCCCCAGCCTGAAAGGCTGGCATCCGTGGTGATGATCACCCACTGAAAAGTCCTGAAGCCACCAGGTCAGAAATGCCCTGGTCTGGGAGTTCAGGCGGATCAGAAGGTCCAAAGACCGAGGAGACCTGTCCCACTGAGACAGAATCGCTCGCTGGAGAAGTCGAGTGTGACTCTGGGCATAAGGTATCGCCTCGAAAGTCGAGACCATGAGCCCCAGCACCCGCATACAGAATCGTAATGAAGACCTTCGGTGTGACAGTAGAGTTCGCACCGCAGACTGCAGTGACAGCAACTTGGCCGGAGTAAGGAACACCTTCGCCTGCTGTGTCCAGAATCAGACTCAGATACTCCAGGCGACGGGATGGAGACACCATCGACTTCTGCAGGTTAAGCAACCAGCCGAAGTCCTGCAGCGAGGTCATGGTGATTTTCACATTCTCCTCCAGAGCCGAGGCGGACTCCGCTTGCAGGAGCAGGTCGTCGAGGTATGCTATTACCGCAATGCCTCTCTGTCCCAGTAACGCCAGTACCGGAGCTACCAGTTTTGTGAAAACTCGAGGGTCTGAGGCCAGACCAAAAAGGGAGTGCCACTAATCGATAATGGAGGTCCCCCACTGCAAAGTGAAGGAAGCGCTGATGCCGTGGACAAATAGGAACATGGAGAAATGCATCCCTGATATCCAGAGACGCCAGGAATTCCACCTGATGGAGGGCGGCCACAACCGAGCGGATTGATTCCAACCGGAATTTTCGCGCCTTTACATACCAGTTCAGGGCCTTCAGGCCCAGTACTGGCCGGACCCCCCTACCCTTTTTTGGGGACCACGAACAGGCTTGAGTAGAAACCTCTCCACTGGAGGCACTGGCACGATCACCCCTTGGTGCGAGAGTGCTTGGACAGCCCCAAAGAGGGCCTCCCAGCATGCCTGCGGGAGCCCAAAGTTCGATGGGAAGAACCTGTCTGGGGGTAGAGTGTTGTACACGGTGGACACTACTTCCTGGACCCACCGGTCGGAAATGTGAGCCCGAAGCCCGGGTGGGGACAGCCCATCAGGCGGAGGAGGGCTTGTCCTCCTTTTCGGTTTTCCGCTGCCACTGCAGTTTACCGGCCCCTGCAGCGGCCTTACCAGATCGGGTCCCTTTTCCCGCTGTACCCGGGGCGCGAAAAAAACCTCTTCTGACCCAAGGCAGGGGGCCCGTCTACGGCGAAACTCACACCTCCGGGGCTCTGGGAGGAAAGTGCTCTTACCTCCTGTGAAATCCTTAATGATCTCATCCAGTTGTGGACCGAATACGCGTCCACCTTGAAAAGGGAGGTCTGCGAGGCCTTTCTTGGACGCATGGTCTCTGGACCATGAACGTAACCAAAGAACCCGTCTAAGAATGACGGCAAAAACCGCCATTCTGGACAACATAGGCAGTAAATCCATGGCCACGTCACAAAGGTATTTGATACCTTGATGTAAAAAGTCAGCTCTCCACGGCGCATCCATCAGGCGGCCGCAGACCAGATAATTCTGGAGCTCCGCCATACGCTCAGACAGATAACAGATATTGCGCTGCCATGGCAGACGTCAGGGCCGGCCGCAGAGCTGAGCCTGCTACCAGGAAGAGAGCTTTTAACACCGCCTCTGTCCACCTGTCAGCCGGGTCCTTAAAGGAAGGGGCTCCTTCCAGAGGGATGGTCGTCGCCTTATTCAGGCGAGCCATCGGTGGGTCCACCACAGGCGACTCCTGTTTCTTCAAAAAGCTTTCCTCAAAGGGATAGCGAGTGGCAAAATGTTTTGACAGAGAAAAAGAATGTTGCGGACGCTGCCATTCACGATAAATCAGATGATCAAAAAATTGATCATAGGGGTAAGCCTTAGGGGCCCTGGTGGACCCGCACACATACGCAGATGTCTGCGATTCGCCATCCTGGCTCAGTCGCAACGTAGTGCGAACACCAGTGATAATGGAGGAAACCAGCGCATTTTAGCGCGCAGCTGCTGCCACCTGGTCCGCCTCTCCATCCGAGGGAACCAGTTCACCGTCAGAGAGGTCCACTGGGGTCCCTGTGACCCCCGAGGCCATTTCCGGATCAGAGTCCTCCCCTGAAGAACAAGGGGGAGGAGGACGCTTCTTAGGGACCTGATGGGCGACATCCGCACGGGGAAGAAACTCACTAAAGACCGCCCTCAGCTGGCCCAAAAAGGCCCCTTGCGTAGATTGCGCTGTCACTGAGTCCTCCTCAGCAGGCCCAGCAGTATAGTCTGCCATCGTTCTTCCCCCAAAAATCACCCTCAGCAACAAGCAGGTGGATACTTCGTTTGAGGCACCCCCACACAGCCGCACACCACCGCCCCACAGAACACCAGGGAGACCCAGGAGAACTGCACCCGCTGCCACCAGCACCCACAGGAGAGCCCAGCTATTACTTGCCGTTTCGCTGCCTGTAACTGAGGATCGTCAGAAGAGCTGCGCCGTCAGGAGCACACACCGCTCCAAAGAGAAAGCAAAACGTCTGCAGCACGTTTTTACAGCAGCAGGGGACTCCAATATGGCCGCAGAGTAAACTCTAGAGGCCGAAACCACCTGCAGGGGAACGTGTACTACCGCAAATGGCCGCTCTGAGCGCTAGAGGGAAAGCTCCATATGCCCAGCATGTCCGCGACTACGGGAAAATGGCGGCGGATCGAAAAATCCCAAAAGCGGCGCTAACGATCGGGTGCGGAGCGGGGGAGGGTGCGGGGGAAGGGGCCCCAGGCGCCCCTAACCAGTGGCTACCAAGAAAATCACCAAGAAAAGGGGGGAGGGGGGAACTCTCACTCACCACTCCTGTCGGGCGTAGCGGGTAGCCACCCGTTTGCAGACCTTCCGCCCCTGCCTGGGCGGGATGCTGCCGGTCGAAGAAAAACGCCCGAACCGGACTGCAATCCGGGACTTGGGCGCAGGTGGGGGCAACCCCAGGCCGCCCGCACGGAACGGGCACAATGCGGCGGGCCCCATACCGCGGGGCCGGCTCGCATCAGTCGGCCAGGCCGGGGAAAGTACAGAGTCCGAACGACCCTCTATGCCCTGGCCGGCTTCTTGATAGCAGACTTCATTTGCTTGATAGAAATAAGTAGTAAAATAAGAATAAAATAGAAATAAGAAAAAAACGTTCACAATCAAGACTGTAAGACCCCCTAAGGGAGCCAGGTCAACTCCTATGCAAACTAGGCATTGAAACTGATGAGCTATGCTATGTGGAAGGTTTATGTGGGAAGAGAGAACGGCCGCGTGGGAGGGGCCAGCTGTTCTTTTTCCTGCCTAGTTAACTCCTAGTGGGACAAGCATAAACCCACAAGTCAATGAAGAGCTGCGTCTGTCAGTAAACGTAGGAGAAAAACAGTTTCATGAAAAAAAAAAACAAAAAAAAAACAAAACAGTAAGCCCAATTTTTTTGTATATTATAAAAGATGAGCTGAGTAAATAGATACCTAACACGCCACGCTTTAAAATTGCGAACATATGTGAAACTGCGCCAAACTTTGGCACTTAAAGATCTCCATAGGCGACAAAATTTTTTACAGGGTACAGGTTTAGAGTTACAGAGGAGGTCTAATGCTGGAATCACTGCTCTCACTCTAACGCACGCAGCGATACTACACATGTGTAATTTGAACGCCGTTTACATATGTGGGTGCGAGTTACGTATGCGTTCGCTTCTGTGCGCAAGCTCCCGGGGGCCCCTTTAAATTTTTTTTTTATTGTTTATTTTATCTTTATTTTTTACACGGTCTCTTTAAATGTTTTTTTTTTATATGCCCGAGCCCGCCAGGAAGTAAACCCGGCGCTGCGCTAATCACAGGCAGGGAGACATTCCCTGATCGCTGCAGCTGCACATCGGGGAAATCTCTACCTGCCTGTGGAGCCCTGGTGGGCATGTGCACTTGCAAACACGCCTGAGCCCATCCTTCGTCACCAGTCATCTCCCTGACAAACATCCGGCGGCGACGGATCTCTTCTCCCTGCCGCCGATCATACGGGCGGCCGAAGAGAAGCACGTCCCCTCTCACTGCCTATAAGTACGATCAATTGGCTGAACTGCCGTTATGATCTTTCTTATGGTGCAGGGAATCACTGGCCGGAAAGAATGATATCTGAACGATGCCTGTAGCTGCCGGCGTCATTCAGATATCACCACTCAAATTCCAGGACATCCTCCCTGCGTGAAGTGGATAATATCGGAGGAACTGTCATGATTGGCTCTCGAAAGCTCTGTACTAACGATCCAATTATTGTACGATTGCCTCGACAACGGTATTTTCCGTACAATTTTCTGATTGGCTTAAGAGTAACGGCAGAGGTGTCTGATCTGAATAGCTGATATCTGGTAGCAGTTACTGCAAACATTGGAAACTCCAGTAAGATTTTAAACACCATTTAATCCATGCATAGCCCGTCTCCACTGCAATGCTTTGTAGCTCCCTGCATAATCTAAAAAATCTGTGAGCAATGAGATGAAAAAATATAAAAATGAAAGACCAACAAATACACAGCATAAGTGAATCAGGGCTCTCTGATCCACCTAAATATGGTGATATGTGGCAGACTGCACATATTATGGAGGTTACATTTCTTCAGAAATGGACTACCTCACTCTGACGGGTAATGGAAAAGAAGATCTCTATGTTAGATTTGAAATAAATGCTGCACTTTTTTTTCATTTTGGATAGAACAAGGGAGGGTTATAACCCCTGCCAGATTTTTTTTTCACCATCTGTGTCCCATTTTGTAGATTTCCCTTCACTTCCTGTCCCATAGCCAAACAGGAAGTGAAATCTCTGCAAATTAAAGAAATCCCTTGGTGATCCCCAGGTCACCAGAACTAGTGTCACCATTGGCAAAATTTCCTCTCTTACTTTTCTGGGGACAACCCAAAATTTTGAAAGTGTCTTTACTTTCACTTTCAATGATAATGGTAAACAGGATAAATAGAGGAGCGGGCGAATCTCCCTAATGGGGACACAGACAGCAATAAAAAATGACAGGGGTTCTAATCCATCTCCACTCTGTCCAAAACTGAAAGAAAAAAAAAAGGTTTTGTCTTTAGGTATAATCTAAAAACTCGTCTCTCATGTAACACATATGCGTCCATGGGAACTGATGTTTCTTTGCTGATGGAGATGGAATAGACAGTTCTCAGTCTCTAGTAATGACTGGGAGCTGATGGGACAAGCTCCCAATTATGTGACCACAGTGACAGCCAATCACAGTGGTCATGTGATTGGGCAAGTCCATCCTGCCCCCTGGGAGTAAAGACCTCCTTAAAGTGTTCCTAAACCCACAACAGTAAAGCATGCTTGTTATACTCACTGTTGAACCTAAGGGGTTAATCCATCTTAAAAATGCTATTTGATCCTGTCTTCTCTGATGCTCCCCTTCTTTTACTGTCCCCAATCTTCTGATAGAAGAGCCTTGGAGGCACTCTGCACTTGCTCAGTTTGGTGAGTTTATTTTTTCTTTTTAGGACAGTGCATGTGATCAGCGCAGGAACAATTGGCACAGTCCAGACAGAGGGACAGGGGCCACGCAGCCTCATAAAACAGTCAGAGGAGAATGAAAACTCCTCCTACAAGCTTTAACCAGACACTGATAGAAGTCACAAGCTCCAACTGCTGATGACAAACGGTATTTAGCAGTTTATATTTACTAAAATAACTGCATTTCCATGTTCTGTGTACTGTGGGAGACCAGATATAGTGAATGCAGGGTCCTGGGTTTAGTAACACTTTAACCACTTGACCACTGGGCACTGTCCTGGGACGTAAGTGATATAGACCAGAGGGTGTCATGTGTCTTGTACCTTTACGTCAATAAAATCATTTATATTTGACGATTTATGGCAAACAGTAGTCGTCAACCTCGAACACTGAAGATAGTCACAGACCAATTTCGAACATCCTCCTCAAAAGTAAGAGGAGACTGACAAAATACTCCGACGCACCGGGGACAGGGAGACAGACCTGACACGGTTAACAAGGACGCGACTAGTGTACGTGACAGGATTTTTCTTTTTTATTTGAGTGGTTTGACTCGTTCACGTCTCACGGAGGTTCCGAGAAGATAGTCTTCT
>BLSH010114822.1:302747-314506 GCA_018402905.1 Glandirana rugosa
AAAATCTCGATCTTTATCGTGGAGATGCTGTTTTTTGAACATCCCACAAGCGCACTGCCCAGTGTGAAAGCACCCATTGCAGAGAACGGGAGGCAGTTTTTAGGTGCTATTTCTAGCTCTAAAAGGCCTGAAACCTGCCTTAGTGTGAAAAGGGTCTTAAAGTGTGTGTGTGTGTGTGTGTGTGTATATATATATATATATATACACACATACATACACACAGGCAGGCGCCCCAATACTTAAGGCAATATAGTGAATATGCTAATTGGAATGCGTTTGAAACCGCATCCGATTTGCATAACAGACAGGTCAGGACTGCACACACCAGGCATGTAATTCAATCCTTTCTGGTGCAGAGCAGGCAGCGGAGATTACCCAGACTCCAATATATAAAAAAACGAAGAAAGTCCAATCTGCAGCATCTTGTAAATGTATTTAAGAGTAAAAAACTCAGACACATATAGAAAATCAATGTTTCGAATCGATCAAGATCCTTCATCAGGAATAGCAGGCATGCTTGCTTGCCAATCCTGAGGAAGGATCTTGATTGATCTGAAACGTTGATTTTCTATGACTCTTTGATGAGTTTTTAATCTCTTAAATAAATTTACAAGGTGCTGCAAATTGGACTTTCTCCGAATTGCATAACACGTGAACCAGAATCGGCTTTCAATGGAGACATTTCCCATATATATGCGGGCTGGTTCCGGTGCGAAAATAAAAAAAAAAAGGGTCCTGTGTGTTTTTCAGTCCGTCTCAGTGTCAAATTTGCACCTGAACTGCTGAATGGAAATGGCACTGGACTCTCCACCTAAACCAAGCCTGCATATCTGTGAACCCAGCCTAAGGGGGGCTCAGTCACCACAATACTGCGAACAGCACAGCACGTTATATATTGACATACACTGGATTAAAACAGCTAATTTAAAATGAATGGGCAGAAACAGCGCGTCATGAGAGAACACAGGGCTGCATTTTATATGTGTTTTGGAGTGAATGGGTCTTAACAGAATCACATCCTTATCTACAGGGAAAAAGGCAACGATTTCTAAGAATTCATAGAAACAAATAGGTTCAAAGTAGATCAAATTTAATCCACACTGTAGCATTACCAACATGGCTATTTGTTGTTTAGAAATTAAAAAGGTCACCAGCTGCTGGATTAGGGCTGAATGATTGTTTGGATTTTCTGTAGACTGCCCAATGGTCTGATCACCTCGCTGGGGTCCCTGTTTTATCTCTATGTAATGTGTATTATGGTATGTCCCACTGAAGAACGATCTGCTGTATTTTGATAATGTGACTAGGGTTGCACCGATACCGATACTAGTATTGTTGCCAATACCAAGCATTTTCATGAGTACTTTTACTGATGCTCCTATGTCTAATCCGATACCAGGAAAGTCAGGGATGATCGGTGCAGCAGGCGGTGGGGGGAGCACACTGTCCCCCTGTGTGCTCCTCCAGTCCACCTCCATGTGCTTCTCCGTTCCCCCAATGTGTTTCTTCAGTGCCCCTCCGTGTGCTCTTCCATTACCCCTATGTGCTCCTCCGTTCCCCCTCTGTCCTCCTCAGGTCTTCCCCTGCTCCAGATCTGTCAGGATGGAGAGTGGAGGAAGGAGCCGGTAAAACTGTAATTTAACGCCTCCTTCCTTTTCCGATTGCACGTGATCACTGACTGTCCATTCATAATAACTGAGCATCATAAACTGCATTTACGATGCTTCAGTTTATGGAGAGAAGCCTCTGTCTCCCTTCCATTCATCAGTGCTGAGGCTGCTGAGAAAGGGACTGGGGAATCGGTGTCCTTAGTCCCTTTCCCTGTCTCAAAGGGGAGATATCAGGGGTCTGTTCAGCGGCGATCAGTGGTGTGGGAGGTCAGTCTGACCCCCCGCAATACCGATCTCGGTAAAGCGATTCGATCCGAAGCACTTTACCATGTGACCAGCCGTGACCAATCACGGCTGGTCACAGTATAACACAGGAAAGCCGTTTATCGGACCTGATGAGTGGAGAGCCGATCGGCTGCATCCCTGACAGGGAGGGTTTATGCTGATGATTTATCAGCACAGCCCTCCCTCGGATCGCCACCCTAGACCACCAGGGAGCCTGCCCAGGGACCACCAGGAATGTGCCATCCCAGGACCACCAGGGAGCCGACCAGGGACCACCAGGTAGCCGATCTGGACCACCAGGGAGACCCCCCTAGACCACCAGGTAAGTCACATAGTGCCCAGTGTGGATGGCACACAGTGCCACCTTCAGATGCCACCCTAGACAACCAGGGAATGAGCCCCTATCAGTGTATATGTCCACCAGTGCCCCTATCAGTGCCCACCAGTGCCCCTATCAATGCATACCAGTGCCACATATCAGTGCCCACCATTGCCACCTACCAGTGCCCACCTATCAGTGCCACCTATTAGTGCCCACCTATCAGTGCCCAGTGCCGCCTATGAGTGCCAATCAGTGCTGTCTATTAGTGCCCATCAGTGCCGCTTAGCAGTGTCCGTCAGTGCTGCATATCAGTGCCCATCAGTGCTGTATATCAGTGCCACCTCTCAGTACCCGTCAGTGCTGCTTATCAGTGCCGCCTAACAGTGCTCATCATCGCTGCATATAAGTGCCTCATCATCAGTGCCGCCTCATCGGTGCCAATCAGTACTGCCACATCAGTGCCCGTCAGTGTAGCCTCATCAGTGCCCACCAGTGATGGAGAAAATTTACTTATTTAGAACGTTTTGTGACAAAAATGGTGAATTTTTTGTTTATTTTCAAAATTTTCTGTCTTTTTTTATTTGTAGCGCAAAAAATAAAAACCGCAGGGGTGATCAAATACCACCAAAAGAAAGCTCTATCTGTGGGAACAAAATGATAAAAAATCTGTTTGGGTGCAGCGTCGCACGACCACGCAATTGTCATTCAAAGCACAACAGCACTGAAAACTGAAAATTGGTCTGGTAGTAAAGTGTTCTAAGTGCATAGTATTGAAGTGGTTAAAAATGAAATTGTAAAAATAAATACACACACACACACATTAAAAAAAACAATACAAAAAAAACCCCCAAATCACTGATCGGTGTATCGGTGCAACCCTAATTGTGACACATGTTCTAGAATCGGTCTTGGTTTATTCAATAAACTTTATTTCTGATTTTAAAAAAAGTTAAAAAAAAGGTTCCTCTTTACCTGATCTCGGTTATGGTGGCGGTGTATATAGCTCCAAACTCCAGGATAAAGTCTTGCTGCAATGAGGAGTATAATTTAGCATGGACATAGGAGAAAGTACATACTAAATAGTGCCGTACAAACATGGATTGGCTTACATCATCTTTACAAATGTCACTGATGAACTCTCTGGCTTCATGCATGGCACTGGGCGTTGGAGCAAAAACTGCAAACACTTCTTCATCTAATTGGCTCACGGTTACTCCTGTAAATAGAGGATGACATCAAACACATACACAGAACGTATAATACATAAAGGTAGATAAAATATCGACTAAAGGTCACAATATTTTATGGGTTTCCTGGAAATTCCCTGCTTGTTTAGGGCCCTCCCCGCAGCGCTCTCATTACATAGGTATGTCAGGTGTAAGGGGAATTTTTCAGCCTCATACATACAAATATTGCAAACATTAAAATAGAAGACTTATGTACTTTAGTACTTGCCTGTTTCAGCTTGAAGTTTCTTTAAATTATATCCACCAGGACCAACAAATCTTGCCCTCTTGGACAAAGGCACATTGACATTTTCTATAATAAAAATAAAATGAAGCACATGGTTTAGACTGTATTCTTACAGACTCTGGATTGATCACATTGTGTATAAAACCAAACCGACAAATTACACAAATGTAAATTATTACAAATGTAATAAGACAATTCAAAACTACATTCATTTCCCTTAGCCCTGGTTCACACTGATGCGATGCAGAAAACGCACAAGATTTGCTGCATTTTCCCACATCACATCGCAATAACATGGCATCCATGCGATCTGCTGCAGGTGTCCAATGTTAGATTAACGACACCCCCGAAACAGATTGCAAAATGCAGTGCAATTGCCAGAATGGCAACGCGCGTGGGTGTGAACACCCAATCGATGCAATTCAGGTGCAGAGGTCCTGTACCATTTTGGTGCGGATGTGATGTGATTTGAGCCATTCAAATGTATAACTCCAATTGTACCGCACAGACATCACATGTAATGTGCACAGGAATGTGGTGCGATTCCTGTGCAAATCACATGCTTTGTCCCGCACGCATGGTGTGAACCCAGGCTAAAGCTGGATACACACTATACAATGTTCTTTAGATTTTTTTCCTTCAGATTTACCAAAACCTTATAATATGAGGTCAAACGTAAACACTTTCAATTTGTATGCAATCAGGCAGGCCCTTGCACTACATGGTTGAAGGTAAATCTAAAGGTATTCAAACAAAAGTTTTATAATGTGTATCCAGTTTTAGTCTTGGGTCACACTGGTGCGATGCGGTGAACCAGAGCGATTCCTGTGCGGGTTCGCACATCACATTCGACTCGCAAGCAGTTCACAATGACATCTGCGAACCGCTGCAAGTGTCGATAGAAAGTTAATGACACCCACAAATCGGTTTGCAGAACGCAGTGCAAACTGTGGAATCGGATTGCATGGATCTGAATACGCATGCAAATCGATTCCAGTGCGGACTAAACAGTTGGTACTTTGATACTCAGACCAGATATAAATGCGGGTGACCATCCTACACCCTGTAAGGAACCCTTTGAAAACGTGGCAATAGCCAGAAACGCATCAGGGTATATTTTTATGATTGTGTATGTCCGCCTGATCAGTGGACGTTTTTTATGTTTTAACATTTTTTAGCCTCATTTATTGTTTTATTGGTACAGTAAAACTGTGTTACGCTATGCTGCCCTATTTCTTTATTTGTGCGGATCTGGCGATGACACTCTGAATATACTGCCCATTTGAACATTCTGAGGTCATTTCTTTTGAGAGTCCATGGAGTCTGGTTCATGAATGTACCCAGCTGGATTCAAGGTGTTTGTTTATACTGAATCTGGTGAGCATTTAGTACATGTGGTGATGGTGAATACCAACCACTTGGGGTGATAATTTCACACTATGCACTGGTGATGGCTTTCCTTGCTACTTACCTGTGAAGTATTGGCATACTGCACTATTAGGCCCCATACACACAGGCGTATTAAAAAAAATAAGCTTAACATCGGGCCCGACGTCAGGCAAAAAAAATCGGAGTCAAAAACGCGATTTCGTCAGCATAACGCACGTTAGTGAGCGTTGTCAATAGGCGTTTTATTGAAAAAAACATTCCTCTGCTATTTTTTAACCTGAAAACGCCAGCGCTAAAAACGCCGGTTTATGTCGCTACGGCGTTAATGCGCGTTTTTGCCAGCTCAGCGCCAAAAATCCCAAAACGCTACAGCCTCGGAACACGCTGGCTGTAGGTTCTACTTTCAGCTCACTAACGCCGACGCCCTCTACAGCTCAAAAACATTGGCGTTTTTATGGGGCCATTGAACTACATGGAGAGCTGAAAAAATGCAGCGGTAAAAAACATCCGTGTGTATGAGGCTTTATTGTTTCATTTATCCTTCTGGACCCAACACAGGGATTCTATCGAGAGAGGAGACACCTGATGACCCATTACTACGTTTGACGTCTAGAGCATGTTTGCTGTTTTCTTAGGTGAGACAGCCTGGGGATCCGATGAGTTGCCACCTTACATCTATTGGAAAACCCCTCTCGTGATGTACCCTATAGGATTCAGCAGGATTGTTGTGTTTTCACTGGATTGTCATTTCTTGGACTTTTTTGGACTATTTGTGGTCACATATAGTGTGTTGATGTTTTCTGTGGCCCCACAGAATATTTTGTAGTCACTTTATATGAGCGCTGCATTTCATTATCATTTATTTGCCACTAATGGCAAATCCATAACGGTCACCAGAGAGGAAGTAATGCAGGCCATACATGGGTCGAATTCCAAATGATTTGTTGATCGAAAAGTGGAAATTTTGTGTGTTTTGTGATCTGATGGTGCCACCATCAATTTTCAAAATTCGACCAGCCAAGCCTTAAATGTCACCTCATGTTACTGCAGAAAAGAAAATTTGTGGCCGGAATATTCTTTTCTTTCCAGGTCACAGCTCGTGTGCATTTTTTTTTTCCGATTATATTTCTCACACGATTCTTCCATCAATGATTAGAAATTTGCAAATTTTTCCAAAAAATTCCAACATGCCTATCAATTAAATTTGATGGCCGCACAAAATCGGCTGTTGCTGTGGCCCACTAAATGGTGCAAAATTCTAACAAAAATTCATAATTACGCTTTTCGAAAAAGAAAATTTGCACGGAATTTGAGAATTTTTCCACTGGGGACATTCATTCCAGAAGCAGCTGTTCAAGGAGAGGAAATCTCCCAATGGGGGAGGAGGGTTTATAAAAGTTACCTTCAAGAAGTTTATAGAATGTAGATGGTCTATTAATATTGTTACCTAAAACACATTACTGTTTAGGTTGTCTGTTACATGCAGGGTTGTTTGCTCAATCTCCAAGGTCCTTGTGAGGGGCAATCAAGCTGAAGGCACAAGTTTCATAGCTACAGGGAAAAATATCTACGCCGAGATCTACAACAAATTCTAGTGCACAGACTTATTACAATTCCTTTCAACTATTTAAATGTTATACAGCAGGGATGTCAAACTCCATTTCATCGCGGACTGCAACAGCATTATGGTTGCCCTCAAAGGGTCGGTTGTATCTGTTATTCTATGCATCTACTCCGCTACATAGGAGTACACAGCATACAGAGTGCAGGAGTATGTGTCAGAGTTCAGGAGTTTGTGATGCAGAGTTCAGGAGCACGCTATGTACCCAGTGCAGAGTTCAGGAGCACGCTATGTACCCAGTGCAGAGTTCAGGAGCACGCTATGTACCCAGTGCAGAGTTCAGGAGCACGCTATGTACCCAGTGCTTAGTTCAGGAGCACGCTATGTACCCAGTGCAGAGTTCAGGAGCACGCTATGCACACAGTGCAGAGTTCAGGAGAACGCTATGCACACAGGGCAGAGTTCAGGAGAACGCTATGCACACAGGGCAGAGTTCAGGAGAACGCTATGCACACAGGGCAGAGTTCAGGAGAACGCTATGCACACAGGGCAGAGTTCAGGAGCACGCTATGCACCCAGTGCAGAGTTCAGGAGCACGCTATGCACCCAGTGCAGAGTTCAGGAGCACGCTATGCACCCAGTGCAGAGTTCAGGAGCACGCTATGTACCCAGTGCAGAGTTCAGGAGCACGCTATGTACCCAGTGCAGAGTTCAGGAGCACGCTATGTACCCAGTGCAGAGTTCAGGAGCACGCTATGTACCCAGTGCAGAGTTCAGGAGCACGCTATGCACCCAGTGCAGAGTTCAGGAGCACGCTATGCACCCAGTGCAGAGTTCAGGAGCACGCTATGCACCCAGTGCAGAGTTCAGGAGCACGCTATGCACACAGTGCAGAGTTCAGGAGCACGCTATGCACACAGTGCAGAGTTCAGGAGCACGCTATGTACACAGTGCAGAGTTCAGGAGCACGCTATGTACACAGTGCAGAGTTCAGGAGCACGCTATGTACACAGTGCAGAGTTCAGGAGTACGCTATGTACACAGTGCAGAGTTCAGGAGTACGCTATGTACACAGTGCAGAGTTCAGGAGTACGCTATGTACACAGTGCAGAGTTCAGGAGTACGCTATGTACACAGTGCTGAGTTCAGGAGTACGCTATGCACACAGTGCAGAATTCAGAAGTACGCAGCATACAGAGTGTGGAGTTCAGGAGTGCACTATGTTCACTGTGCAGAGTTCAGGCGTAGGCGGTGTGCAGAGTTCAGGGGTTCCATACATATAGAGTGCAGAGTTTGGGAGAATGTGGTGTACAGAGTGCAGGGTTCAGCTCTTTTTCACAGGATGTCCACACCTGACTTCCACCCCATCTCAGCTCTGACCTCTGCACCACATCCCCCATCTCTGCACACATCTCCCTCCACATCCCTCAGCCCCCCCCCCCATCTCACCTACCAGCCCAGTTCTAGTACCTGCTGGCCTCTCTCTCTCTCTCTCACCTGCTGGGAGATCATTGGTTGGCATCTGTCCCCACCATACCCAGCCGTGAGTGTGTGAAGGGAAGTTGGGTCTGTGAGAGCCGCCAAGAGGAAAGCTGTCCTTGTAAACACAGAAGGCTTCCGTGTTTAGGAGTGACACTGCTGAGTTGTGGCAAATTCCGGCTGCAAAAAAAGCCCTGGGTGCGAGGGCAAAATGAAATGGCCTGGAGGGCTGGATTCGGCCCGTGGGCTTGGTGTTTGACACATGTGTTATACAGGTATAATTTTCCACAAAAACATTTGTATAATAAACTCATCTGCTACTTTTATATCTATGGCTGCACAGGACAGGTTAATATTACCAGTTTGCATTTATATTACCTACGACAGGGCTGTTTTCTTTCTTCTGTGCTTTGGGCTTTGCAATCGTTTTATTCATTATTTGTAGAATGTCTTTTTTGGCCACTAGAAAAATAAATGTAAAGAAAAAAAAAAATAAAATATAGTCTATAGCAAGTTTTTCCATTTAACAGTAAGAATGTAAATAAGCTTTTAATGGTAAGAATGAGACTAAAGTGGTTGTATAGGCTAAAGGTTTTGTTTTTTTTTCCATCTTAATGAACTCTCTGCATAAAGGTAAAAAACCTTTTAGGTGCAGCTCACCCCACCTCCCTAAATACTTACATTAGCCCGATCTTGGGTGCTGCTCTCTGTCTCCCTCATCACTGGACTCCATGAGCAGCAGGAGACATTAGCTTCTGCTGCTGTCATTTAAATCCAGTAATGAGAGATCGGAGGGCAGGGCCAAGCCGCACTGTGCGTGTCAATAGATGCACACAGTACAGCTCAGGATCGAGCCTTCATGAGTACCTGCTAACAAGCAAGGCAGGAGTCGGTGGGGGACCAAAGAAAAGGAGGATCAGGGCTGCTCTGTGCAAAATCATTTTACAGGCAAGTATAACATTGCGACCTGTTATATTGTCAAAGTAGAGGTGAAAGCATATTCCTGTGTCCCAGAACATGGGGTGCAGGCTTATGCTGATCCCAATCCAGAGGGCTAGTAAATGTAAAAAGGAAAGGAACGCTGCTACTCCCGACCTGCCCAGGTGAATGATAACATGGAGCCTCAATCTACATGTCTCGCCCAAATCACATACACATTTTGCCCCGCCCACCGGGGCTTAGTAATAGGGCAACCTATAACAACTAAAACCTAGCACACACAGGCTGAACGTTGTCCTGCATTGGCCGTTTCAATAGAAACTGGACAACATTCGGTCTGTGTGTACGGCCGCCGGTCCGACAGAAACTAGCTGTTTGGCCGGCTTCTGCTGAATAGTCTTGGTCGAAAAAGGTCTGCCGACTAGCTCCCGATCAGCGCTCTCAGCCTTTCCGGCTGAGCCGAGCAAGGATCGCTGTACTAACATCAGATTGTTGGTACAGCGGCTCCGAGCCGCCAGGTTTTTTTTTTCATTCAACCCAGCGCTAGTAGTGTGTAAGAGCCTGCACCAGTGCCCCCAATGCTAGTGCTCCCAGTGCTATTGGGGGGCACTGATTAAGTGGGAGGAGCCAGGAGTGCCGGTGGGGAACCCGAGAAGAGGATTGGGCTGCTCTGTGCAGAACCATTGCAAAGGCAGGTAAGTGTATGTTTGATTTTTTTTTTTTAATGTGAACCTTTAACGTCACTTTAAAGTAAACTAATTGTGCGAGAAACATTGAGGCAACACCTGCCAACCTCTCCTAAAAACTCGAACTGCCTGACAAAAAAAAAAACAACGTCAGAAGTTTAATTCTCTGAATAAGTTAAAAAGCACACAGGCACTTACCACTTGCCTGTTGGACAGCTTCCATCACAATCTTTAAAGGTAACCCTGGGATTTTAATGTCTGCCTAAAGAAAAAGTAATTCATTTATTTATTAGTGAAAAATCCAAGCTGTGGTAAGGAATCAATTATATACTAACCTGCAAGGCTGTTATACCCTTGCTGGTGCCAGCCATTTTAAAATCCATATCACCATTGTAATCTTCAATACCCTAAAAAAAAAAAAAAAAAAAAAAAAATTTAATTCTTTTAATTATCAGTAATCAGTGTTATTGGAGGAAACATTATCGCCATGTTAAAGCCACCCTGTTTGCTTACCTTAAAGCTTTCTCAAATCCAAGAACAAAAAAAAAATGACAAATATTTCAGCTTACTAGTCCTTAGATGTGGTGGCTGCATTCATTTTCCAGGCTACATACATTTCTTTTGCAAGTACAGAAAAGTAACTGTTGATCCTGTCTGAAATCCAGAGTCGTAGTAACTTCCTGCACAGTGAACTAAAATCTCAAACATTATCCGCCTTCCCAGTTCTCACATGTGTACTACAATACACCTCCCCGTATTTTGGAGGCGAGGAAAGGAGGAGGTGTTTGAAATCAATTCAAAGGGGAGCAGCTATACTTTTTGTTTTGCGTGGTTGTTTGATTGATTGTATGTAAAAAAAAAAATCAAAATCTCTTAATTAAAACCATTTGAAAAAAAAGAAAAAAAAAGAAAAAAAGGGGAGCAGCTAAGACTGGCGACACTGCTCCTCCATAAATACAGAACATTAAGTGAACGCTGTCTCCCTAGGACAGGAAGTATATTACTGGCAGGATCAGCAGCTGATAATTGAGGGGGAAAAAAAGACAAAAAAAAAAAAACAGATACAAAAATAATCGAGGCACCACATCTATAAAATATCAGCTCTTGCGTTTGCATAATATTACACCTGAATTTTAAATACAGTAAAAGCTTGGATTGTGAGTAATGCTGTTAACGAGCGTTTCACAATAGAAGCAGTTTTTTTCTTTAACCACTTCAGCCCCGGAAAGTTTTACCCCCTTCCTGACCAGAGCATTTTTTGCGATTTGCCGCTGCGTCGCTTTAACTGACAATTGCGCGAAATTTCCTTTTTTCCCCCACAAATAGAGCTTTCTTTTGGTGGTATTTGATCCCCTCTGCGTCATTTCTGATCACCGCTATAAACAAAAGCAGAGCGACAATTTTGCAATAAAACCCAAATGGACTGGAGCAGAAAAATAGGGCTTAAAAAAGACACACATTATAAAATACTATATATAAGAAAGAGGCAACAAAGATATATGTTCATAATATGATGGTTTATTTTCCATACAGGGAAATGGTTGCTACAGGTGAAATATTTACTGACTGTGAGAATGTTAAATTGCTTTGATGTTTGACCATGTGTCTTCATAATGCTACATTAACCACTTGACAACTGGGCACTTAAACCCCCTTCCTAACCAGACCAATTTTCAGCTTTCAGTGCTCTCACATTTTGAATGACAATTACTCAGTCATGCAACATTGTACCAATCCTTCCCCCAAATTCACGGGTCAACAGTTCACCAATTACATCGTAATACTTCTGTGTACCAGTTTGTAGTTTCGTTAAATTGTAAGAGTGTCAGTCATTTATAAAGTGGACATCGTTGGTAAAGGGACATACCTTTTATTTGGTAGTATAATACTTGTATATAGAAACAACGGAGAAAGAATATATATCATAAAATATTACACACAGAAAAAATTCGGGATAAAAAGACGAGGTCAGGTAAACCCAAAATAACGTTTTAACAGCGAGACGAAAACAAATA
>BLSH010114822.1:328200-356522 GCA_018402905.1 Glandirana rugosa
CGGGCCACCCGCACGGAACGGGTAAGATGCGGCGGGTCCCTGTGTTGGGGCCGGCTTCGCATCATGTTGGCCAGGTCGGGGAAAGTACAGAGCACTAAGACTCTCGATGCCCCGACCGGCTTCTTGATAGCAGATCATCTTGATTGCAGAAAAAAGAAAAAATAAAATAAAAAAGAAAATGGTCACAATAGGACCGCAGTTCCCTATAGGGAAGCCAGGTCAACTCCTTGCGAACTAGGCATTGAAACTGGAGAGCTCCTCTGGGAGGGGGGTTTTAATGTAGGAAAAGAGGACGGCCCCCAGGGGAGGGGCCAGCTGATTTATTTTCCCTGCCTAGTTAACTCCTGGTAGGACGAACATAAAACCCACAAAGTCATGAAGAGCTGCGTCTGTCAGTGAACGTAGGAGAAATTGGGATTTCTTGCTGCCATATCTCATGTTTGCCATACGAGAGGTACCTCAGGCATCTACAGGTTATTTCCCTTTTGAACTACTGTATGGTAGACACCCCAAGGATTGCTAGATGTCGCAAAAGAAACATGGGAGGAAGAGTCCACCCCTTACAGAAGCATCATTGAGCATATCTCACTGATGCAAGATAGAATCAAGGCTGTCATGTCGCTTGTACGGGAACATACGGAGCAGGCCCTGAGAAGGGTTTATAATTGGGGTGCCAAGACCCAGACCTTCAACCCTGGGGAGTGCTGGTACTAGTCCCCGCAGTTGAGAGTAAATTCCTAGCAAACTGGCAAAGTCCCTTTGAAATTATGGAAAGAGTAGGGGAAGTAATCTATAAAGTTTACCAGGCAGGGCAAAGGACACCAGAGCAAATATATCATGTTAATCTCTTGAAATGACAGAGACTTTACTGGCAGTGCCAACCCTCCAAAAGGCAGTGCCATGGCCCCCTTGACACCTGAGGTACCCATAACTGAAACCTTGTCAGTGGCCCAACAAAAGGATGTTAAAGAGTTTGTGAGTAAGACTAGAGACTTTCTTTCACCTACCCGGACTGACCACAGTTATACAGCATGACAATTATGGAACCAGGTGTCCGCATATATGTAAAGCCTTTTAGAATACCCTAGGGTATAGACTAGGCGGGAAGCAGTTGCAAATGAAATAAAGAACACGTTAGAGTTGGACGTGATAGAGGATTCCCACAGTGACTGGTCAAGTCCCACAGTGTTGGTCCCAAAACCAGATGGCACTATAAGGTTTTGTAATGATTTCAGGAAGTTGAATAGTGTCTCCAAATTCGATGCATACCCAATGCCTCAAGTTGACGAGCTTGTTGACAGATTGGGAAGTGCCAGATACATAACTACTTTAGACCTGACTAAAGGTTATTGGCAGACACCCCTAACAGAATCTGCAAAAGAGAAAACTGCCTTTTTTACTCCTGAGGGGTCATTCCAATATAAGCGGATGCCTTTTGGTTTGCATGGTGCTCCTGCCTCATTCCAGAGACGCAGCAGTCCATTTGGACGATGTTGTCACCCACAGCCCAGATTTGGAATCTCAGTTGCCCCGGGTGCAAGCAGTAGTAGATTCCCTTAGGAAAGCAGGACTCACTGAAAACCCCACAAAGTGTGCCATAGGATTTGTGGAGGACAAACACCTTGGTTACATTATTGGTTGAGGGCTGATTAAGCCTCAAAAACTTATTGACCCATTTTTGCCACCATTGCAGCCCTACTGATAGATTAGAGGGTCGGTCATGATAAAGTGGAATCCTGAGGCAGAGAAGGCATTTCAAATGTTGAAGCAAGTCCTTTTTGTACAACTGGTGCTCGTGACCCCAGAGTTCACAAAGGAGTTTGTTGTACAGAAGCCTCTGATGTGGGACTGGGTGCTGTACTTTCCCAAATCAGAGATGGGGAGGAGCACCAGGTGGTCTACCCGAGCAGAAAGCTTAACAGACATGAGAATAATTATGCCATTGTGGAGAAGGAATGTTTAGCTATCAAATGGGCCTTAGATGCCCTGAAATATTACCTGTTGGGGAGACCAAACTAGTCACCGATCATGCCCCTCTTAAATGGATGTGTGATAACAAAGAGAAAAACAGTCGTGTGACAAGGTGGTTCCTTGCTCTACAAGCATTCAAGTTCACAGTGGAACATAGAGCTGGGAAACTCCAGAATAATGTAGATGCCCTTTTCCATGTCCATTGTCTGGACACGGGAAAGGGCATCTACAGTTGCTTATCCACAGGGGTTTGAGCAGAGGGGGGAGAGGGGGGGGATATGTGACATTGTGAAAGGCGAGGATTGATGGACAATATGTGTCACTTCACATGCGTTCATTTGCAGTTAACTAAGGGAAAATCCAGTCTAGGTGTTACCAGCCACCTTAGCAGGATTGTTTCCGGACCAAAATTTGTGGTCCACTTGTGTCCACCAACGGGTGGTATAAATAAGCAGGAGTAGAACAAAGGTTTGCTCTGGCCTGGGACCAAAAACCTGAGCACAGGCATACGCTGTAGTATGCCCCATCTGAACAAGGCCTTACTATGTTTAAAATGTTTTTTTTTTACAATTTTATTTATATTATACTATCTATTTGGAGAGTTCTGTTTGCCTGAGGCTCTAAAACTCCTATAGCCTCCACTGAAAACAGCAGGCAGTAAGTGGTGTGTCATTACTTTTTTTTTTTTTTTTTGTTAACTTGAGCTGTTGAGCTCCATGAATATAGTCTCAAGGGGGCAGCTGCAGTTCCTGCTGTAATAAGAGATGGAAAAAGCTCATCAGTGATTATTGCAGGCCTCTCCTATTTACTGAATCTACTGAGGGACACAGGAAGTCTTAAACCATAAAAGAGGATTGGACACAGGCAAAGGAAAAATGAAGCTAGCCCAGACTAAAACCCCCTATTACTACCAGCAAACATCATCCTTTTTCCTTTGTTCACTGAGGGACACAGGAAGTCTTTAACCTTCAAGATGTAAAAAAGGAGACCAACTGAGGGGTAGGAAACATCACAATCATTAAAAGGCCTAGTGTAAACAGAACTGAGGAGTGCTCCCTGCTCAAGAAGTCAGGTAATCTGGCATCAGATAAGGCAGAAACAACTGTTTAGTAGAATGTATTACAGCAACCTGGGCCAATCCAGAGCAATGAAGATCACTGTAATGCCATTCATTTCAATCCTGTGGAGCAGTAGAGGAAGAAGTTTGAGTAGGAAAGGCAAAGATCACTGGCTTCCAAAGTGAATCCCTGCACCTGGGTACAAACCTAGGCAGTTTACTATCACAGGTCCACTGATACCAAAGAGTCTAGAGACCACTCTCCTTGGAATAGATGCTGCCGGTTGAGGAAATCTGCTGACCAACTGTCTATGCCTCCAATGTACACAGCTGACAAGGCTGAACATAGTACTGCCCAAGACAGGATCAGCTCTACACCTTTTTGCTGCAGCGATTGATGTGCGCCACCACTGTGACATGGTCTGACTTAATCTGGATTGGATGGCTCTCCTATATGTTGGTCTAATGTTAAAAGGGACAGTCAAATCGTTTGAGGCTCCAAGATGTTTATTGGGAGACGAGATTCCTTCATGAACGAGATGCCCAGGAATCTAGCCCAGTCCAAATCATTTGGTGGAGGGGGGATTATGGTGTGGGGTTGTTTTTCAGGGGTTAGGCTTGGCCCCTTAGTTCCAGTGAAGGGAACTCTTAAGGCGTCAGAATACCAAGACATTTTGGACAATTTCATGCTCCCAACTTTGTGGTAACAGTTTGGTGATGGCCCCTTCCTGTTCCAACATTACTGTACACCAGTGCACAAAGCAAGGTCCATAAAGACAAGGATAAGGGAGTTTGGGATGGAGGAACTTGACTGGCCTGCACAGAGTTCGGACCTCAACCCGATAGAACATCTTTGGGAGGAATTACAGTGGAGAATGCGAGCCAGGCCTTCCCGTCCAACATCAGTGCCTGACTTCACAAATTTGCTTCTGGAAGAATGGTCAAACATTCCCATAGAGACACTCCTAAAACTTGTGGACAGCCTTCCCAGAAGAGTTGAAGCTGTTATAGCTGCAAAGGGTGGGCCAACTCAATTTGAACCCTACGGACTAAGACTGGAATGCCATTAAAGTTCATGTGCGTGTAAAGGCAGGCGTTCCAGTACACTATAGTGTATTTTACTCAGATATGAACTAGCTGTGAGTTTACTTCTGTCAGAACTGCATGCAAGGTGGGTCCCTCCAGCAAAAACAGTTTTGGAAAGGGCCTCCGTTTATTGGTTGCATTCTTACAAGCAGCTGTATCCTCCATCAAAAGAATAGGTTGAGTTCAAATCAACAAAGGGTACAGACCACTTACCAACAAACTCTGCACTGAAAGGATACAAAGCTAGCAAGTGCTTACAGGGAGCAAACAACCTATCAGGGCACTTCTAATCATCATATAGAGACAGTTGAAAGGCAGGTAAAAAGGGAAAGACTTTGCTGCATTAGGGACCCAACACAACCCAGGGCTGGAAACAGCAATGGCAGATGCAAAAGGCTTGGTCAAAATGGTCTCTAACTTGAGATCAGAAGACTACAACGTCTCAGGGATAAAGTCATTCGACTTCATTGGAATCAGGGTTTCTGCAGCCACTGATATTACTAAGGCTTAAAGATCTTCAGGACCACAGTAAAAAAACTCAGCCAGGAGGGCAATAGGCAGACTGCATGCTGGAAGTAGGAGGGTTTATCCTGGGCTGGCCTTCAGTTTTTTGTTTCCCAGAGTCAAATCTTCCTGAGATCAGCAGTATAAACCAAACGTTTTACTTTTATTTGGTGTTTGAATGTCTAATCCTCTGTACAACAGAAATGAGATGGAAGTTACTGACAATGCTCAAAATCAGTGGAGGAGTTCAGGTGGGATTATCTCAAACCTTCATGCTTTGGCGTAGGGGCATAAGTGAGAACTTGCTGCACCTTAATGATAAACTTAAAGGAAAACTGCATGGAGATTAGTATGGGAGGGGGGGGGGGGGGTCGTTGCTGATCTCCCTCTAAATATTTTCCCAGGTGACTCAAAGTACTGAACCAGTCTGATCATCATAAAAACCAGAAATTTCGAATTTTAATTAAAGGGGATAAAGACAGATCCCATCCCGCAATGGGTGTAGATTAGAATAGGTTTTCAGCTATAATCACAGAGCACATTTCGGGAGTGGAAAAATGTCAGGTGGACAGGAGTGGCCACTACATCCAGAGGTATTCTGGGAGATCTGTTTTCTCTGGAGGGCTTCGGATGTGGGCCTTTAGTGTCAAGGTTCAGTATGAAGCTGGACATTTTTGTGGCCAGAATGATAGATCCTCTGTTCTGTTTATCCAACACTTCTGAAACATCTTTTTCCTCTCAGTTTGAGTGTAGTGGCCTTCTAGTTTCTTTGAGATGGTTACCATTGGTAAATATAAGCTACCTTGCTACCTCTGGCGATGGATATGTATAGCCTATATCTGATGTTGTATTACATGTGTTTCAATGTGCTTCTTAAAGTGTCACTAAACCCACATAAAAAACTATCACTAAATGGTGTGTTACATGCTGTTCATACTCCCTCAGTCACTATGGGATTCGTTTTCTTTATTCTGCAAAAAACCTGGTTGATCCTGCTGCTCTCCATCTTCACCTTCTGTCCATGTCCCCAATTCAGCTAGGGACTCTGCACATGCTCATTTTTCAGTGAGTTTCTATGCTGAGTATTTCCTCCCTATCACATCTGAGCAGCCCATGTGACTATAGAGTCACACAGGTGGGCATATACACACTGGTAAATGACAGCTCACCCCCCCCCCCCCCCACACACACACACACACACTAACCAGCTAAACACAATGGGGTCAGGATATTACACGTAGATTAATGGAAACTTCACCTCCCTCTTATTCTAAGACACAAATTGGAAGGGCATGAGACAGCCCGTGACTGGCAGAAATCCACCCACATCATGTTATTGCCAAAAAATAATAAAGGTTTGATTTCAAATATATATTTGTATGACAATTGAAAACAGTTTATTCATATTTCAAAGGCTGTTTGATTTTATTTTGACCATGTGACCAGCAGCAGAGGACTTCATATTTTACCCGGAAGACAGGCTGGGAAAGAGCTGCGTCATGTGACAGCTGTATATAGATTAGGAAAAAGGTACTTAGATTTTTTATTACAGTGCCATCATCCGAATACAGAAATAGAAAGAACAATGTAAATTCAAGTGTAAAGTCAGTTCTGAAAGAAACAACTTATTGTATTACCTATTTTAAAAGTCCATGCAGGGCAGAAAAGAAAGGTCTGTGAGCGCTGTGTACAAAATCCTTTGAGAGAAGTGCAGCAACCAGCATGCCCTCATCCTTCATCCAAAGCAATGCTTACAAGCCATGTAGTAGGTCAGGGATATGCAATTAGCGGACCTCCAGCTGTTGCAGAACTATAAGTCCCATGAGGCATAGCAAGACTGACAGCCACAAGCATGACACCCAGAGGCAGAGGCATGATGGGACTTGTAGTTTTGTAACATCTGGAGGTCCGCTAATTGCTTATCCCTGTAGTAGGTGATACTAAGTGGATGAAATCCTCCTCCTCTATGAAGCAGTATTACCCCTCCAGAATTAAACAAACTCGCGACAACCACTTTAACCTACAGGTAACCTACAGGTAAGCCTAAAATAATGCTTACCTGTAGGTGCCCTGCATATCTCCCAAACCTGCACAGTTTAGGAGATATGCAGTGTACTAGATGTGCCAACGTCATTTTAGCACATGCATCCGTGCCGTTTCTTCACTGAGTTCTGGCCATGACTCGCGGCTCCAGTGACGTCACGCGACTCTGGCCAGTCACAGAGCTGGAGTCGCGGCCCCGGAAGGAAGGAAGAGGGGCTGAAGATGGACGCTGCCTGCACAGGGGACATCGCTGGACATCGCAGGCTTCGTTTGCAGGTAAGTGACACATAATGGGTTACTATGCGGTGCATAGTAGGCCATTATGTTTCTACTTTGCAGGGGAATATAGAGGAAGTAAACCCCATCAGGGTTTACTTCCTCTTAAATAGAAGTAAATAGAAGTAAATGCTTGAACAGATTTTAAAACCGTTCTAGAATTAAAAATATCTGAGACAGATATGTGAAACATATGTAAACATGTAATTACCTGCATCCATTAAAGCCAAAGAGCCACCGCATGCAGAAGCCATAGAGGAGGAGCCTGATGTGAATAAAATACATTTAAACAAGTATATAAACAAAATAAATGTAGAAATAAATACACTTTACAATCACTGTAAACAGTTAGTTTGGACCAAGCTGGTCCAAACAAACGGTTATCCTTTCCAACAGATGCAGCTGTTGAGAACACTGTATAAACGGCATGAGGCCTCAGTTATATACAGTATACAGCGCCGTATTTCGGCAGAGGGCGGGGAACTTCCTATCCCACTCCTGGAACAAAATTGAGTCAGGTAGAGGACTGCTCAGCCATTCACCGGGAGCTTTGCAGTCTACAAATGAATACAAAGCATCCTCTGCCTGACTGAGCTGGAGATTGGGATGTCATCAGCCTGCTGCTCTGCCTCAATCAATCAGAGGACGCTTTGTTTTCATTCATAAAATACAGAGCTCCCTGTGAATGAAGAAGCAGCGCTCAGCCCAACTGAGGCTGCATACAGTTCATACAGCACACACAGCCACTGCATCTGTTAGTGAAGTAAATAATTTGTTTGGATCAGCTGGTCCAAGCAAGCCATTTAAAATTCACAAAAAGCTGGAAATCAGCTTTAACAATGTATAAGAACTTCTCTTTCAGATATGCCTGTGCTGAAAACCCCCTCCACCGACACCACCATTGCTCAATTCTTTCATCCTTCTAAAAAAACAAAAACAAAATGCATATATATCTCTATCTATCTGCCAGCACTCTATATATCCCACTATGATCTGTATATACTGAAGGATTACAACTCCCACTGTGACCTCTATCTCTTTCACCATTGATCTTCATCACTGTATCTGTTGATCACCCTCCTGTTCCCAAGTCCTTTTTATGTCACTTACCATTTGACTCCAATACTTCAGAAGTCACCCTTATTGTGAAGGGAAAATCCTTTGGAATGACTGGTCTTAGCGCTTTTTCTGCAAGAGCACCTATGAACAAAACAATATTAAATACTGTTATTTTTGTTTAGCTATATATAAATGCTGAACTCTATGATAAATCCAAGGGAGCAGCAAAGCAGTAGCTTTCCACGACATGGGCCAGTCTGTGGAAAGGTAAATATAGTTACTCTTCTTTTAGCAGCTATGCTTTTCGATATAAATGCCCCCGTGCTGACAGGTTACTTTAACTGCCAGATCATTTTTTAATTCTTTTTTTTTTTACATGTTAAAATGCATATTTTAGGCAAAACATACAAACATTATATACGTTCTAAAACCAGAATAAAATGATGGCAATTAGAATTTCTTTTGTCAAGCAATTTTAGCGAAATAGTTAATCATATTTTAATTTTCAGTAAAAAATAAATTAAAGTTAATTTTAGTGCACACAAACGCAATACATCAACCATAGGAGCCTCTTGATAACGTCTAGCATGACAAAACGCATTGGGGCGGATCCTGTGCTGACATCACGCCACCGGAGGGAGTGGCAGCAGAGTTGTTTGATGTGCCCTTGCTCATTTATTCTTGTGAGTAGTATTTTATCTATATCATCTTAAACCCGGCGGTCTTACACTATGAAGTCTTGTCACTTGTTCTCTTGCTGGATTCATGTTATATGCTGAGTGGAGGTGATGACTGAATTTAGAGGAAGTAAACCCTGATGGGGTTTACTTCGTCTACATTCCCCTGCAAAGTAGATGCATAATGGGCTACTATGCGTCGCATAGTAACCCATTATGTGCCACTTACCCGCAAACGAAGCTTGCGGCGTCCAGCGCTGTCCCAAGTGCTGGCGGCGTCCATCTTTAGCCCCTCTTCCTTCCGGAGCCGCAACTCCAGCTCTGTGACTGGCCGGAGTCGCGTGATGTCACTCCCACATGCGCGCGGGAGCCGCCAGTCACGGCACGATCTCAGTGAAGGAACAGGCGCATGTGCCGAAATGTCAGCAATGCTAGTACACTGCATATCTCCTGAACTGTGCAGGTTTAGGATATATGCAGGGCACCTACAGGTAAGCCTCATCATAGGCTTACCTGTAGGTTAAAGTGTTGTCAAGAGTTGACAACCACTTTTATCCCTGCTGGTGTGCCCTATGGTTCCCGATCTCTTTGACGTGATTGCTACAAAAGCTCTCAGGCATCTATGAGCGAAAGAAGACCTCCTATAACTTGGGGTCTTTCTTACTTGGTAAGAGGCCAATTCTAGTAGTGATGGTGAAACTCACCAGGGGATTAACAGAGGACTACAAGTGTCTTGACTTTTAAAAAACACATGGCTTTGGTGGACTTTTTGGTAAACCTTTATATAAAATGATTGCTATTGGGTGTTATTCCCCTTTTTTCACATTTAGATACAGCACAACAATTTTTTAATATGCATTTTACTACACTTGTATTTGGTGCTGTTGAGTGCTGATATATATATATAAATTTATTTCACATAAAGCGCCGTTTATTTGGTTTAAGGTAAAACCACAAAAGATGGCCCTAGAATTATTGCTCTAACTTTGGCATAATTGGTGATAGGCAATATGTGTAGCAGAATCAATATTTTATTATGTAGGTGCCCCCAACGTGTGCATTTATGTTTATATGTATGTGTACAGGTATGTGGGGGGTGGGAAAGAGGGCTTTTAATTGTTTGGGGAGGGGGCTTTAGGTGTAGCTTCAATTTTTTACTTAACTTTATTGCTGTTACATACCTGGTTGACCAGCATTTTGCCGTGGCAGGTTCTCTTTATTGAGACATCAGACCCCAAAAGACTTCCCTGCCCTTCACCGACGCTAATGAAGCACAGATCGTGCTCCATTCACTTTTTCCCCAGCCAGTCATCTGAGAAGTTCCTTCATAGTTCTTACTAGCTAGGAAAGATCAGCGAACTGAATTTTGTTTGTTTTCCCTATGATCCACCCAGCAATACTTGTCATGTGAATCCAGATCATGTCTATCGAAAAGCGGTTTGTGACGTGTACATGCATTTTAAAACACACTGCTGCTGCTGCGGGCATAAGTACACACGTCCAAGGATAACTAAACCAAAAGGAAACTGAACTAAACCGAAGTACAAAAATGTAATACATTGCAGCTTACCAGTCCTTAGATGTGATGGTTGCATTTGTTTTCATTTTTATGACAAGAATATTTTCAGCAAGTACAGAAAATACCTGTAGATCTTGCAAAAAATGCACATTGTATATTCGTGTGGGATGAACTAAAAGCACAAACAATGTAATCCTAATTACCTCCCCAATGTAATGAAGATGGAGAGGAAGGCATGTTTGCAGTCCAGACTGGGTGATGAGCATGGCTCCGAGCCCTATAGACACAGTGGAGGGGAGTGCATAGCCACCCAGGGACAGGAAGAGTTTTATTTTCAGGATTACCAGATGAAAATAATGTAGTAAAGCTTTATAAAAAAGAAAACAAATGCAGCCACATCATCTTAGAACTAGTAGGCTGCAATATATTACAATTTGCTTTTTGGGTTTACATGTTTAAATTACATTGGTGCTGAAGAACACCACAACCTAATAGCATTGACTCTGTACCGACATGCAAATTCCAACTGTTAAAAACTGGAGAGCCAATACCAACCACCATGCAAGGGATGAGCAGGCCCACTGCAGTGTAGAATGTCGAGTTGTGGGTACATGCCTACCTTCCACTAACTTACAGTGGTGTTTAAAGAGGAATTGCAGTCTGCTCAAATAATTTGTAATAAAAACATCTTTACCATTCTGAAGCTTCCCTCCAACCACTTTGCATATTATTCTATATATACTGTGATTCTGTACTTGCCACATATGCTGCAGAAATCTCCCTCCACTGGCTGCATCCATTTTAACTGTGGGCAGCTGAAGCTGCTGACTGTTCACTTCCTGGATTTACACACACAGGAGGCACACCTCCAGCTCTGCAGCTCTCATTGGCCCTCTTATGACTCATCCCCCCGCCTTCCTGGCAAACGCTCACGAAAGTGAGAGAGAGAGCTGTGTATGATGTCAAATGCCGAGGCATTTTTCCAGCCAAGAAACAGGAAGTGGGCTGTATATTTACTGGAAGAAAGAAAACGGGATTTTTTTGACTTACCATAAAATCCCTTTCTCTGAGTTCGTCGACAGGCACAGCGACTCTTAGGACTAAGTGGGTTATACTGCCCACTTAGTCCTAAGAGTCGCTGTGCCTGTCGACGAACGAAAGAGAAAAATGTTTTACTATGCAAAGCTAAAACAACAAGGGCAGAAGATTTAATAGATGGAAAGATGAAAAAATTACTGAAGTTTCGCTTTAACCAGTGGCCCATGGAGCCATCTGATGCGGCCCGCGACCTCAAACCAGGGAAGCGTATGCCAATGCTCTGGGATGGCGGATCAGCAAGCCCAGATCAAGATAAATGGGTCGCCAACCCGCCATCCCAGAGTGCCTGGAGCAGGCACTGACCATGGATCTTGTCCCAGGTAGTGTGATACCAAGTGCACTTTGCCTGGGACCTCTCTAGCAGCCTGGAGAGCGATGCCAGCAGAATCTGGAAGAGGAAAAGGTCAGTGTATTAAACATCACAAACACTGCACTTTTGCAATTGGCATATTAGCACTTTTATAAAAGGGTTATTAGGCTGCTTTCACACTGATCCGAAGGTGCAGTGCACCTATGGCTTTCCTGCAGATTAGCTGTTCTGAGCCATAGGCTTCGATTATATCCTGTGGGTTTGGTCAGCTTTCTGAAAGTGCTCCACACCCACAAGATGTAATAGAAGTGTCTGGCTCAGCTAGTCTGCAGGAAAGCTGTAGGTGTAGTGCGCTGTGCCCACAGTGTGGGTAAACTGCAGAGTATCCGTGTGAAAGCAGCCTTATAGGGGCCCAGGATATTAAAGGCTCATTTAGATGTGCAGTTTGGGGGGAGGCGCGTGATAAAACACTATAGTTCATTGTGGCCCGCAGCTGGTTACCAAACCACTTAAGTGGCCCTCATTCTTCAAAAGGTTGAGCACCCCTGAACTGTGACAATTTCTAAGTTACATTTGCTGGGCTCTGGGGCATATTGTAACCATTTTTTTATGGTAACCTTTTTTGTGTCTGCATTTATTTGACATTTTAGTACATTTTATTCCCTAGTACATATTTGATTCTAAAAGTAATTGTCAGTATGGAGAAATCCATACATAAATCTTACCATGGCCCAGCTCTCTCCTATTCATCCCCACCTTGCCTATCTCATTTGTTGCATAAGGTGGAAACTGAAATACAAACAATTTATGTTATCAAACGGAGATATGGACAATGCAAACATACACTTTTTCTAACTGACAGAAATGCCATTTTTTGAATCACAAGAAAACTTAAAGCCAAGACCACTGACCAAGAAAGTTAAAGAGGAGCTCCAGGCTCCCTCAGAAAAAAAATAAAAGTCAGCAGCTACAAATACTCTAGCTGCTGACTTTTAATATTAGGACACTTACCTGTACTGGGATCCCGCAGTGTCTTCACCCAAGCCGATTTTTCAATTGGCTCTCAGGTGCTGCCGTCGCCATCTTGGCTAAGGGAGAACAGCGACGGCGCTTTGTGAATGACAGGCGGTGGGGGAAGGAGGAGGGGGGGGCTGAACTTCAGACCACCGAGTTTAGTGCGACTTAGTCAGCCGGAAGTAGGTACCTGTCAAAACCAGGAGGAGGCAAACAAGCGGAGCTTCTCCTTTTGGGTGGAGGCTCATTCAATATGCAATATTCAAGTTTAGAGTAGTCAAATCAGTTAAAGTGGTTGTAAACCTTTGAAATTATAAATGAACAAAGCATATCCTTCTATAGTGTGTACCAGCCTCAATCCAAAGCATGAAGTCTGGTTCTTATCTGCATTAGTCACTACAGACAGGTTATGCCAATGCTACAAAATCCCATAGGACAACCCTGCATCCCTCCGCCAGCACACACAAGGTGACTGACATCCTCAGCTGTGCAGGATTTCCTATGAGATTGTGTAAAGAGGGATGTGTTCATTCCCTCCACTCAGGTCTCAGTTTACACTTAGCTCCCTGCTGTGCAGTGTGTGACGTCAGATGCCTTCTGGAGCTGCAGATAAACAGGCACAACATACTCTGTGTACCACCTGAGGCTACTCACTTCAGGGGGTACAGTATATGTAAGGGTTTACAATCACTTTAAATGGAAAGCTTTGAGTAGTTAGCATAAAGATGCTCTACTTTGGTAATCATTCTTGCTCTCTGCACTGCCTTAATAAACCAGCTAGCAAGGATGGGCTCGGGCTCATTCGGAACCAAACGTGCCAGAGCCCGCCAGGAAGTGAACCCTGCACTGCACTAATCACAGGCAGTGAGACATTCCCAGATGCGTGGCTGCAGTGATCAGGAAATGTCTCACTGCCTGTAATTAGCGGAGTGCAGGGTTCACTTCCTGGCGAGCTTGGCGCGCTTCGGTTCCGAACAAGCCCGAGCCCATCCTTACCAGCTAGTATGTACTCAAAAGTCACTGGCCATTTTGGGCGTATCAGGCAAATTTTCTTTCTGGGCAACAGCACACGGCCATGGCCAAAAATTAGTGGTGGCTGTGGGGCAGGGACAGTTGATTAGCCTAGCTGGATTTTTTTGTCAACCAGGCACTAGTGTCACCCATGGGATAACTGATGGTTGGTATGCCAGCTCAATCTTCTCGACTGCTTTAACATATGCGCACATTGCTGCAATGGTGATTTAATTTAAAATTTAAAAAAAATTGTTCGGCAGTCAAATTATGTCACACCCAATAATCAAGTCAGACCATTTTACAAGCTTACCTCATAATGAAGCATAAAGTTCTTATCTTTCAAACCACTGGAGAAGATAGAATGGAATATATTAGACGTAATATATAATGGAATATATTAGATGGAAACTGGAATGGAAAACTATTTGCATCGTTTCAGTTCACTACAAATTTTTCCAAGACACGTATGATTCAAGCCAATTATAAGACAGAAATGTGTTTCCTTTTCAAAGATGACATGAAATACACGCATTTTCTACAGCTTGCGAACACCCACTCACCCCATTTCCAGCAATTACAGAACAATCTCACATTTATCATGCTAAAAACAACA
This sequence comes from Glandirana rugosa, assembly GCA_018402905.1. Lineage (NCBI taxonomy): Eukaryota > Metazoa > Chordata > Amphibia > Anura > Ranidae > Glandirana > Glandirana rugosa. The sequence goes on from BLSH010114822.1 coordinate 342,442, forward strand.
GAAGCCGCCAGTTTAAATGTCAAGTGTATGAGTCGTTCTCATTGCGATTTGTCGTCAGTTATGCTCAGGCTTTGTGCTGGTAACCATAGTTTAGTCTAAAAGAGACAGCCTCCAGCCAAGAGGTAAAAATACGAGATACTCAAGGAGGTTTAACCGGTGGTAGATGTTTAACTCTGGAAACGCAAGATCTAGGGCACAATATTAAACTCTTTAGAGAGAAAGTACACATATGCATAATTCATTTTAACCACTTGCCAACCGTGTCATGTACATTCACTGCTGCAAGGTGGCAGCATAACGCAAATCGGCATCGATAAAGGGCGATGCACGCTCTCATGCCTGACGCGAGCTCCAGGAGTGTGGCCGTGGGTTGGGCGGACTCCATGTCTGCCGGCGACCAGTGATCGCTTACAATAGAAGAAAGGCAGGGAACCGCCAATATAAACACAGCCGTTCCCCACTCTGACAGGGGACATAACACTGATCTACTGATCCCTGTCCCCGGGATCAGTTAGATCTGTTATGCCCCTGCCAGGCCAGCCCAGCCCCCGCACAGTTAGAACAGTTAACCCCTTGATTGCCCCTACAGGTTAACCCCGTTCCTGCCAGTGACATTTATACAGTAATCAGTGGATATTTATATTTCTGATCGCTGTATAAATGTCAATGGTCCCAAAAAGTGTCAAAAATGTCCAACATGTCCGCCGCAATATCGCAGTCCCGATAAAAATGGCAGATCGCTGCCATTGCTATTAAAAAAAAAAAAAAATTGTAAAAACGCCAGAAATTAATTCTCATGGTTCGTAAACACAGCACATTTTGTGCAAACTAATCAATAAATGGCAATTGCGATTTTTTTTTTTTTTTTACCACAAATATGTAGAAGTATATATAATCGGCCAATTTTTTTTTGGACAATTATTATAGCAAAAAGTAAAAAAAAAAAATGTATATATATATATATATATTAAATTGTCGCTCTTCTTTTGTTTATAGCGGTGATCAGAAGTGACACAGAGGTGATCAATTACCACCAAAAGAAAGCTCTATTTGTGGGAAAAAAAGGACACCAATTTCGTTTGGGTAAAACGTCCCATGACCATGCAATTGTCAGTTACAGCGACGCAGTGCCAAATCGCAAAATGTGCTCTGGTCCTAATGTGGGAAATCCTTCCGGGGCTGAAGTGGTTAACCAAAGGGAAAAAGGTTTTTGTCACTTTAGACAGAGTAAGGTAGACCATACTTTATACATTTTTTTTCGCTCAGCTGAACTGGCCGAATTTTGATCCATCAATGGCAAGCATAGGGCTCCTGGTGTGTATGCCAGGGGGAGGCGTCCCTTAGTTATTCAGCAGTCCTTTATAAGAAAAGCTACAAAAAAAGTCACTAAAGTCACAGAGAAGTCCGATCTGCCACCAAATAACATGTAAAAGGTTTTTAAAGTTCTGAGAGAGTGATCATCACTGCGCTGCCAATGGTAAAATTAGGCTAGGTTTAGACATGCAACTTAACATGTTGCTCCTCTAAAGAGAGGATCTGCATTCTGACCTTTTGAGAGCCAATTGACAGGCAAGTAGGAGGCGATGCAACACCCCATTTTTGCCAAACAAGCATGCTGCAACTGTGCTTCTGGGACGTTTATGGCGCTTCCCCATTTACTTGAATGAGTCACGTTCGGCCGTCTTGCCACCTGCCGTTCGTGATATGTTGGATAGGTTTTGCCGTGGGTGTGAAGCACTGTGACCGTGGCGTGTAAAAACAGCTGCTCAGCCCCGTGTTTTTAACACCCCCAACCGCATGTTAGGGAAAGCAGGAAGTTGCACACAGATGATGTCAGATCACATTCAACTTTAGAAGAGACAAGAGATATCTGTGGCCAAGCTTGTATTGGGTGAAATTTTAGAGTGGTGACCCTAGGTGAGTGCTACGTTTGATAAAGTTGGATGCGATGCGATATCAGTATGCGACTTCCTGCTTTCCTTCTGAGTTCATAGAGTGAGGCTGGGCCCCCTTAGGTCGGCTCTAGGAGGCTTGGTGCAGCGACATTCCTCTACAAGACGAATGTTAAAGTTACCATCACAAAGTCAAAAACATAGCTTATACAACAACAACAATGGTGAATTAACCACTACTGGAAATAGGGCTAAACATTTTCATGTTTATAGTGTTGAGAAGCAGCAAATCTGACACTAATTTAAAGTGGATGTAAACCCTCACATATACCCAGTGAAGTGAATAGCCTCAGATGATACACAGGGATGAAAGAAAATCTCCCTACATAAGTTTTACATGTATTACTGCTGTCTTCACCTTTATATATCCTTTAGAATGTGCACACGGTGCTAGAGATTTTCTCTTCCTGTTCAGCACTGAGGTTGCATTCACACCTGAGCGTTTCTTTTCAGGCAGAAAGTCGCGGTTTTGTACAGGTGAAAAGGTCACCAATGTAAAAAGCAGAAAAATGCCTAAATCTGCCTGAAAAAATACTTCCAGAACTTGTTTCAGGCATATTAAATCTACCAAACGCTCAGGTGTGAATGGGCCCCGAGTGTGAAGTCTGGGCATACAGCCAAGACAGCCGATTGGAGGAAAGGTACCATACAATGACCACTGCCTACACCAACTGGCCTTTGCAGCAAGGAGCATTGGAGGGCAACAAGCAGCAAAAACAAGGGCCAAGGATAAATCCAAGGCAAATACCAAGCTCTACTTACCGGCCAGCTGTGACTAACCAAATTAACCTATCTTATTAGAATGCATGTGCTTCCACTGTGGAGTCTCTTACAAGTAGGGCTGAAACAACGAATCGATTTATCGACAACTAATCGATTAATCAACTAATTGATTACTATTTTAGATAATCAATTAATCGGCCAGCTGATTAGTTGGCCTGCATACAGAATGCATTATTTGTTTATATATCAGGAAATACAGTGCAGCACAGATACAGCTCAGTACACCATCCATACAGGTCAGTAAGTGCCTGAGAACTTGTGAATGTGTGAGGAGGAATGTCGCATGGGACATGTAGTCCTGGGCAGGAAGTGAGTGGTTCTAAAGACAGAAGTTTTACCTTGCTATAGGTGCTCTCTATACTACTATCTATGTACTTTGCAGCTTGGTATTGGGGAGCACTGAAGGCAGGAGGAGCCAGAAACGTCGGCGGGGGACCCCAGAAGAGAAGAATCATGGCTGCTCTGTGCAAAACCATTACACAGAGCAGGTAAGTATAACATGAAGATCAGCATCTGAACCCAGAGCAGGTGGAGGCTGATAGGCTGGAGGTAATAGAAGACATTATAATTACAGTTTAAGTAAACTTTTACCAGTATTGTGCATTATATTTAAAATTATCATTTGTTTTTTTTTATTTATTTGAAGGAAGGCCTGGTTTTTGTATGGCCAGCATATAATACATTACAGTTCTGTCTGAAAATCTGCAAAACAGTCTTTAATTAGTTTTTTTATTTAAATAAAAAACTTGATCTCTGAGTCTGATGATATTTATCAGATTCAACCTCTAATAGTATATACAGTATATCTCTTCTGTCTGTTATTCTCAGAGTGGATTAGAACTTTTGCTTCAGAACCATATAGTTGGTTATTTATATTTACCACTGCATAGAGGTATTTAAGAATAAATTGCCATTTTTTAAAACTTTACATATTAACTAAATTATACACCATTTTTTTTAAGGTTATTATCCGATTAATCGAAACAATAATCGGCCAACTAATCGATTATGAAAATAATCGTTAGTTGCAGCCCTACTTACAAGTCAGAGATAGGACTACAGATCACGGGGTGCCTTGGCGGGGCCTATAGCTTATGCATGCATTTGCAAATTTTTGCAACTAAACCCCTGTTTTTAAATGCATACTGTTAGGTTAATTTGTTTGGTCGCAGCTGGCCGGTAAGTAGAGATTGGTATTTGCCTTGGATTTATCCCTGGCCCTTGTTTTTCTATGTTTGTCGCCCTCCAATGCTCCTTGCTGCAAAGGCCAGTTATAGGTGTAGGCAGTGGTCATTGTTTGGCATGTTTAATTTTTGATCAGGCAACGCATTGACATCTTTGCAGCCACTGTGCTATATGCTGGGTGTTCAACGTGCCCCTACACCTTTAATGAGGGGTGGGGCCCCCTCCAGACAATCTGCCTTCACCTATCTTATTAGAATGCATGTGCTTCCACTGTGGAGTCTCTTACAAGTCAGAGATAGGGATTACAGATCACAGGGTGCCTTGGCGGGGCCTGTAGCTTACGCATGCATTTGCAAATTTGTGCAAAAAAACCCCTGTTTTTAAACACATACTGTTAGATAGGTTAATTTGGTTAGTCGCAGCTGGCCGATATCTAGAGCTTGGTATTTGCCTTGGATTTATCCCTGGCCCTTGTTTTTGCGGAAAGGCACCCCCATCCACATAGGCAAAGGAAGGAATGTGCAGAGCTGTGCTCTGACAGGGCAAGCTGTCTGCTAACCTATTTATAGCAACCTCCCATGACACAAATTTAAGCCTGGCTTTATCTCCAGTCTCCAAGTACTTGTCAGAAGTCATCATGCTAATAACAGAAGAATGGAGCAGGAGAAACCCAAGGGACTCTGGACAGAGATAAGAAACCACTGCAGATCTATGTGCCCAGCTCAAATTTCATGAATCGGGTTTACATCCACTTTAAAACACGAGAGAAGATTTTTTAAAAATATGAGCAGAGCCAAAGAGATGTAAACTTAAACATACCTCAATGCTGTTGTTATGTGATCAGCTTTCAGACTGGATTCTATGGAATCAAATGTAACTGTACACAAAACCTAAGATAAAGGATCATCAGTGAGGAATAAAATAAAAATGATCCCAATCATCAATGTATGAATATACAACAATATAGATTGAGTCTATGTTTCCTCTATGTATGCTTTACAGTTCATGCATAGTAAATAGATTAAGGACCGTTCACGTCACTGGGAATGCGCTGCTTCCTTTAGAGGTGTGTGGGTGCCCTTAATCGTGAATGACACCCCAAAAGGCATCTAGCAAACACACGCATTTGCAGCCACAAGTATCATGCGGTCAGGTGTGGCGTAATTTAAAAAAAGTCACACCTGCTGTACTTGGTGGAGTCGCATGCCCTGCAATGGTTACGTTCAGAGAATATTCTACAGGGTAGGCCATTTATATGGACACACCTTAATAAAATGGGAATGGTTGGTGATATTAACTTCCTGTTTGTGGCACATTATTATATGTGAGGCGGGAAACTTTTCAAGATGGGTGGTGACCATGGCGGCCATTTTGAAGTTGGCCATTTTGAATCCAACTTTTGTTTTTTCAATAGGAAGAGGCTTCACCAACCATTCCCATTTTATTAAGGTGTATCCATATAAATGGCCCACCCTGTACATTTCCTTCAATGAAGTGTTCTCTGAGTGGACAAGGTGGAGAGGCGGGGAGATAACATCATGATCTCCACCTCACCCAGTCAGAGAATGCTTTGCTTTCATTGAGAGAATACAGTGTTCTCTGAATGGTGACCATGCCAAACGAGCGACCTTCTGCACACAGCTATGTAATTCTGCAAATATCTGCATACCTAAACTTCAGCTTCAAGAACCTCCCACTTTTTTTTCATACACTATGTCAGAGGTCCGTGTTGCTTTGCTAAAATTGATCAAAGCAGACATTTAAGCCCTTGTTCACACCAATGTGACTTGTCACGCGATTTGACAGTTCAAAATCGCATGACAAAAACACAGTATTTTTGGCAATGGAACCATGAAAAGGGTTTCTACACTACTTTTCTGCGATTTCATTGCAACTTGCATTGATTTCTGCTGAATTAAGTCACAAGCCGCAATGAAATCAGAGATCCAAATTGCACTGATCTGTGGCTTTGAAAGTAGGTGTGAACCAAGTCGCACCGATGTGAACCAGGGCTAAATCCCAAAATCCACTGCTATATTAATTGTGAGGAGGGCAAATTCTGACATTTCTCACATAAATGTAAAAATCAACATTTTTTTTTGCTAGATAACCTAGAACCCCCAAACATTTTCTGAAAACAAAGGACCTGGAGAATAAAATGGTGGCCATTGCAATTTATGTCACTTGATATTTACGCAGCAGTTAATCAAATGCCAACTTTCAGGAGAAATACACTTTAATGACATTTAGTGCACACAAACACATTATAATACACATTTTTTGGTAAAATATAAAAGATGTTACACAGAGTAGATATCAAGCATATCACAGTTTAAAATTGTGCGTGTCTGTAAAATGGCGACAAACTACATTACAATAAATAAGCTTTAAAAGCCTTTACAGGTTTACAGTTAAGCAGGTGGTCTGGTACTGGAAATATTGCTTTTCACTCTGGCAAGGCGATACCTCATATGTGTGAGGCAGTCACCATTTACGTATGCCTGCAGGACATATGTGCGTGCATTTGTACGCAAGCATGTGGGTGCTTAAAAGTGTTTTTTCCCCTAAATGTATTTATTTCATTTATTCATCATTTATTATATTATTTATTATTATATCCATTTTTTTCATAGTTTTCTTTTTATTAAACATTATTGCCATCACAAAGGATGAACAACATCCCTTGTGATAGATGGGCAGTGACAGGTACACTTTACGGAGATCTGGAGTCTATTAGACCACTGATCTCTCCTCTGCCCTCCAAAGCAACCAATCAAACCGAGATTGGTTGAACGTGCATCAGACCACCCCCGACACACCTCAATGCACCCAAAAACTGACAGCTACTCCCGCTAAAATGGAGCGTTGTGCAGGCAGTGTGAACAATCCCTCAATGCGGTACTAAACCCACCGATTTTTAGGGGTTTCCAAAACCAAACTACATTCAAAGCATGTCTCTAATAATAACAGTCACAGTTATCACAGTGCTTACGTCAGTCTCGCTCTCCTCTCATAAATGGCCATCATATTTTTTCGATTCATTTACATCTAACCTTCATGTAATCATTCATGTGATTTGCAACAAATGATAAATATGGGCAGCATTAAATACCACATATTGCTATTAAAAAATACCAGATTGGGGGTCATCTTTCACGGCAAAATGTCATTCTCGTGCTACACAAAAACCCATTTGAGCACGATAATTTATTATTACTGCTTTTAATACCAAAATACGTTCTAAATCTCTATTCTACATTTTTATTTCCCTATGTGCCAAATTAAAGAACAAGAGTTCTGCCCCCCCCCCCCCAAAGCAAGCAATTAATACACATACTGTAGCTGCTGACTTAAATATTAGGACACTTACCTGTCCTGGAATCCAACGATGTCAGCACCCCAGCCGATGTTCAAATCGGCGCTCAGGTGCTGCCGCCGCCATTCGTTGTAAGGATACCCGGCAGTAAAGGCTTTCGGCTTCACAGCCAGTTCTTTACTGCGCATGCGCGCTTTCTGAATGTCTCAGTGGCGGGGGAAGGAGGAGGTGGACCAAACTTCCAAGTGATCTTGCCACTGCTGATAAGTGGAGCTTACACTTTTGGGTGGAACTCTGCTTTGACCATCTACAGGCATACCACGCTTTACGTACACTCCCAAGTACGGACATACCTGCAAGTGTATGTAAAGTGCCTAGCAAGTACGGACACATCGGAGTCTATGGGAAATCTTTGTCAGCTTGACATGGCACTGTGCCTCCCGGTTTTTAACATTGGCGTCTATGGGAAACCTTGGCCAGCTTGACATGGCACTGCTCCCGAACCATAAGTGACAGGGACACCAAACTTGGGGAGCACAGAGAATGGACCCAGGACTACAACATATCCAATTTTGGGGTCGACCAGCTTGCCTAGGTAATCTACCATGTCGGAGTCCTGGGTCCCCAAGTTTGGTGTCCCTGTTACTTATGCCTCGGAAGCAGTGCCATGTCAAGCTGACCAAGATTTCCCACAGATGCCAATGTTAAATTTTAAAACCTGGGAGCAGTGCCATGTAAAGCTGACCATTATTTCCCATAGAGCTAGTTTATTTACATGCATTGAGAAGTGAAAAGCGGTATTGCTTCACTTTAAGCACATTTTCATTTTACATACATGCTCTGGTCCCATTGTGTACTTAAAAGCGGGGTATGTCTGTACTTCCCCTAAGGTTTATTATTTGGCGCCATTTGCATAAAATCGCTCCTGACTTTTATTTAATTTCTCCCCACTGTTCTTATTCCAGGCACTTTGGTAAATGGGCTGTACACACTGTACTGTACACATAATGCATCCGTCCAAGAAAAGGAACAAACCTGACAAACAAAGGAGTTATACTGGTACCTGGGTTTGGCCACGCTGGAATAACGCAGAGCCATGGAGAGGTTTAAAAAGATCCACTTCACAACTGATATTTCGGAGTGATGTAAGGTCTCGGCCATCACACCTTTCATTGAAAAGGGAGAGGGAATATTACAAGGCGATATTTGTCATCTCTATGAATGAAAAGCTTATAGTAGGCACAATACCTTCTGTATTCATTCAAAACTTTGTTTCGAAAAACTTCTTTGGACACAACACTGAAAGACTCCATTATTTCAAATGGATCAGCTTCTGGGAATTTTTCTACAAAACAAAACACAGTGACACTGGTTGCTTGTAAACCATGCAGTAATTGAGATTTAGATTAACCATTTGCCCACTGGGCACTTTCACCCCCTCCCTGCCCATGCCAATTAACAGCTTTCAGAGCTGTCACACTTTGAATGACAATTGTGCAGTCCAGTAACACTGCACCCAAACCAAATTTTTATCCTTTTTTTATTTTTATTTTTTTTAGACAGACAGCACTTTCTTTTGGTGGTATTGAATCACCACTGGGTTTTTTATTTTCTGCTAAACAAACTAAAAAAGACTGACAATTTTGAAAAAAAAAAAAAAAAAAAGTTTTTCTGTTATAAAACTTTGTAAATAAATATTTTTTCTTCACTGATGTGCGCTGATGAGGCTGCACTGATGACCCCGGAATTTCTTTTGGGCAACAGCCGTTTATCGTGATTTTGCTGTGATTTGTCAAACGTGGCAAAATCACGCCGTGATTGAGGGGCCAATGAAAGTAACAGGATCGCAAGCGCATCCTGCAGGGAATCGCTGTGATTCCATCTGAGATCTGGAATGCCTAGGTATGAATGGAGCCTTTGTTGCCCACAGATAGAAATCGAGGGGTGTTAAATCCGGAGAGCGTGGAGGGAATTCAACAACACCTCTATGTCCTATCCAACGTCCTAGCAGAATGTCATTAAGATAGGCTTTCACATCTCGGTGATAGGGAGTGCGCCATCTTGTTGGAGGTAAAATTGCTCATCTGCATAAACCGCACGAATGGCCAGTAACAGGATGGAGTCAACAATGGTGCGACAACAGACATCTAAAGAAAACATAATACTACACATTGCTGCCATAATTCAATTCAGGATTTAAAAAAGGGCATAGATAACAACTGTTGAAGTGTATATACATTTTTTTGGGCCAGTGTGTGTGTTATATATAACACACACGTCTTTGAGCTCATGCGCACGACCTTGTTCACATACAGCGATTACAGGTGTGCTCATAAGTTTACATACCCTGGTAGAATTTATGATTTCTTGGCCATTTTTCAGAGAATATGAATGAGAACACAAACTTTTTTCACTTGCAGTTCATGCAAGACGACCCAAGAATTTCAAGGAACTGGAGGCTTTTTGCCAAGAGGAATGGGCAGCTTTACCATCTGAGAAGATAAAGAGCCTCATCCACAAATACCACAAAAGACTTCAAGCTGTCATTGATGTTAAAGGGGGCAATACACGGTATTAAAAGCTGGGGTATGTAAACTTTTGATCAGGGTCGTTTCTGTTGTCATTATGATTTAGAAAGAGTAAACACAGTTGATTGATAATAAATGGCTTCAGCCAAACACTAACCATGAGTGAAAGAAAAGTTTTTGTGTTCGCATTCATATTCTCTGAAAAATGGCCAAGAAATCAAATTCTGCCAGGTATGTAAACTTATGAGCACAACCGTATATACGTGTCACATGCAGGGTTGATTTTTTACCAGCATGGGGATGAACAGGTGTTGACTTTGGGGACTTGCACCCGTACAGGTGTTATATTGGGACACAACGGCTGTGTCTGTGCAGCCTCTGTATCCTAATAGTAGGACTGATGTCATGGGAATGCAAACAATACCTGAGCCGCTCTCCTCCCTGCTCTGCCCGGCTCCACTCATTCTCCGCAAACAGCAGGCATCCCCGCACCTCACATCTTTCCCTGCGTATGTCTGCTGAGCCGTGACCTGCACAGTGGCAGGCTGGAGTGACGGGGGTGGGGGTGGGGACAGTGTGGTCAGCACCCCTGGCCAATGGAGCACCCAGCCACCACTGTCCTGACTACATCTACAGGAACACTTCTGGGCCATCTATGCAAAGCTAGCCATTCTAAATCCAGGACTGTTTTCTAGTTCTCAAACTAAATCCTGTACTTAGAGAAAGGTAGTGGGTGTAATTAATAATGTTCTTATGAATATACTAGTTCACTGGCTGTCTCTTGTTTTAATACTCTTGAGTCACTGACCTGGAACAAGCATGTAATGAGTGAAGTCAATAGAAAATTGGGGCAAAAACGCACTGCATGCTTTTACTGCAGCTTCCTCATTGAAGTCTATTGAACCAAAATGCATCATTTTGTTTTGAAAAAGTCCCTGACCCTTTCTAAAAATGCAGCGGCTGAAAAAAGCATAGATGTGAACGTGCACCATAGGAAACCATGTTAAATGGACTGTAGTGCGTTTCTGCAAAAAGCAATAAAAAAAACGCATAGGTGTGAACCGAGCCTTAGACGCCTTCTTTTACAGTGAAATGGGAGGAAAAAGGAATTATGCATGCCAGAGATGGCCTTCAAATCACCTTACCAGCCAGGCGCTTAGCATCTTTAAGCATTTTCTCAACAACAGCTACAGGATTTCTTCGTGCCGGGTTCCATTAAACGTGAATTCCAGGAATTCAGCCACTTTGCAAAAAGTGCAGGCACATTGTGTTAATTCAAGGAGGTGCATGAAATCTCCTGAACTTATCTATATTATTTATATCGGACAGGTTTAGGGCTCTGCCAGAGCATATGCAGACACTGGGGGCTGTGAGAGGAGAAAGAGGCATATAGAGCAGCTATGCCGGCCCCTCCCCTGCTGTCCATTCCGAGAAGCCTTTGTAATTTGTGAATGAGGTCACGTAATACAAAGGCCTCTGCGATTGGGCAGGAGGAGGGCAGGGGCTGGCATAGCATTTGCATCGACTTAAATGTTAAAGATGCTTAGACCTGAAGCATCAGCATTGGGCTCATGGAAATACAGTGATAGCCGTCTTCCGAGAGTGCAATAAAAAACTGTCAGTTGTACATAATAGAGATAGGCCCCAGAGATGTCATGGACAGATCACCTGTGAACTTGTTTAAACTTCAATGCAACCAATACCGCTTCACTGCCATCTGGATGTACAGTACTAAAAGCATGATCTGTTAGTGGTGTATGCGTTTGTGAGTCAGTGAATGCCCCAAATGTACATTTTCATCCAAGAACATTTGCCGATTTAATTATACCTCTTAGAACTTCTTCTGTTTCAAGTCTGATCTTATTCACAGCTTCATCTCTAGAGATCTAAGGAGAAAAAGATAAAACCTATATTAACCCTTCAGAGCTGGCCCTTTAAGGGCTATAGAATGCTGGGAGGCAGGGCAGAGCTTATGGTCATGCGGCCGCCATGATTGTCTGTCAGCGAACGGGAGCTATCAGTTAGCCGCCGGTAACTGTGTGAGGGATCGCGCTCTCAGTACAGCTCTATCAGCGCTATTGCATGCATAGATGCGGCCACTTGGCGCCAAGGCCCAGCCGCTGAGAGGCCGTAGATTTGCGTGCGCTGAGCATGAAGAGGTTAACATTCTACACAGTAAATATATAACCTGCTTAAACTTTAAAGCAGAACCAAACCTTAAAGTGAATGTAAACGATCACCTTGTAAAAAAATACATTCAGTTTAAAATAAAAATGAAAAGGCAAAACATTTTTATAAGGATATAAAAACTTTACAAATACCTCTTTTCCATTTTTATAAGTGATCCTTCTTACAGGTGGCGGGAGGGGACACTCCCCCCCCCCCTCCCCCTGCCCCCTCCAGCCGCCCTCTAGTGCTTGTACCTGCTTGCCCCTGCAATCGGCAAGTGGTAGAATGAAATCAGCTGCCGCTGGAAGTTGAGCATAGAGATTTCTGGTGACCAGATGGTCCCCAGTCATCCCTATGATGTCTCTCTATGAACGCCGTGTTCGGGCCGGCAGAAGTAATCATTGCCAGTCTAGCCTAGTCTAAAAATACCAACTTAATTGTCCTCTTCATTCCTTCCAAGACCTCCTGCTCTCCAGCTCCCTCATCACCTCCTCCCATATTCGCCTCCAGGACTTCTCCAGAGCCTCTCCCTTCCTCTGGAACTCCCCACCCCAATCTGTTAGACTGTATCCAAATCTATCCACTTTTAGACGATCCCTGAAAACGTTTCTCTTCAGCGAAGCCTATCCTACCGCCACCTAACAACTGCACTTTTATTTTCTTCATCAGCTCACCCCCCCCAGTTATTACCTTTTTGTAACACTTGACCCTCCCTCCTAGATTGTAAGCTCTAACAAGCAGGTCCCTTTGATTCCTCCTGTATTGAATTGTATTGTAACTGTACGGTCTGTCCTAATGTTGTAAGGTGCTGCGCAAACAGTCGGGGTTATATAAATCCTGAATAATAATTGCCAGGGAGGTGACTGGAAAGGCCGACACTGTTTATTTATTTTTTTTTTTTATCGCGGTCTTTCCAGCCTGAAGGAGAGATGTGGGGATTTATAGACCCCACATCTCTCCATAAAGAGGACCTATCACACCCTATTCCTATTACAAGGGATGTTTACATTCCTTGTAATAGGAATAAAAGTGATAAAAAAAATTAATTTAAACAAAGCGTAAAAAAATAAAAGTAAAGGTAAAAAAAAAAAAAAAAACTAAAAAATTTAAAGCGCCCCCGCCCACAGAAGTGAAAGCATGCACAAGCTGCGCCTACATAGTTACATAGTTAGTCAGGTCCAAAATAGACACAAGTCCATCCAGTTCAACCAAAAAAAAAAAAAAAAATTATATATAACCAAACAATCCCATATACAAATCCTTCACCCACAGTTGATCCAGAGGAAGGCAAAAAACCCCAGCAAAGCGTGATCCAATTTGCTATAATGGGGGAAAAAAATTCCTTCCTGATCCCCCAAGAGGCAATCGGATTTTCCCTGGATCAACTTTACCTAAAAATTTTAATATCCAGTTATATTATTTACATTAACCACTTACCAACCGGGCCCCTGTTTTACATTTGTTGGTTACTAGCTAAAAACAGTTTTTTTTGGTAGAAAATTACTTAGAACCCCCAAACATTATATATATTTTTTTCAAACACCCTAGAGAATAAAATGGCCGATCATTGCAATACTTTTTGTCACACGGTATTTGCGCAGCGGTCTTTCAAGTGCGATTTTTTTTGGAAAAATTTTACTTTGAGTTAAAAAATAAGACAAGAGTAAAGTTAGTCCAATTTTTTGTATATTGTGAAAGAGGATGTTACGCTGAGTAAATAGATACCATACAAGACACGGTTGAAAATTGCGCACACTCGCGGAACGGCGACAAAGTCCGGTACTTAAAAATCTCCATAGGTGACGCTTTAAAATTTTTTATCGGTTACCAGGTTAGAGGTGCAGAGGAGGTCTTTTGCTAGAATTATTGCTCACACTGTGGCGATCACGGCGATACCTTACATGTGTGGTTTGAACACAGTTTTCATATGTGGGCGCGACTTACATATGCGTTTTCTTTGCTGCGCGAGTTTGCGGGGACGGTGTCGCTTTAAATTTTTTTTTATTCATTTTTAACACTGTTCCTTTTAAAAAAAAAAAAAAATTCTGATCACTTTTATTGCTATCACAAGGAATGTAAACATCCCTTGTGATAGTAATATATGGTGACAGGTACACTTTTTGGAGGGCTGGGGGGGAACATACCATA
>BLSH010114822.1:373198-383198 GCA_018402905.1 Glandirana rugosa
CCCCCCCCCCCCCCCCCAATATTTACCTGAGGTACATCTCGATCCAATATATGCAAATATAAAGCAACGCACACCACGGACCCGACATTCAAGCGGGAGAGAGCGACGAGTCAACATCTCCAGAAGAGAAGAGGGAGAAGACAGCGGCAAAAGAGCAGAAGATAGGAGACCCCTCAGAAGACAGAAACCCCGCAAAAGAGCAGAAGAAACAAAAGCCGGAGAGGGGAGAAGACGCTGGAGCCGATTTAAAAAAATATTTTAAAGAGCTGTGTAGTTGTTTTTTTTGGACACTTTTTTTCAGGTGAATGGGTAGGGGTACAATATACCCCATACTCATTCACATAGGGTGGGGGTCCAGGATTTGGGGGCCCCCTTGTTAAATAAAGGGGGCTTTTGGATTCCCATAAGCCCCCACCCGTAGACCCCGACAACCAACGGCCAGGGTTGTCGGGAAGAGGCTCTTGTCCTCATCAAGATGGAGACAAGGTGCTTTAAGGTGGGGGGCGCAGGGCCCCCCCTGCCCCGAAGCACCCATACACCCCATGTTGAGGCCATGCGGCCTGGTATGGTTCAGGAGGGGGGCGCTTGCTCGTCCCCACCCTCTTTCCTGGCCTGCTAGGCTGCGTGCTCGGATAAGGGTCCGGTATGAATATGGGGGGGGGGGGACCCTACGCCGTTTTTTCGGCGTGGGGGTTTCCCTTTAACCACTTGCCGACCGTCAACCGGTGACAAGGTGGCTCGATATCACAGACCGCTGTCATACGATGGCGGCTGCGATATCATGCACTGTGAGTGCGCCCGCGCGCTCACTGTGTTCGGGGGGGGGCCAGGGAGCGGCGGCTCCGCCGGCTACCCGTGATGCCCCCCCCCCACAGTGAAAGAACGGAGGTCCGTGTAAGTAAACACGGATCTCCGTTCTGTGAGAGGGGGAAGGGCTGTGATCACAGCCTTCCTCTATATATATATGGAAGCTGTGATCGCTCCCCTTCCCCTGCTAGGGCAGCCCACACACAGTTAGAACACGCCCAGGGAACACAGTTAACCCTTAGAGCGCCTCCCTCCAGGTTAACCCCTTCACTTCCAATGGCATATACACAGTAATCAGTGCATTTTTATAGCACTGATCACTGTATAAATGCCAATGGTCCCAAAAAAGTGTCAAAATGGTCCGACATGCCTGCTGCAATATTGCAGTACCGCTAAAAATCGCAGATCGCCGCCATTACTAGTAAAAACTAAAAAAAAAATAAAAACCCCAGAAATTAATTATCATCCGTAAACGCCGCCACTTTTGCGCAAACCCATCAATAAACGCCGATTGCAATTTTTTTTATCACAAATATGAGGTAGAATATAAATCGGCCAAAACCGATGAAAAAAATGTTTATATTTTTTTTTTGATTTGTATTTTAGCAAAAAGTAAGAAATTTGGGTTTTTTTTGCAAAATTGTCGCTCTTCTTTTGTTTATAGTGGCGATCAGAAATGACGCAGCGGTGATCAACGAAGCAAATTCTTCCTCTTGTCTACAGCAACATGATTACACTATCTCAGCCTTAGCAAAGTCACTTGACTGACACTCAAGGACTGATTTTTTTTTTTTTTTTTAAATAAGAGTATAGATTTTTCCTTAAAATTATACAGTTACTGTATATTGTGACATGCCAGGAATTGCAATTTGAGAAGAATTGCAGAATTGTAAAATTAACATCTACTTTAACACTAAAGGGCATAGGGAAACACAAAAATAAATCAAAAGATTTCTAGATTTCTCTTCAATGAAACAAACCTACTACTAGATAGAAGCTGAATTGAAGAAAAAAAAAAAGTGGATTTTGCTTTTTTTATTTTATTGTATTACAAACACTTGTACCCATAGGCTGCCATTGCTGATGACCCTCTGATTATGATGATTATCCAGGATGTATATAGCGCCAACAGTTTACTATAGTAGTGGTGCAGCTCTGCAAAGAAATCAGCTTCCAGGTGTTATTGTGAAAGCTTAATTGAACAAGCTGAAGTTAGAAGCAGATTGGCTACCATGCACAGCAGCACAGGATTTTGCACTCTCCAGTTTTAGTAAATGAACCCCACTATGTTTCTGGCTGTCATTGGTCTCAGGTCACTTAGCTAGACAAGCTTCAGGAAAGGAAGGACCTATAGGACTCCTATCTGTATTCTTGCTCAATGTGTGTGACCAAGGAAGAGCTGAAGGCTTTGCATCAATATAACAGCCAGGCAAACCACAAGGTGGTCAAAAGGTGAATTCAGTAAAGACCGCATACTTAATTTTCTCAGTATTGGTTTCAACTCACCCTCTTGCAGTGTCAATAAGATCTTCGGAAGGTTTGGACATCTTTTGTACAAGGCGCTTTTCTTTTCCGTGCTCTCTGGTTAACTGTTGTATACTTTGAATGATTTGATTTGTTTGTTTGATTCCCAGTTTCACAGCATGACAAAAATCCTGTTGCAACACATTTTCAGCTGCAGCTTCAAGCATTACTGTAACAGAAGAAAAATGAAATTGCTGAATAGCAAGGACATGCTCCAACAGTCTGCTGCCCACCAAGAAGCTCTTTGGTACTACCTGTACGGCCCTCAGACCTCAGCCAAGTAAAGAGAGTTGGAGCATTGAACTGTAAAGGGACTGCAATGGCAGTGATCTCTATCAGTCCCTTGTGATATGTTTGCAGTCTGTCCGGCAGACAGCCTTCTGTACAATTATAAAATACTGAATATCATGTGTGGCCCTTTGGCCACAGTTGAAGCCTCCTATGCTACACATAAGCTGACCACCACTGTTCCAACAAGTTGTGCTGTAGAAAAAGTGTTGGATATTGTTGAGAAAGGTTAGAACCTACACTATTACCAAACGTATTGGGACAAGTACTTTAATGGTATCTCAGTCTTAAGCCTCATACACACGGGACGACGATCGTATGTACGATAGTCGCAAATCGTATGTTGGCTGTTGTATCTAGCATACTGACTGCACTACACGATCGTACGAGCACAGAAGAACATTCAGGTGCATGTAATTAGCATCCGGCAGTTCCTGACTTCAGAGCATGCGTGTTTTGCACACTACAACTTGTTGTACCAACTGCTCTGTAAACACGATACAACGGTCGTATGAGCGCTTGTTGGTACGACCAAGTTTTCTAGTCTGCCCATACAACTCCCTTGTACGACCGTCGTATGTTAGACTGTTCTAATAGCGCATACGAACGATCGATATCGCATACAACGGTCGTTAGTACGACCGGTTGTATGCGATCGTCGTCCCGTGTGTACGAGGCTTTAGTCTATAGGGTTCAATATTCAGTTGGCCTACCCTTTGCATCTATGACAGTTTAGGAGTGTCTATGGGAATGTTTGGCCATTCTTCCAAAAGCGCATTTGTGAGGTCAGACACTGATGTGTATGAGAATGCCTGGCTCGCAGTCTCTGCTCTAATTCATCCCAATGGTGTTCTATCGGGTTGAGGTTAGGACTCTGTGCAGGCCAGTCAAGTTCCTCCACCCAAACTCGCTCATCCATGTCTTTATGGACCTTGCTTTGTGAACTGGTGCGCAGTGATGTTGGAACAGGAAGAGACCATCCCTAAACTGTTCCCACAAAGTTGGGAGCATGAAATTGTCCAAAATGTCTTGGTATGCTGATGCCTTAAGAGTTCCCTTCGCTGGAACTAAGGGGCCAAGCCCAAAAAAACAACCCACACCATAATCCCCCCCCCCCCCCCCCACCAAATGATTTGGACCAGAAGACATAGATGAGAGAGTTTGGGGATGAGGAACCTGATTGACCTCAACTCGATAGAACATTCACGATAGAATGGTTAAACATTCCCGTAAACAGTCTTCCCAGAAGAGTTGAAGCTGTTATAGCTGCAAAGGGTGGGCCAACGTAATATTGAACCCTACGGACTAAGTCTGGGATGCCATTAAAGTTCAAGTGTGTGTAAAGGCAGGTGTCACAATACTTTTGGTAATATAGGGTATGTTGGGTTTTATGTCTCCATATGGAATATAACTCATTTTAACAGTCTCAGTGACCCCCATCACCAGGAGAGGAAATTAGTGTAGGTTTCCTAACAGGGACATAGACATCAATTAAAACCTGGGTGATGTTCCATCCCCCATTCAAGAACACATCACCTGCCCACAACAATTAAAAGCCATATTTTTCAGCAACACAAAACCTGGTGCTGTACAGGCTGGGGCAGTGAAATGAAGGAGTGTCTAAATATGAGGTTTATTCCTGAGCTTTTAACCTGGTTGGACTAAATGTAAACCCTTGACAGTCATACAGTAAAAGAGCACAGAATAAATGCATTTTTTAATTTGTGGAAAGCGTTCAAAGGTTTGTGACTCAGCAGCATCAAGAAATTGTGCTGAAATCGTGCTGAAAAAAAAATATACATGTTTCAATAAAAGATCGACATCTTCAGCCCAAAATATTGCACAAAATGCAGTGCAGGTACAGGATACCCAAGTTAACAGCTAACAAATGTCTAACTATGGTTGGCTTGCCATGCAAATCTGTGTACCATAGACAAAGCTACAAGCAGGTGTAATGTGCAAAAATTAAAAAAAAAAAAAAGCTGGTGCCATGGAAGTCGGTTAAAACCTTGTTTTATTAATGCCGGTGAGCAACAGTCAAAAAATCCAACGCGTTTCGGCCGTCAGGCCTTAGTCATGGCTAAAATAAGTACATGGCGGTTTGCAGAGACTCCCCAGGCTGAATGCTGTGTACTTGAGACTGACAAGGCATTACACAGGAGGTAGTAGCTGGGATGCATCTGTTCTAGGTGTAAAGTGTAGGCGCTTGGTCCATCACTATGATGGGCTGCCCCACAAGCCAATAGTTATGTGTAGTAAGCAAGAGGTAAGCAAGCTCCATCGCTAACCAGAAGCTTTCAAATCTTTCCCCAATCAGCATTGCTCAGTGTTTGGGCATAGGAGGACACAAAGCTGCTATAGGTTTGTCTACCATGTATCTTATTAGCCCCCGCCCCCCTATAGTTCTGTCCCCAGGAAATCTGCATTTTCCACCCTTTTATAGTTTAAATTGAATGGAAGTGCAACCTGAAAGTAATGGTTGATACTGGGAAGTGGTCCTGAGATTTCAGGCTGAGATAACGAAGAGATATAAGAAATTACAAAGAGCTTCATACCACCATCAGTATCTACTAAGGCCCCCTTCACATGAGGCCAACTCAGTTGAGATCAGCAGGGGAATCTGCCTGCTGATCCTCTGCTTATTAGAGGAGAGTGGGCAGATGACTCATCCGAGCCGCTCTATGGGTGGCCGGAAGTAAACCGGCTCTGCTGCTCTCCGATCCGCCTTGACAGAGGAGGATGGATCCCCTTCAGGTTTTTTTTTTTTTTTTTTAGTGGACTGGAGGTAGGCAAGGGTATAAGTTAATTTACACCCGCCGGTCTATACAGGTAAAAGGACTGTCTGATCAGATCCTCCTAGAAAACTGACAGGCAGGCCTGATTGGAACCTTCATGTGAAAGTGGCCTAAAAAAAGACAACTACTGAACTAGGCCTCTCAACAACAGAATGAAACCAAAACAGTTCAAAAAGAAAACCTTAGCATGAGTAAGAAAAGAGACAATGAGAGGGCAAAAAACAAATTTCTGTCCTTACCTACTTGACTTTGCAGGCCCCCAGTGACAACCAAGTTTAATAAACTAGATGACATCTGTTTTCTGGTAGGGTTTACAATAAATTCTCCATCAATCAGACCGATTCTAACAGCACCTAAAAAGAGGATAATCATAATCTATATAAATCCTGTATAATATTAATAATAATGGAATAAGTCTTCTTTTTATCGTCAACAGACAGCCCCATTGTAGCTAGATCTAGAAGTTCAGGCAGCATGTGATTAATCTAATATCAAAAGCAAATAGAATATACTATTTCTGTCTAATTTGTAGAGATGGTACACAGCAAATAAACAGAACAGAGTCTGGGTGCAACTCATATTCATACAGAAATTGTTATAAGAGTTGCACTACACCAAAATGTCAGCCTAATTAAATATCAGACGCCTTACGAAAACCTCTTTCAGCCGACATAAAACACATAGATGTCACATAAATGAAAGGATTAGATTGAGAACCCATTACACCGAAGCAGCCAACAAATATTATAAGTTGCAGGCATCTGTAACGAGCTGACAATTATCTCAGGACTTTACATACTGTACATTCACATCAGGCCTTGCACTCAAGGAGCTAAGATTCTAAGGTCTCTATCTCAGACATACATATACGTGCACACAGAGTAATAAATACTTAAAGTGGTTGTAAAGGCTAAAGGTTTTTTTTTTCTAGTAGCAGAACTATTGGCAAAACTTTTTTTTTTAATTTTGGATAGAGTAAGGGAGGGTTATAACCCCTGTCGGATTTGTTTTCGCCATCTGCGTGCCATTGCAGAGATTTCCCTTCACTTCCTGTCTCATACCCAATATCCAAACAGGAAATGAGAGGAAATTCTAGCAAATTAACCACTTCAGCCCTGGAAGGATTTCCCACTTTAGGACCAGAGCACTTTTTGCGATTCGGCACTGCATCGCTTTAACTGACAATTGCGCGGTCGTGCGACATTGTAACCAAACAAAATGTGTGTCCTTTTTCCCCCCACAAATAGAGCTTTCTTTTGGTGGCATTTGATCACCTCTGCGTCATTACTGATCGCCGCTATATACAAAAGAAGAGCGACAATGTTGCAAAAAAAAAAAATACAATATTTCTTACTTCTTGCTAAAATACATATCCGAAAAAAAACATAAAAAATATTTTTTTTTTATCGGTTTTGGCAGACATGTCGGACCATTTCAACACTTTTTTGGGACCATTGGCATTTATACAGCGATCAGTGCTATGAAAATGCATTGATTACTGTGTAAATGCCATTGGCAGTGAAGGGGTTAACCTCTAAGGGTTAATTGTGTTCCCTCAGTGTGTTCTAATTGTATGGGGGCTTGGGCTGGCAGGGGGAGGGGAGTGATCACGGCTCCCATATACAGGAAGCCTGTGATCACATCCCTTGCCCCTCTGTCAGAACGGAGATCCATGTTTATATACACGGACCTCTGTTCTCTCGCTGCGGGGGAGCCATCACAGGTAGCTGGCGGAGATCGAGTCCACCCTACCCACTCCCTGGCTCCCCTGGAACAGTCAGCTCGCGAGAGCGCCTCTGGCGGCGCACCAGCGCTCACAGTACGCGATCTTTGCGATAATGAACCAAGTTGCCGCTGTCAAGCCACGGCAGGCGGTCGGCAACTCGTTAAAGAAATTGCCTCCCATTGGAAGATTTCCCCTCTATTACTTTTCATGGGACAACCCAAAATTTGGGATTTGGTTTTACTTTTCATGTTTCATACTTTCAATGATAATGGTAAATGGGACAAATAGAGAGGGTGAATCCCCCTAATCCCACTCCACTCTATCCAAAGCTAAAAAAAAAAAAAAAAAGTTTTGCCTTTAGTTAGGCTTCATTTACACGGGACGCTGTTTCAACCTCCCCTGAACGTTTTATCTTGACAGCTACAAACCAGCGTCTAAAACGTCCGTTTTGCATGCCGTGTTGGCGTCTAGGAGCGTTTTTGAATCTCCCTAATAGGAACACAGAAAGCAATAAAAACCTGACACGGGTTCTAACTCCTCACAACTCAATCCAAATCTCAGCTACCTACCGAAAAAAGGTACCGGCTACCCAAAAAAAATCCTAATGTGTAAAAGGTAGGAGGAGGGTTGGGATTATGTGAGGTCTAAAATGAGAGCGAAGGTCAACTTCCCTCCTTTAATAGTGAAAAGAAATGAAACACAAAAACTTTTAATACTGGAAGAACAAGAAACAAGGAAGAATATCCCCTCCCAAAACAAAAATGAAAAATGTTGTGGATCACATGAGTGTCACAACTGGTATAGTCTTAGTCACTTACCAACAGGTCCATTCCATGGAATGTCTGACAGTGCAAGCGCAGCAGAGGCTGGAAGAAAAAGAACACATTAAGGCTCATGAAATATAATGGGCATTGAGCAGATGTTTTCTGGAACCGTACTTACACATATAGCTTTACTCAACTGCTGGACAGCCAAATCGTACTGATCTGGCCTTACATGTATATTGTAAGATCCTAAAACTAAGCTGGCCTTTTGGACAATGGACTGGACAACAGAACAGGTTAGAACATAGGTGGCTGTGTGTGCATATCCATAATCCAGCGCAAGTCACCAAGAATAGGCGAAATATCCTGACAAATTAACATTTTCACCATGATTGACCGTGTTAACTTTTTATAAGCTTAAAGACGTTGTAAAGTCATTCTATACATTATGATAAAAAGCCTTCTGTGTGCAGCCGCCCCAGCACCCCCTAATACTTACCTGAGCCCCATCTCTGTAGAGCAATGTCCAAGAGTGTGTCGGCCATCTTGATTTGCTCCTGTTGCTGTCAAAGTCAGTCAGCCAATTAGGAGAGAGAGAGAGGGCAGGGCCTCGACCGCAGCTCTGTGTCTGAATGGACACAGGGAGCTGTGACTCGGCTTGGGTGCCCCCACAGCAAGCTGCTTGCCGTGGGGGTACTCGACAGGAGGGAGGGGCCAGGATCACAGAAGGGGAGGATCCGGGCTGCTCTGTGCAAATCCACTGCAATATAGTAGGCAAGTATAAAAAGTTTGTTATTTTTTATTGAAAAAAAAGACATTACAATTCACTTTAAACTCCTAGTTTTGATTCATCTGTAAACAAGAATTTGTTCTAGTCTTCAACAGTGACATTTTGCAGTAGTAGTAGTCGTCTTTCTTTGATCAGTTGGCTCTGATCATGGATGTACATAATTAGACTGATAACTGTACACAGCCCCCTCTATATGCCACACAATCCCCTCTATATGGCACCATCACAGTGCATCAGATCCCGAGACTGCATAAAATGCTATAAATTTCACCAAAATGTAGTATTAAGAATCTGAATACACAAAGTAAAAGCTTTATTGTAATGTGAAAACACTTAAAATTAAGGCTATTCACAAAACATTACATGGTCATGTGTATATGTCAGGTATATGTGGCTTCCGTCACCTCATTGTCGCCCCCGGGCCAAAAAAACAAAGTTCCCAGCGGCCAGATAAATTGGGGGTCGACCCAAAACACCTTACTGTATACAGATATAACATCATAAAAATACAGCAATTACTGCAAAAAATATATTAGTTGTGAAAAGCTTTTTTTTGAACTGTAGAGATCCAATAGATGGGAACAGAGTACTTGAGGGGATACAAATGCATGTATGGCTGTGCTGCTGCATTTGTTGCTTTAACAATCCAATACATGTACATACCTATAGCAACCGAAATGATGATTTGTTGCAGTGTTCACAGCTGAGATATATTTTGCAATATATGATGTAGCTTATGTTCAGACCCCTTTCACACTGGGATGTTTTTCAAGCGCTTTAGGGCTAAAAATAGCGCCTGAAAAACTCCCCCAATCCACCCCAGTGGGGCAGGGCGCTTGTAGGACAGGAAAAAAAGTCTTAGAAGCAGCATCTTTGGGGTGGTGTATACACCACTCCTCCACTGCCCCTACCCACTGAAATGAATGGGCAGCGCCTCCGAAGCGGCTGAACACTGCTTCGGAAGCGCCGCGCACCGGTGCTTTTAACCACTTCTTGGGGGTTAAAAGCTCCTCGCTGCAGCCCAAATAGCGGTGCCAAAGCGCCACTAAGACTAGCGGCGCTTTACCGCAAACGCTTGGGTGGCTGCAGTGTGAAAGGGGTCCTAGGCCTCATACACACGGGCGTCATTAACAACGCATTTTGAGCTGTTTTTACAGCTCAAGAACGCCACACCATGTTATTCAATGGCCTCGTACACGTTTTTCAGCTGTAAGTGGCGTCGGTGTTCTTATGCTGTAGAACTAACGCAGGACCTTCCGAAGCTGCAGCATTATAGTGTTTTTGACGCTAAGCCAGCAAAATGCTC
>BLSH010114822.1:388500-405267 GCA_018402905.1 Glandirana rugosa
CCGGTGGCAGTAACGCTCTTACTGTAAAAATGGTTTCCATACGGAACTTTTTGTACACCACCTCTTTGTTGAGAGATTTCAAGTTCAGAATTAACCGAAACTTGCCCGAGGGTTTCTGAACTACAAACACATGCGAGTAGAAACCCTGGTTGATCTCTTCCCGAGGTACCGGAACAAGCACTTCCTGGTCCATAAGGCTGCCGATTTGGTCCAACAGTGCTTCTGCCAAATCGGGGTCTCTGGGAGGGGAGGTTACCAACGTCCTGACAGGAGGAATGCTCCTGAACTGTATCTGGTAACCTTCCCTGACAATCCTTAAAATAAAGGCATTCTGGGTAGTTTCCTCCCACTGTGGGAGAAACTGCCCCAACCGGCCCCCCACCAGAACCGAGTCATTGTGGTTTGGTGGATTTTTTAGGAGAGGAAAACCGGATATTTTTCTGTTTCCCTTTTCCCCACTGTCTTTTGGCCGCCACTGACTTAGAAGCTTGTCCCAGGGAACGTTCTTGCCTTTGGGGACGAAAAAAATGTTTTCCAACGGTTTTTTTATTTTTAACCGGGAAAGCCTTTTTCTTATCGGCCGTCCTATCTAGAACCTTCTCTAGATCTGGCCCAAACAACAGGTCTGCCTCAAATGGAATTCCACAAAGCCTGGTTTTAGAAGCAGAGTCACCAGCCCAGGATTTCAGCCACAGAGCTCACCGGGATGAATTGACCAACGCTGCGGCTTTTGCTGCTAGTTTGACTGATTCCGAAGAAGCATCAGCCATGTAGCCTGCTGCTTTATACAGCATTGGTATGGATTCTAAGATTTCTTTCCTAGAAGTCCCACCTTCCAAATGAGCCCGCAACTTGTCCAACCAAACTTCCAGGTTACGGGCTACCACCGTAGTGGCCATTGCTGGTTCCAAACTGGTCATTACTGTTTCCCATGACCGTTTCAGCAATACCTCCATTCTTTTATCCATGGGATCTCTAAGGACTCCCATGTCCTCAAAAGCGAGATCGGTAGATTTGGCCCATTGAGAAAATGCCGCATCTACTTTAGGAACTTTGTTCCAGACGCACTCTGCGTCATCACTAAAAGGAAATCTCCTTTTAAGGCTTTTGGGAAAAAATAATTTTTTCTCTGGCTCTGCCCATTCCTTTTTAATGGCGTCCGCCAGAGAACTATGCACTGGAAAAACCCGCCCCTGATCCTCTCTCAGGGTTTGGTACATCCGATCGTGCAGCGACAGAGAGGCTTGTTCCTCCTTGATCTCAAGCGTCTCATAAATCAGCCCCAACAGCGCATCCACCTCCTCGAGTGAGAGCTTGTATCTGGGTGATTTTTTCTCTAGAAGCGGTACATCCCTAGATGACGCTGCATCGCTGAGGTCATCCAGGGAATCCGACTCCTCTCCCTCTGTTTCATTACCCTCCCTTGGGGTTGGAACAGGTGGGGTTTCTGCTGGTGGTTTAGGGGTCTCAAGGTTCGACAACATGGCCTTAATTGCATTCGTCTCTTTTTTGACTCCTGCAATCATTTCTTTACAAACTCCAGTAGACTCCTTGTACACCAGTTTATCAATACAAGGTCTACAGAGCGGTTTGTTCCATCCTTTAAATTTAAATCCACAGGATGGACACCTCTTCTTTCCCCCTGACCTCTCTCCTTCCTTGAGCTGCCCCTGAGCAGGAAAGGGAGATAAAAAAGGGGGATGGGAAAAACAAGGGCCAGTTGTTAACAACCACCATGCACATAGTAAGCCAACACCGACACCTATGTGCACCCACCACCAGCAAGCCGGATTCGCAAGGCTCTTTAGCCCGGATCCAGCACCAATAAAGGAAGTCAGAGAGGGGCCTCCCAGCTCTTTGCCTTCGAGCCCCCCTCCTTCCTCCTACAGCCCCGTAGGTTCAGCCACCCTTGTGCCTCCTACCTGGGCTGCGCCGGCGTCACTGCCACCTTCTGCTGGGTCCATCGCTTCCTGCTGCATTGCGCCGTTGCGCTGTAGAAGGATCCAGGACTCCAGCACTGTGACCGGCTCTGTTTTACAGCAAACAGGCTGGTTCCGGCGTCCATGCTCCTCGCGGGACCCGGAACCGGAAGTGACGACCCGGAAGTCCCCGCCCTCCCCCCTGCGCTCCACAGGCCGGAACTCAAGGCCCAACGCCCGCCCCCCTCACAGTCTGCCCAGGATCTCCTCCAGCCCCGCAGCCAGGAGCCACAGACATGTGCGGGGAGCGTTCAGTCCCCTTGGACTTACTTGGGGGGAGAAGCGCCGGTCTCAGCTTCCCTCTGTGCCTGACCGGGGGACCCATCATCCACTACTCACAGGTGAGCAGTCTTAGAGCTCCCACACCCGCCTCCTCCTCCGTGGAGGAAACACAAAAAACTGAGGAGAGGAAGGGGAGGCGCCCTTTTAAAGACTTAATCCTTGTGTTTCCTGCCTTCGGAGGAGGAGCTCTATCTCTCTAGTGCTGTCCTGGACAGACGACTAGAGAAAAGGTTGTTTTTTTCTTTAAATAGGCTATCCATCTTATCTTTTTTTGCTATAGTTCTGCTTTAACCACTTAACGACCGCCCGGTGTCCTTATACGGCGGTACTTTACCGTGGAATAACGCTGTTATGGCAGCAGATAACTGCCACAGCCCAGGTATTCTTTAACAGCGGGCGGTCCGCTTTCATATAAAAGTGGTCTCTGTGGCGGATTCGCCGCAAGATCACTTATCGGTGGCGGAAGAAGTGCCCCCCCGCCGCTTTCCGGTCATCTGTGTCGCTTACCAGAGCCAACGATAGCGGCAGTGACTATCGCCTCCTTTCTTCTGAGAGACATGGAGCCGAGTGAGGGAAAGATGGCCCCCGCTCGGCTCCATAACATTGGATGGCGGAAGCAACGTCAAACATCATTTACGCCCAATGCTCTTAAAGCGGAATTTTTTTTTTTTTTTAACATAAAAGACATTTTTATTTTTTTTATTGCATTTTAGTGTAAATGTTAGATCTGAGGTCTTGTTGACCCCAGATCTCATATTTAAGAGGTCCCGTCATGCTTTTTTTCTATTACATGTTTACATTCCTTGTAATAGAAATAAAAGTGACCCAATTTTTTTTTTCAAAAGGACAGTGTAAAAATAAAAAGTAAAATAAGAAAAAAAAGAAAATTTAAAGCGCCCCGTCCCGCCGAGCTCTCGCACAGAAGCAAACGCATATGCAAGTCCCGCTCACACATGAAAACGGTGTTCAAACCACACATGTGAGGTATCACTGCGATCTTTAGAGCGAGAGCAATAATTCTAGCACTATAACTCCTCTAACTCAAAACTGGTAACCTGTAGACATTTTTAAACATCACCGATGGAGATTTTTAAGTGCCAAAGTTTGTCGCCATTACACGGGCGCATTTGTAAAGCATTACATGTTGGGTATCAATTTACTCGGCGTAACATTATCTTTTGCAATATAGAAAAAAAATTGGGGTAACTTTACTGTTGTCTTATTTTTTAATTCAAATTATATGAATTTTTTACAAAAAAGAAATTGCGTTTTTAAGACTGCTGTGCAAATACGGTTTGACAAAGTATTGCAACGATCGCCATTTTATTCTGTAGGGTGTTTGAAAAAAAAAATATGTTTGGGGGTTCTAAGTAATTTTCTAGCAAAAAAAAAAAAAATATATATTTTAACTTCAAAACACCAAATCTCAAAAAAGAGGCTTGGTCCTTAAGTGGTTAAACTTAGAAAATAAAATCACAACGCACGCACTAATACGTGCATTAAAGAGCCCAGTGTGTCCTGCTGTGTACATTTACCTTTCGGTGTACCCAGTTTGACTCATCTCAGATACACCTGTATGTGTCCTATAATGTTTATCTCAAAAAGACTTCCTATGAGCAGTATTGCTGCCGGGTTGATTGGGTATTGGTTTCCTTGCAAACTCAAAAATATTAGAAAAATAATTGGCATAGTGTATGTGCGGAGACTATTTATAAGGATCGAATAAAATGTTTTTAGGGACCTACACAGTTCTGTGTAACATATGTTGGTGCTATAAAAAAACTGAATCAAAAGGAAACAAATGACCTATTATTCTGCTGGTAAGAATTTCATGGGGGGTGGAGCCAAGTTCTCTCCGTAGATGATTTGTAGGGATCCTTCCTGCAGCAGCAGCTTTCTGCCTGTAGTCTACCTGTAGGAAAAGAAAAAAAAAAAAAATGTGACTTGTTACTATTTTATACCAAGCAAAACTTCACACAGACAAATTCAATCTAGCTTTTCAGATATTCCTAATACAATAACTGATTTCAAACATCATTCAAAGAAGCACATCAGCTCAACTTTTGCCTGCAGTAACACCTTGTATTGCATTTGAGATTAATAATGATTTTCTCTATCAAACTGGTTTAACCACTTAAGGACCGCCCCATGTACAGGCCAGACCTTAAGCACAAAATCACATACCTGTACATGATTTCTTCCATCGGCTGTTTGTAGACACTATAAATTTTGCGCAAATTAAATATATATGTTTTGTTTTGTTTTTTTTTACCAAAAATATGTAGCAGAATACAATTTGGCCTAAACTGATGAAGAAATTAGATTTTTTTTACATTTTTTTATTGGGTGCGTTTTATAGCAGAAAGTAAAAAAAAATTTATTTATTTTTTTTTTTCAAAATTGTTGGCCTTTTTTGTTTATAGCACAAAAAATAAAAACTGCAGGAGGTGATCAAATACCACCAATAGAAAGTTCTATTTGTGGGAAAAAGAGGACAACAATTTTATTGGCCGTGCGAATATCAGTGCCGTATTGCAAAAAATGGCCTGGTCAGGAAGGGGGTAAAACCTTCCGGAGCTGAAGTGGTTAAACACAATCTGTTTAGATAGAAACAGAAATCAGGTCATTGTTGAGTTTGTCTGAGGATACTTGGCAAACAAATGTCTTGGTAACCATTACACAGGCTGTCCTCAAACAATAGAAACTTAGATACCATTGTTGCATTTTAGTTGGCTGTTGTTCAGTCTATTGTTGTGTTACCATCGTAAACAACAGATTGACAACGTGACAAATAACCTATGGCATGTATGATACCAGAGTGCCATCTTGAGGTAGAATTTGAGAATATCTCTCTAATTGAAAACTACAGTTGGAGCGGTCTGTTGTTAAGGTAAACAAGGTTGTAAACTTTGTTGATAAAAACTTGGCAACCTGACATATAAAAGGTTGTCAGGCATAAGCTGGACAGGACTCCATAATGCCTTAGAAGCAGGGAAGGACTGTACCAGCCATAAGAAGATACCTGAAGACGCTTTCGCCTAAACTCCAGCAACTGCTATTAAGCCTTGGGTCCTCGTTGCGAACAGAAAACATGAACACACACAGTAACCAGAGTGAAGTAACTTTTAAGCGTATTTCTACTGTCATGGACCATAGTTTCTGATTATTTGCTATGCATTTTGCTTGTTATATCAGTCAATCTTGAATTGTATTACTAATATTGTAATAGAGGTCTGAGCTTCCTTGCTTATACCGCAAAGTAACCTTACTAGATAAAACGCAAGCAAAACACACCTGCAGGTGAAAAGGGATATTGCAGATAGCTATAACGGTACATTGTAATGTCTAAACAACAAATAGCAGTAGAATGAGTGTACTACCAGCTATGCCAGAGTTCTAAGGGAAGAAGGTACACCATGTTACTAAGAAGCAGCTGAAAAAAAATGTTGAACAGGAGATCCCATTTAACCACTTCAATACTGGGCACTTAAACCCCTTCCTTCCCGGACCAATTTTCAGCTTTCAGCGCTGTTGCAGTTTGAATGATAATTGCGCGGTCATGCAACACTGTACCCATATGACATTTTTATCATTTTTTTCACACAAATAGAGCTTTCTTTTGGTGGTATTTAATCACCCCTGGGTTTTTTATTTTTTGCGCTATAAATTTAAAAAAGACTGAAAAAAAAAAAACAATGCATTTTTCTGCGTTTCCGTTATAAAATTTTGCAAATAAGTAATTTCTCTTCATAAATTTTGACCAAAAATGATACTTCTACATTTCTTTGGTAAAAATCGGAGTTTATTTGGTGTTGGCGGACAGACAGATGTGACGGGGACTGTGACAGATGTGACGGGGACAGACAGATGTTTTGGGGGCTGTTTTATGGGGACACTGATGTGTATGGGGACAGGGGTATCAGTGTGCTTGGTGCACTGTGTGGGGGGCGATCTGTGACAGCTTTCTGCATGAAATCATCATCATGCAGAAAGCTGTCACAGAGCTGCAGCTCCCCCCCCCCCCCCCTGCACTGAGCTCTCACTGAGCTCGGCGGGGGAGAACTGTCACAGAGACGTTAGTCTCTGTTTACAATGTGACGGCTGTGATTGGACACAGCCGTCACATGATCGGAAGGGCCAGTCACTACGCCCGTATCCCGATCTCTGCTCAGCTGGATCCTGTGATCATAATGATCACAGGATCCAGCAGCAGCGCGGCGCGTGGCCGCGGTGCGAGCTCCCGTTCTGCAGGACGTAAATACACGCCCTGTCAGAACGAGGGTGCTCCCACCCGGCCGTATATATGCAGTGGCCGGGTGGGAGGTGGTTAAGAAACCCAAGAACACTTGCACAAAAGCAGAAAAAAAAATAGAACCATTGAAATAGCAATCTGATATATACATTCATATACGTAAAACTCAACTATTTTAATTTTTACTTACCACTAATGGCATAAACTGAGATGGTGAAGGCTTGGTTTTGCTTACAGCGGTTACCATCACAGAAGTGTCACCCAACTAAAAAAAGAAAAAAAAAAAGAAATTAAACATTATGTGTGTGTGTGTGTGTGTAAAACAAAAAAGTTACAGCACAGTAAGTATACACTTGCAGCCAGTAATATGGCGACTTCAGGCATTCCTGCTCTTTGAAAGCTCAAATCCAAATAGCTTCATATATACAACACATGAGAAACTGTGGAGGTGTTGCCACTTGTTAAAGAGTAAGTAAACCCAATATAAATCCTCAATATAACCCTGTAGAAGCATAATGGGCTACTATGCATCGCATAATAATCCATTATGTGCCGCTTACCTTGAAACGAAGCCTGCAGTTCCACATGAAAAAATCATATTCAAATATATACACAAAAATTATTATATATAGTATCTCACAATGTGTGGCCCAAACAATAATCCAGTGATCCAAAGAATGAGGGCAGATAATAAGTACAAGGTATATAGGCTAATCAGTAAGCCAAAGCAGATAGTGAAGAGTCTCAGATGATATTCACATAACCAGCCACCAGAGGGAGCTGAAGAGATGGCTTCTATTATATCTCCTATAAACCGCAGACTTATGCTTCTAGGCCAAGGGTCCGCTGTATGCGGGTTTGTATATCAACTCCCGGGGTCTGGTACATAAAAGCAGAGAAAGATACCAATGAATTCTCAATGCAGGGTGTCACGAAAAGTAGTATACACTACTCACTTTACAGCTGGAGAAGTCAGACTTCAGGGAAGCCCGCGGCTGGCGTCCTACCGCTCACTCAGCCCGGGGATCGTATGATTTTTCATGTGGAACTGCACATAATAATTTGAGAATTGCACCTGCACTTTGTTGTATACTTAGCACCTTATTTCTTTTTCAATCTGAAATGTATTTCCTTTCATTCTGGTATTAATTTTGCACTATGCACTTTGATCTGTTTCGCACTGTATATGGCGATCTTTACTGACTGTTCTTGCATTTTGCACTTTACATCATCATTTATCAATTTACCATTTTTTGCACATTCCACATCCTCAAACTCATTTTTTTTTTAGCAGCGCCACACCCACTTTTACTCTTTTTTTCTCCATTTACCAGCATCTGCTTGTCAGATGTATGGTGGGGGCAGCAGCTAATTAACATTCTTCCATAGCGCGGCAACACCCTATATCAATTATTCCCAAATAGAGAGGGTGAATCTCCCTAGAGGTGGGCACAGACCGCAATAGAAACTGACAGGTGTTCTAATCCCTGTCAGTGAAAGGGAAAATCCTCACCGCTACATGGGTCCCCATTAAAAGATTTTGCCTGTCTTCCTGCCCGGTGGCAACTCATAACTTTGGATTTTCCCTCACCTTTAGTTCTGTGACAGCTGTCACCAAGACAAATAGAGGGGATGAAACTCCCTAGATGAGACACAGATAGCAATACAAACTGTCATATGTTCCCACCCAATATAAGAGGTGGCTTTAGATATTATTATTATTATTATATTATTTTTACATTTTTATGCATTCATTTATCACTGAGTAATCGTACTTAAAGCTGAATTTAAAGGGGAAGTTTCGCTTTATGCCCCTCTTATATTTTTGGCCCTTTTTTGGGGGGTACCTGGTTTTGAAAGGTTTGACAGCTACCCACTCCTTGTTCAGGGTGATCCATGGAAAGTTCTATCGCCAGTATCTGTAGCTGATGACTTTTACGTTTTTTTAATACAGGGCGAAGAACTGCTTTAAAGCATATCTATTGGCAAAACCTACTTTCCTGGTTTTGGATAGACTAAGGAATGGCTATAGTATGATTAGGGGCTTACAGGCTGGATTAGGTAATCTGGCTCTTCAGCTACAACCAAAGGGAAGGGTGCACTGGACAAGCCCCAACAAAGGAGAACTTTTCTATCCTACATTATTTTAAAAGTGTATGTATAGTCAAAGAATTATATTCAGTTTTGTATAGGGTAGAGTTATTTTTGATGTGCGTTCTGCTGGTGAGATTCCAATTCGTATCCTGTACTCAACAGGAAAGGAGAGGAAATCTCTAACAATGTGGGAGGAATTCCCATCTCAGACAGCTGACACCAGAAAATCTGACCCAATTTGATGATTTTTACTGACCCCTTTGCTTTGGTGACAACTTTTGTATTTCCCCTCACTTTCTGTGACAACAGTCAGCAGGTCCAATGCATAGGACAGATCTCCCCAGCAGGGGGCGCACACAGCAATAGAAACTTGACAGAGGGTCTAACCATCCACCCACAGTATCATCAACTACAACTACTTTTCGGTTTCATTGTCTTTGGAAA
This sequence comes from Glandirana rugosa, assembly GCA_018402905.1. Lineage (NCBI taxonomy): Eukaryota > Metazoa > Chordata > Amphibia > Anura > Ranidae > Glandirana > Glandirana rugosa. The sequence goes on from BLSH010114822.1 coordinate 397,552, forward strand.
CATGCAAAGGTTACCTTCACTACGGCACATCCATCTGCAAAACGAGCAAGTTTGCCAGAAGCAATTTCCAACTTTCTGTTAAGATAAAAAAGAAAAAAAAATAGCAGTCAGCATACATCTACACAATGTTATATTCTTTATAGGATGTGCCATAGAGCTATTACAGCACTAAAGCCATTTGTTGCACTGGGGTAACCAGCACAACAATCTGCATGTCATCAGTAAGATCTTCCTGTATTCACATGGGTTTTCTCCAATTATCCACAATATACAAGTAGGTATAACAATGGGATCAGGAGTTCTTATGTGGCCTCATTTACACAGGTGTATAGCGTCAATGGGACATTTTTCAAGTTCAGATGCTGAGTGCAGTTAGTCCATTGAAGTCTATCAGGATGCGGTAGCTGCATGGGCACAGCCAATGGTCCTAATTACAGTACATGCGGGTGTGAGGCCCTGAGCTCACAGTGTGCATTTGAAGCTGCTCATCCAAATGTAACATCTGGACCAGTGGGCAGCGTCTGTAAATCCACAGGATTCTAATAGACTTCAATGGGCTGCCTGCACACAGCATCCATAGTTGAGTCACTGGGAAAAATGGGCCATTCACGCTACAGGGGCATCATTGCCTGTGTGAAACGAGGCCTATAAGGCTACTTTATATATGGTTGCTACGTAGAGAATGATAGAGAGAACTGAATATGTGATTGGCAAAAGGATCTCATTCTCTACCTATGGGAAAGTCAACACAAATCCTTGACTGCCCTGGTATTGGCTTGGGGCAAGTATAAGGGCTCATGATAAAAGTGCAAAAGAAAAAAAAAAATAACCTACAAACCCCACGTTCTTGTCAAAGTGTTTCCATTGGAAACCAGCTACATCCCGTACATCTAAAGGAAAACACAGCTTCTGAATGATCATGTGTACTGCTTCATTCAAGTCAATGGCAATTTGCTGACCTGTAGCTGGTGGGTTTCAAATTAAAGCGGAGGTCCGAGGGCTAAAAAAAAAAATTAAAAGTCAGCAGCTACACATACAGTAGCTGCTGACTTTTAATATTAGGACACTTACCTGTCCTGGAGTGCAGCGATGTCGGCACCCGCCGCCGATCTTCGGATCGGGGGACGGGTGCAGCCGCCTCCATCGCGGGTAAGGGAACCCGGACGTGTAAGCAGTACAGCTTCACGCCGGGCACCTTACTGCGCATGCGCGAGCCCTGCCGCGCTCTGCTACTGGCCAGGCGGCCAGAAGCAGAGCGAGCAGGGAGGGAGCCGGGCTGCTGACGTCAGCGGCCGCGTCCCCCGGCCAGAGCTCCCGGATGTGTGGAAAAGGACACCTGTCCAAAGACAGGTGTCCTCTTCCCCCTCCCCCCCGAAAGGTGCCAAATGTGACACCTGAGGGGGGGGGGAATCCAACCAGCGGAAGTTCCACTTTAGGGTGGAACTCCGCTTTAAGAAAAACAGCATATACATGAAAACTTACCCTGTGACAGATCACCTGCCCGTAGACCTTGGGGTCCTTGTACTTTATAAACAAGGGGCCAGTTCCCTGTCCTTCACACTTTAGGGAGGGCAGACTATGGTCAGTGGCAGTACCAATTATTAGATTGTAAGCTCTTCTGAGCATGGCCCTCTTAACCCTCTTGCATTTTATTGTATTGTAACTGTACTGTCTCCCTTTTATATTGTAAAGCACTGCGTGAACTGTTGGCGCTATATAAATCCTGTATAATAATACTACCAGGGTCAGTGGTGATAAAAAATACCCCAGTCATTGAAATAAAAGAAGGCCTAAAGCTTGTGGTTAGTGGAAGGAGGAATAATGTCCCAGCTCAGGCATGTAGGGATCCTAGTTCAAACTCATCTGAGCTATCCCGCCAGGAAAATGTGACTGCACATTGCCAATCTTAAGCGGCTGAGGCAATCACCACCCTGCAGCCTCACGTATATGCGCCCGGTGTATACTCGTGGCTGTGGGGTGGGGAATTGATTGTCTTGGGGCAGTGACAGCTTCCTGGCAGGATAAGTGGGTTTGGACTACGATCTGAACATGCCCGAGCTCATCCCTAATGCCTCATTGCTGATGTCAATGGGAAAAATAGTGCCCCAGGGACTGCTTAGAGGCAAGCAAAGGCCACAGCTTAGGGGCTACTAAACCTAGATGAAGTGAACATTGTTTACTGTTAAATGCCAGGCAACGAAAAAATGATCCCTTGCCATACAGCTGTGCCCTCACTGCAAAGGTTAATAGCTAGTTTTGTCAAGGAGAGATGAGAACCATCCATACTTACCTGATCCTCCACTCCCCTGGCAGATTGTACACCCACGCATCAGTGGTGGATTGTTCCTTGGCACCATCACGCCAAAGCAAGTCCTCATATCCAAGGCTGTGGACCCGGCTTTGGTCTTGATGACATCAGAACCCCCGAGAGGGAGCTGCAGAGTGTGGTCCAGCAGTGGGGAAGAGCGGAGCATCAGGTAAGTCAGTTTTTTTTTTTGTTGTTCCTCTCTAGACCAAAATGAGCAATTAACCCTTACAATGCAGGCACAGCCCCACTGCAAGGGATATTTTTTTTAGTTGCCTGGAGTTGGGCTTTAAGGGCTTGTGCATGCAGGGGACTTCACATATGATCTTACTGGCAGCAAGGTCCTGTGTAAAAAGCTGAAACTAACAGCGCTTTACCGCTACCACCTCCACCGCAGCAGTGTGAAAGTAGCCTTAGAGGTGGCGACCAATAGGGTCCACGTACACTATAAGGTGTAAACGTTCATACAAACATTTACACCTGTACTGTGTCAAAGTGCTTAACAGGACCTCAGACAGATTTGGTTTATGCAGCAGTGTAAATGGACCTGTAACATACAACACTGCTGCATTTAGCTCTGTATAAATGATCAACCCTAATGCAGAAACCTGGATGCCCATCTGCATTCGTATCTTTGCAGGGAGACTTTTTGTTTGTTTTAAATAGTAAGGGAGTCACAAGTATGGCCTAACTATGCACCTACTTTATCTCTCCTGCGAGAGTCAGCTTATAGTGGGTTATTGCCTGCTGTCAGCTGAAGTCAGAGACCGTGTCTGGAAGCATACTAGGACTATATTGTCGGGATCCACACAGCTGACTCAGACATGTGGCTTCAGCTCACAGAATGAGGCTAAGAGCCAGAGCCTGGTGTCCCCTCTACAGTGAGTGCTGGAGGGGAAGTGCAGAGAGCGATGACTAACAGTCAAGGCTCTCCACTCTGAGCAGGCCAAGAACTGAGCGATCAAGAGTCATGTGATCGCTCAGTTCTCAGTCTTAGGGACATCTGCAGCATACAGGCGAATATAGAGGTTTGTTTTTATAAACCCCAAAGTTCTCCTTTAAATATTTGTGAATTGAGCACAAAGGGGTACATTCACTAAAAGATAAATACTGCATGAATTAACAGGTAAAATATCTCATGCGATATGTATCTGTGTTGTGTTTGATATCAAAACAGTATCTCAAAAGTAGTCAATTCACTAAAAAACATGCATTATTCAACAAACGCGTTAATAATGTTTTGCGATATATTTAGCACTTAGAAATTCTCAATTTTGATAAACCTAGTTCTATAAATAAATGCACGGTTAAGAAACTGAAATCATTCTAATATGCTTGCATTCACAGAAGGATCTCCCTCTAGTGACATTTCCACATGGATACATTGTATACTTCCTTATTGGTCAGAGTCGGTTCACACAGGGAGGGGCGATCCGACTTCAGGGGTGACTGAGCCGCCCCGCGCGGCGTGACTTCAGTACGGCTTGCAAACGACTTCAGTAATAGAAGTCAATGCAAGTCGCCCCCAAAGTAGTACAGGAACCTTTTCCTAAGACGGAGCGACTTGAGTCGCTCCTATTAGAACGGTTCCATTGTAATGCATGGGGCGCAACTTGTAAGGCGACTTAAGTCGCCCGTGTGTGAACCGGCTCTTAGTGCAGAGTTCCTCTAAATTGTCATATTGTACATTTCTTAAATACTGAGTGATAAAGAATGTATGTTTTAGTGAATTGATTTCAAAGTGGTTCTAAAAGCTCAAGGGTTTTTACCTTCATGCATGAAGGTAAAAACCTTATTTATGCAAGAGTGGCCCCGATCCTCCTCTTCTGCGGCCCCTCCTGGCTCCTCCATGCATCGAGTGCCCCTTGTGCGGGCGCGCTCTCGAATCCTGTTGCTGCGTCCATTGACAGAGACAGCAGGACTCAATCCCGCCCCCCCGCGTCATTGGATTTAATTGACAGCAGTGGGAGCCAATGGCTCAGCTGCTATGAATATATCCAATCAGGACCCGAGACAGCAGCTGGAGCGGGTGTGCTCATCCCCGTTGCTGGAAAGGCCGGGCCAGGTAAGTAAAAGGGGGGCTTTGGAGGGCTGGTGCGCTACAGGAGGGTTTTCACCTTAATGCATAGAATGCATTAAAGAGAAATTCCCAAGGGTTTACAACCCCTTTAATATCACTTTAATGATTTATCTAATTTTTATGGGCAGCATTTAACCTCACATTTGATATTTTACTTTGATGAATTGACTCTCTTATCTCATTTCTGAGTCACGTGACCTTCATACCACATGCTGAATCTATTAGTGAATTGACCCAGAAATGTAAACTTTTTTTTTGTTTTCTTGCTTTTGAGAGGCCAGTGAAAGTGTTGTGAAAGGCTAGAGCTGCACGATTCTGGCCAAAATGAGAATCACGATTCTCGCGGCATAACATCTTACATTTACAAAACAATTGAGCTAACAGCACTGTTTAGTTTTTTTTTTTAAAGTGTAATTTTCCCCCAAAAATTGTGTTTGAAAGACCACTGCGCAAACACCGTGTGACATAAAATATTGCAACAACTGCCATTTTATTCTCTAGGGTCTCTGCTTAAAAAATATATAATGTTTGGGGGTTCCACGTAATTTTCTAGCAGGAAATACTGGATTTTTACTTGTAAGCAACAAATGTCAGAAAAGATTTAGTCTTTAAATGGTTAAACTGAACTCTTCTATATAACTGGATAACATTGTATCTCTTTGCTTCTTTTATCAGCAATGATCTCAGACTTGGCAGTCTGCCCAGATAGGAGAGACTCAAGTCGCTCCAACTTTAGAAAAAGGTGACTGGGGAGACTTCAGGCGACTTGCATTAACTTCTATTACAGTCAAGTTGCGCTGAGTCGCCCCGCAAGTTGGATCGCCAAGAGTCCCTGTAGTGTCTCTGTCTCCATTAACTGCACTGAAAATCGCGGTAATGCATAATGGAGATCGCAGGGGGGGTGAATCGAGACTACGATTAATCATGCAGCTCTACTAAAGGCGAATCTTTTTTTCCCCATTTTGGATAGACTAAGGGAGGGTTATAAACCCTAAGACCCCTTTCACACGAAGGCGTTTTTCAGGTGCTTTTGCGCAAAAAATAGCACCTAAAAAGCACCTGAAAAACACCCCCCAATACACCCCAGTGTGAAAGCCCGAGTGCTTTCACACTGGAGCAGTGCGCTTGCAGGATGGAAAAAAAAAAAAAAAAAAAAGTTTAAAAGCGCACCGCCGCTATAACGAGCGGTAAATCGCCACTAATTAGCGGCGTTTTACCACTAGCGATTAGGCGGCTCCAGTGTGAAAGGAGCCTTACAGTTTTTCCTTTTGCTGTGTGTCCCATTGGGGAGTTTTCCCTTCACTTCCTGTCCCATAGCTTAAACAGGAAGTGAGAGGAAATCCCTCCCAAGTGAGGAAATCCCTGTCTGTCACCAGAACTAGTGTCCCCATAGGAGGTTTTCCCTTCCGGGAGGCCGCCATCCGTGCTCGCGCTGCCTGCGGCGCGCATCGGCAGTGATCTGTGACCAATGTGTCCTTCGGACGCAGCTGATCATTGATCGTTGTAAAGAGCTAATCACGAAGGCTCTTTACCACTTGATCAGCTGTGTCCAATCACAGCTGATCACGGATGTACACTCATGCTGACAGTGCACGAGAAGAGGAGACGCAAACACGGGCAAATCCACACAGGGGGCACCTGCACTGACAATCAGGGCTCAGATCATTAGTGTGCTGATGATCAGTGCAGCCCCAACAGTGCCCACCAGTGCTCCCAGTCACTGTCGCCCATCAGTGAAGGAGAAAAATTACTTATTTACAAAATTTGATAGTATTAATTAACCATTAACCCCAGAAGGATTTGCCCCATTAATGACCAGGCCATTTTTTGTGATACAGCATTGCGTCACTTTAAGACCAGAACATTTTTCAGGTGCTTTTGCACTAAAAATAGCTACTGAAAAGCACCTGAAACCCCCCCCCCCCCCATACACCCCAGTGTGAAAGGCCGAGTGCTTTCACACTGGGGTGGTGCGCTTGTGGGACGGTAAAAAAGTCCTGCAAGCCGCATCTTTGCGGCGGTGTGGGAGCGGTGTATACACCGCTCCTTCACCGCCCCTTCCCATTGAAAACAATGGGGCAGCACTCCCGAATCGCAGAACACCGCTTTGGAAGCGCCGCTAACCGGCACTTTTAACCCCTTTTTAACTCCTTGTGGGGGGTTAAAAGCGCACAGCTGCCACCATAATAGTGGCACTATAACGAGCGGGAAAAGCGCCGCAAATTAGCAGTGTTTTACCGCTAACGCTCGGGCGGCCCCGGTGTGAAAGGGGTCTGACAATTGAGCGGTCATGCGATGTTGTACCCAAACAAAACTGACATCCTTTTTTTCCCCACAAATCTTTTGGTGGCATTTGATCCCCTCTGCGTTTTTTATTTTTTGCGCTATAAACAAAGTGCGACAATTTTGAAAAAAAAAATAAAAAAACTTTTTTTTTTTTTGCTAGAATACATATCCATACATATAAAAAAAATGTAATTATTCATGAGTTTAGGCCAATATGTATTCTGCTACATATTTTTTGGTAAATCAAATCGAAATCTTGATTGGGTTGCGGAAAAGTGATCACGACTACAAAATACGGGATAGATTTATGGCGTTTTTATTATTTCTTTTTTTTTACTAGTAATAGCGGCGATCTACGATTTTTATTGGGACTGCAACATTCAGATCAGACACTTTTTTGGGACCAGTGACGGTATTACATTGATCAATGCTATAAAAATGCACTAATCAATGTATAAATGACACTGGCAGGGAAGGGGTTAAACTCTAGGGGGCAATCAAGGGGTTAACAGTGTTCCCTAGGTGTGTTCTTACTGTAAGGGGGATGGGCTGGCTGGGACATAACAGATCTCACTGTTCCTGATCACTAGGAACAGTAGATCACTGTGACATCCCCTATCAGAACGGGGATCTGCCCTGTTTACATTGGCAGATCCCCGTTCTGTCTCTGTAGAAGGCAATCGGAAGTTGCCAGGGGACATCGAGTAAATGCCGTTGCGTACCCTCCCAAACCCCCATAAGAACACAGTTGGGAGTCTCTCCTCCCAGTCTTTGTTTTTCACCGCCTGACCCTCGGGCTCGCGCACCCAGCGTGCGCGATCCCGCCTGCAACTGCACGAGCTGTTGTACAGCTAGGGCGATTTGCACAGGAGAGCTGCCCTGCCGCCGTATAATAACAGCGGCTGGATGGCAAGTGGTCTTAAGCCTTTTTTTTTTTTTTCAAAAGTCGTTGAAAAAGACCATAAAAAAAAAAACCAGTGGTGATTAAATACCACCAAACTATCTATCTCACTCAAAAAAATAATAAAAATGTCATATGGGTACA
>BLSH010114822.1:405277-415354 GCA_018402905.1 Glandirana rugosa
GGATGGGCTGGCTGGGACATAACAGATCTCACTGTTCCTGATCACTAGGAACAGTAGATCACTGTGACATCCCCTATCAGAACGGGGATCTGCCCTGTTTACATTGGCAGATCCCCGTTCTGTCTCTGTAGAAGGCAATCGGAAGTTGCCAGGGGACATCGAGTAAATGCCGTTGCGTACCCTCCCAAACCCCCATAAGAACACAGTTGGGAGTCTCTCCTCCCAGTCTTTGTTTTTCACCGCCTGACCCTCGGGCTCGCGCACCCAGCGTGCGCGATCCCGCCTGCAACTGCACGAGCTGTTGTACAGCTAGGGCGATTTGCACAGGAGAGCTGCCCTGCCGCCGTATAATAACAGCGGCTGGATGGCAAGTGGTCTTAAGCCTTTTTTTTTTTTTTCAAAAGTCGTTGAAAAAGACCATAAAAAAAAAAAAAAAAACAGTGGTGATTAAATACCACCAAACTATCTCATTTAAAAAAATAATAAAAATGTCATATGGGTACAGTGTTGCATGACTGCGCAATTGTCATCCAAAGTGCAACAGTGCTGACAGCTGAAAATTGGCCTGGGCAGGAAGGTGATGACAGTGCCCAGTAGGCATGCGGTTAAGGAGGAAGTAAACCCAGATTGGGTTTACTTTCTCAATATAACACTGTAATGTAGAAGCATAATGGGCATAGAGCCATTATGTGCCACTTACCTGCAAACGAAGCCTGAGATGTCCAGCGCTGTCCCCTGTGCTGGCCGCATTCATCTTCTGCCACTCTTCCTTCTGGGGCCGCGATTCCGGTGCTGTGACTGGCCGGAGTCGCGTGACGTCATTTCTGCGCGGGAGCCGCCAGTCACAGCACAGAACCGGCACCGAGGCTGATTCTTCACTGTGCATGTGCCGACATGGACCGGGCCACCTATGTAGATTATTTTGCTTGTGGCCAGATACGTACTGTGAGTTCTAACATTTTATTTTTAAACTGCCCACTGGACTGGGATTTCCCCTTCTATACACACACAGGAGCGGCAGGGGAATCGCACGCGCTTGGGACGGGAATCACATCCTTTTGGAATCGCATGGGATTCTTTGCAGTGCGATTTGCACCCGTTCATTTTGTATTGATGCAAATCGCACCACAAAGTATCGGTTTTGGTATCGGGAGTAGCGATAATCACACACATGCTTGGCATCGGTGCATCCCGAGTGACAACCCTAAATGTGGGATTTCATTTTACTTTCAATGATATACAGATCACATAGAGAGGGAGAATCTCCCTAATGGGGACACAGAGACCAATAAAAACAGACTGAGGATCTAATCCCTCTCCTCTCTGTCCTTCAGTTACACGGAGGAGGGGAAGCAGCATGCCCCCTGGTCAGGTCCCTGAGCCCCACGTGTATTCCTCCCCTCCTCCACACATTACCTCTCCCCCACATCCGCAAACACGGAGCCGCTGGCTGCTCGGCTGATGCTATCCAGACGGGACCGGGGCCACAGCAGCGCCGATCGCCGGTTCCCACACCGGGCTGCGCCCCACGTCCTCCACAATAACCCGGTCATTGCTTCGGACCGGCATCTCCAGGAGGCGGCCATGACACCTGTCACCCTGTACGCAGCGCGGCCGCTAATTGGCTAAGCCGCCGGATACGTGAACACGCCCACAGAACGAAAGCTCCTGTTTCGATTCTCGGACTTGTGGGAGGGGTCTCTGAGGTGACATGACGAGCAGCCCCGCCCACCAAGAATAACATGTACAGCCGCTAGAGGGCGGAGGAGAGGTGAACTTTCAATGGATGTGATGGAAACCAAATCAAAACTGTGCAGGGAGCTGACATTGCTGACTTCAGTGACTTTGAGGGACCTTAAAGCGGAGTTCCACCCAAAAATGAAACTTCCGCTTTAAGCACTCCTTGCCCCCTTACATGCCACATTTGGCATGTCATTTTTTTTGGGGGGGGTGGGGGGGTGTCCCCAGGTTTCAGAGGGACTTCCTGTCCCTCTTCCACCTTCCGCCTCTGGGCCGCCTAGGCGACTCCTCCTCTCCTCCTAGGCGGCCCCTCCCTCCTGGCAATCTTCTGGGACACGTCACAGGTCCCAGAAGATTGCCTGGCCACTAGGAATGTGCAGCGCGACTCGCACATGCGCATTGGGTGCCCGGCCATGAAGCCGGGCCGGGTGCCCACACTAGGAATGGCGGGGCCGTTGGGAGGAGCGGGGAGACGAGCGAGGCTTCGGGAGCAGCCGTCGCTGGACTGGGAGACAGGTAAGTTACTGTTTATTAAAAGTCAGCAGCTTCACTTTTTGTAGCTGCTGACTTTTAATAAACAAAAAAAATGTGGAACTCCGCTTTAACCACTTCAGCCCCGGGAAGGTTTTACCCACTTCCTGACCAGGCCATTTTTTCTGATACGGCGCTGCGTTGCTTTAACTGACAATTGCGCCACGTTGTACCCAAACAAAATTGATGTCTTTTTACCCACAAATAGAGCTTTCTTTTGGTGGTATTTGATCACCTCTGCGGTTTTTATTTTTTGCGCTATAAACAAAAAAATACATACAGTTTTGAAAAATAAAAACAATATTTTTTACCTTTTGCTATAATACATATCCAAAAAAATAAAAACTAAAAAACAAATGTATTCTCTTAGATTGTAAGCTCTAACGAGCAGGGCCCTCTGATTCCTCTTGTACCAAATTGTGATGTAACTGTACTGTCTGCCTTCATTTTTGCAAAGTGCTGCGTAAACTGCTGGCGCTATATAAATCCTGTATAATAATAATAATAATATTCATTAGTTTAGGCCGATGTATATTCTTCCTCATATTTTTGCTTAATAATATCGCAATAAGCGTATATTGATTGGTTTGCACAAAAGTTGTCACGTCTACAAAATAGAGGATAGATTTATGGCATTTTTAGGATTGATTTTTTTTTTTACTGGTAATGGCGGCGATCAGTGATTTTTACACCTAACTGACATTTTTGACACCATTTTGGGAACCAGTGAAATTAATACAGCGATCAATGCTACAAATATGCATTGTTATTGTACTAATGACACTGGCAGGGAAGGGGTTAACACCAGGGGCGATCAAAGAGTTAAATGTGTTCCCTGTTTGTGTTTTCTAACTGTATGGGGGACTGTGTAACTGGGGAAACACACAGATCCATCTTCCTGCATAGCAGAAAGACAGGATCTGTGTGATCGCCCCTGTCAGAACAGAGATCTGCCTTGTTTACACAGGCAGATCCCCGTTCTGGCACTGCGGGGAACGATCGTGGCCGACAGACATCAAGTCCACTGGACCCCGCTGATTGGCTCCCCTGCTGGCTAATGGCGAGTTCGCGAGCCGTCGTACACCTACGGCGATTCACAGGATCGAGCCAACCTTCCGCAGCATAATGACACCACTTTGACCTACAGGTAAGCCTATAATAAGGCTTACCTATAGGCACTGTGAATATCTCCTAAACCTGCACAGTTTAAGAGATATTCACTATATCTGCATGTGCCAACGTCATCAGCACATGCGCACTGAAGAAACGACCTACTAGTACTGTTTCTTCAGGGCCCATGCTGTGACCGGCGGCGTGCTGTGGCGTCATCGCGGCTCCGGCCAATCACAGCTCCGAAGCCTGCGAACCCGGAAATAACTCCGGGAGACATGTTGCTGGTCACATCGGTGTGTGGGGATCGCTGCAACAGCTTCATTCTAAGGTCATTATTTCATAATAAGCTAGTATGTGATGAGAGTATACTAGCTTGTTATGCCTTTGTCTTGCAGGTTGTTTTTTTTTTTTGGTTTACAACCACTTTAACTTACAGGCTTACCTGTAGGTGCCCTGCATATCTCCCAAACCTGCACGGTTTAGGAGATATGCAGTGTACTGTGCCCACGTCTTTTTGACACATGCACAGTGAAGAAACGGCCTCCGTGCCGTTTCTTCACTTCGTTCTTGCCGTGACTGGCGGCTCCCGTGCGTATGCGCGGGAGTGATGTCACACGACTCCGGCCAGTCACAGAGCCGGAGTTGCGGCCCCGGAAGCAAGAGAGGCTGAAGATGGACGCTGCCAGCACAGGGGACAGCGCTAGACGTCGCAGGCTTCGTTTGCAGGTAAGTGGCACATAATGGGCTACTATGCGAAGCATAGTAGCCCATTATGTTTCTACTTTGCAGGGGAATATTGAGGCAGTAAACCCCATCTGTGTATGCTCCTCTTTAAAACCTAACTCCAAAAAAAAAATGATATAGAACTGCATTGCTAAAGCCTCATTATTATTATTATTATTATACAGGATTTATATAGCGCCAGCAGTTTACGCAGCGCTTTACAAAAATGAAGGCAGACAGTACAGCTACATCACAATTTGGTACAAGAGGAATCAGAGGACCCTGCTCATTAGAGCTTACAATCTAAGAGGGAGGGTCAATTGATACAAAAGGTAAAAGCTGTGGAGGATGAGCTGATGTAGAAAGAAAGAGTATTAGGTAGAAGCAGGATAGGCTTCTTTAAAGAGAAAAGTTTTCAGGGATCCTCTAAAGATGGATAGATTAGGAGACAGTCGGATTGATTGGGGTAGGGAGTTCCAAAGGAAGGGAGAAGCTCTCAAGAAATCCTGGAGGCGAGCATGGGAGGAGGTGACAAGGGAGCTAGAGAGCAGGAGGTCTTGGGAGGACCGAAGATGGCAGCTTGGTTGGTATTTTGAGACTAGGTTAGAGATGTAGCTGGGGGCAGAGTTGTGGATGGCTTTGTAAATTATTGTTAGTACTTTGAATTTTATATGTTGGGTGAGTGGTAGCCAGTGGAGAGATTGGCAGAGAGGGGCGGAGGGCACTGAGCGGTTGGCAAGGTAGATAAGTCTTGCAGCAGCATTCATTAGTGACTGAAGGGGGGATAATGTATGTGAAGGTAATCCAATGAGGAGAGAGATGCAGTAGTCGAGGCGAGAGATAACCAGAGAGTGAATTAGAAGCTTGGTGGTGTCATTGGTTAAAAAGGGGCGTATTCTAGCGATGTTGCGTAGGCTGAGGCGGCGTGATTTGGACAGGGATTGAATGTGGTCTTGAAAGGACAGTTTAGAGTCTAGGATTACCCCTAGCACCCTGGCATGTGGGGACGCACCAATAGTTGTGCCATTGATCTTAACAGAAAAGTCAGGGGAAGGGGCACGTGGGGGAGGAAATATCATGAGCTCAGTTTTAGATTCAGTTTGAGGAAGAGCTGTGACATCCAGGATGATATGTCTGTTAGTAAGTCAGTGATCTGTGAGGAGACTGATGGGGTGAGTTGAGGGGTAGAGAGATAGATTTGGGTGTCATCGGCATATAAGTGATAGCGCAAGCACACAGACGCTTAACAGATCTTGTGCTGAGGTGTGAAATTCCCTGCGCTTTCTGGTGCCAGAGGAGCCACACATACTGCATATAGCTGCCAATACAAGTCAATGGTTGTACCGTATGTCAGCGGCACATGTGCTCTGCAGGAACGGCATACCCATACCTGTTTTCCGTGGCTGAGATTCCCGCACACGTGCGTCCGAGTGACGTCATCGTGGCTCAGCCAGTCACACAGCAGGAATCCGCGAACCCAGAAGGAAGGCCGGGTAAAGGTGGAAGCCTCTGCAGCGGCGACATCACGTCGCTGGAGGGCAACGTTTTAAGGTACGTCTTTCATAATGTACTTGTATGTATTGTAGAGCTTAATCGTTAAAAAATCGTGATCTCGATTTAACCCCCCTCCCGATCTTAGCACAGCATTTCCTCAATTCAGTGCAGAGAGTTCTCTGCTTACAGCTGACAGCTGTCAAAAAAAACAAAACAGGCAGCCTGCCAAGTTTCACAACATTGTTCAGCACTGGGAGATAACTATAAACATTGTAGCACTCTGTTCTTTTAGATTGGGGTTTCTCAACCAGGGTTCCATGGAACCATAGGGTTCCTCCAGAGCAGCCTTTCTCAAACTTTTCAACACAGAGGAAACCTTGAAATAGTTCTTTTGTCTCGGGGAACCCCTGCTAAAAATGAGAAATCTACAACTCATGATACATTAGTGCAGTGTTGCCAACCTTCCGCAGCATTTTTTACTGGCAAAACATGGGAAATTTACTGGCAGAGCACATTTTTTACTGGCACCTTGAAAAATAACAGAACTCATATGAAAAACTAAGACAATTGATATTTAAACACAACATGGAGACACTGACAATACCTATATCAAGTAATTTGCCTGGTTTACACTTAAAAAATCAGCACTGCATGACAAATTATCAGACCCTGATATTTATAGACAGTTGTAAAAATCACTGATTTTTACAAACTGTCAGTAAATTTACTGGCGGTTGGCAACCCTGCATTAGTGTGAAGAATGCTCCTTACATTCGTGGTCATTGGGAAGAATTACCCCCTTACAGATAGCTAAAAAGATCAATGGTGTCAGTGGGAACTTATCTGAGAGGCAGACATTGCTCATTGCTCAAGGAACCCCTAGCAATCTCTGGAGGAACCCTAGGGTTCCACAGAACCCTGTTTGAGAATCACTGCTCCGGAGATTGCTAGGGGTTCCTTGATCATTGAGCAATTTCTGTCTTTCAGATAAGCTCCTACTGACACCATTGATCCTTTTAGCTATCTGTAAATGGGTAATTCTTCCCAATGACACAAGTGTAAGGAACATTCTTCCCAATAACTAGCACAATAATGTATCATGAGTTGTAGATATAGTCATTTTTAACAAGGGTTCCTTGAGACTGGAAAGTTATTTCAAGGGTTCCTCCATGTTGAAAAGGTTGAGAAAGGCTGTTTTAGATGAAAGGGATGAAGTTCAGTCTGTAAATGAGAGCAGTTTAACCACTTAATTGAATGTTAAGTCTCGTTTTTAAAAAAAGAAAATAACAAACTTGTACTTACCTCCTCTGTGCAGTTGGTTTTGCACAGAGCAGCCTGGATCCTCCTCTTCTCGGGTCCCTCTTTGCTGCTCCTGGCCCCTCCCTCCTATCGAGTGCCCACAGCCTACAGCTTCCTATGGGGGCACCCGAGCCGAGTCAGAGCTCTGTGTATCCATTCAGACACGGAGCCCCAACCCGGCCCCACTGCCTCTCTCTCCTGATTGGCTGACTGACTTTAGATTGACAGTCGGGGGAGCCAATGTCTCAGCCAATCAGAAGGAGTGTCCCGGATGGATTAGACAGTCGTGGACATCACTGGAGAGAGATGGGGCTCAGGTAAGTAATTAGGGGGGTGCTGGGGAGACTGCTACACACAAAAAGTTTTTTATTTTAATGCATAGAATGCATTAAGATAAAAAAAACCTTCTGCCTTTACAACTCCTTTAAAGACTAAACCTTTTTCTGACATTTGTTGCTTACAAGTTAAAATCAGTATGTTTTGCTAGAAAATTACTTAGAACCCCCAAACATTATGTATATATTTTTTAGCAGAGACCCTAGAGAATAAAATGGCGGTTGTTGCAATATTTTATGTCATACTGTATTTGCACAGCGGCCTTTGAGACGCAATATTCTTGGAAAAATTACACTTTAATGAATTTAAAAAAAACAAAACAGTAAAGTTAGCCCAATTTTTTTGTATAATGTGAAAGATGATATTGCGCCACGAGAATTGTGAGAGAATTGTGATCTTTAACCACCTCAGCCCCGGAAGGATTTCCCACATTAGGACCAGAGCACTTTTTGCGATTAGGCACTGCAAAGCTTTAACTGACAATTGCACGGTCATGCGACGTTGTACCCAAATTAAATTGGTGTCCTTTTTTCCCCACAAATAGAGCTTTCTTTTGGTGGTATTTGATCACCTCTGCGTCATTTCTGATCACCGCTATAAACAAAAAAAGAGTGACAATTTTGCAAAAGAAAAAAAAATTTCTTTTTTGCTAAAGTACAAAAAAACAAAAAAACAAATCTATTCATCAGTTTTGGCCGATATATATTCTTCTACATATTTGTGGTAAAAAAAAAAGTCACAATCGGCGTTTATTGATTTGTTTGCAGAAAAGTTGCCACGTTTACAAACCATGAGAATTAATTTATTACATTTTTACTATTTTTTTTTTTACGTGTAATGTCGGCGATCTGCGATTTTTATCGGGACTGTGGTATTGAAGCGGACATGTCGGACATTTTTGACACTTTTTTGGGACCAATGACATTTATACAGCGATCAGAGCTAAAGAGAGCCACTGATTACTGTGTAAATGTCACTGGCAGTGAAGGGGTTAACCTGCAGGGGGCAATGAAGGGGTTAACTGTGTTCCCTAGGCGTGTTCTAACTGTGTGGGAGCTGGGCTGGCAGGGCATAACAGATCTAACTGATCCGATGACAGGGATCAGTAGATCAGTATTACGTCCTCTGTCAGAGCGGGGAACCGCCGTGTTTATATTGGCGGTTCCCCGCTTTTTTCCTATTGTAAGCGATCGCAGGTCGCCGGCGGACATAGAGTCCGCCCAACCCATGGCCACACTTCTGGAGCTCACGGCGGGCATGAGAGTGCGCCGGCGGCGGCTCACGGTCGCCCTCTAGCCGTGCTTGAGGGAACCGCCGTTTATAGACGGCAATTCACGTTATGCTGCCACCTTGCAGCAGTAAATGTACGCGACGTGGTCCGGAAGTGATTATTCTAAGCAAATAAATTGTGATTTTCATTTTAGCTAGAATTGTGCAGCTCTAATGTGGTGTATACTAGCACATTATGCCTTTACCTTGTGTTGCACTATAGGGTGTGTGCTAGAAGTAGGTTTTGTTAGTGTAGGTACATTTAGTTAGCTCAGGACTAAGCTGAGCTGTGAATCTGGGTCAGGGTTCAGTCAGTCAGGGCTATATGACTCATCCTGACAGCTCCTTTGGTGCCTCTCTCTGTTTCTGGGACATTGGAGAATGTTCTAGAGCTAGTGGGCAGGAGGTTAGGAGGAGCTGCCTGTAGTAGTAATTGTAGTGGGCTGTCAGAGGGCTGGGCTTAACTCATAAATTGGCATGCAGCAGGGGCAGTTAGGTGAAATATGGAGATACAGTGTTGAGGAGGCTGTCGATGGCCCTCACGGGTGGTGACCTTAGGCTGGGGCTCGGGTGCTGGAACCCATGGTAGGAAACCCTTCATGGAAGCACGGGAGCAAGAGAGAGGACAGTGTGAGTAGATCAGCACTGCCAGTGGCGTCTCATCCATATGTACAGTGTTCACTGCACACTGGCCTCCGAGGGGGGGGGGGCCACTGTGACCTGACTCACCCTGCACACATGGATGATAAGTCCAGGGTTGTCAGGGATGATCGAGGCAGCGGTGGGGGCCCATCATTCATCCAGAGGGCCCCAGGAGCCACATTGAAGGAAATGGGTGCCGCTGCTGACAGAAGTGACAGCCGTATCACTTTCTTGTAGCCGGGCTGGAACTATCGGAGGGATGCTGGGGATGCCCGTGCAGTGACTTCATAGACCAGTAAACTCCCTCCTCTGGGCTCTGCTATAGATGAGTCATCAGTCAGAGCCCAGCAGAGAAGTGAGCTATCACTGCACTGGCATCCCCGGGATCCCTTCAGATGAGGGAAATCAGCCCAGAAGAGAAGTGAGAGAGGAGATGATTCTTCTACACAGGATTCCAGATGGATCAAGCAGCCAGGTAAGGAGCACCAGTAGTACCCCTCCCCCACTGACTGGCAGTGCCCCCCAATCTGCCCCCACTAAGCACAAGGCCCCCCAACCTGCCTAACTAAACACAAGGACCCCAATCTGCCCCCACTATGCACCAGGACTCCCATTCTGCCCCCACTTAGCACCAGGGCCCCAATATGCCCCCACTAAGCAAAAAGACCCCCAATCTGCCCCACTAAGCACAAGGACCCCCAATCTGCCCCCACTAAACACGAGGACCCCCAATCTGCCCCCACTAAGCACAAGGAGCCCCATCTCCCCATTATAAGCACAAGGACCCCCATCTCCCCATTAAGCAGAAGGACCCCCACTTGAAAAGCAGTATAGGATTGGCGCTGTCTCTGTACCAACAAAGTGCTTGTGATATAAATAATATGTGTAAAAAAAAGGGGGTGTGTAAAAGGACATAAAATCAATAAAAAC
>BLSH010114822.1:455910-466832 GCA_018402905.1 Glandirana rugosa
CAAGCGGAAGTGCGAGCAGGTACCTATCAAAACTAGGTACCCACTCCCTCAAAAATTGTAAATCTGCCAAACGTCATAGGGGAGG
Source organism: Glandirana rugosa (assembly GCA_018402905.1). Classification (NCBI taxonomy): domain Eukaryota; kingdom Metazoa; phylum Chordata; class Amphibia; order Anura; family Ranidae; genus Glandirana; species Glandirana rugosa. Next base: position 455,996 of record BLSH010114822.1, read on the forward strand.
AGGACATGAAGCAGAATGTCCCCTTTAGTGAAGTTATGTTTTAACTCTTTCAATCCGTATTTTTTTTTTCTTTTATATGGAGGAGATGGAAAGGGCTTTCACAGCTAAGCACACCTTCCTTCCACCTGCATGCCTGAACTAAGGGCAGATGGATTCCATGAAGTAAATGCTACACGAATCACCTGCCCTCAAGATGGCCACAGCTGGAAATGCAAGAGGGGTGTTTTTCAAAGTGATTTCTCAACAAAATAAAGCATTGAGACCTGAATGGATGAGTGAATTTAAATAATTAAACATTGTTTTCAGTTTGTGGTGCTCAAATACAGTTTTGTTACACTGTAATTTGGCTTATTTAAGCAATGCTGGAGACAATCAGGTCCTATAGAGTTATGATAACCATCATCGAAAAGTGAGTTAAAAACCAAAAACCATGTTGGAAACTTTTTCCTTCTAATAGCAACTTACATGTTTGTCACATACAGTGGGCAAAATAATTATTTGATTCCCTGCAGATTTTGTAAGTTTGCCCACTTACAAAGAAATGAAGGGTCTATAATTTGTATCATACGTGTATTTTAAATAATAAAGATGGAATATCAACCAAAAAGCCAGAAAAAATACATGATATAAATGTTATAAATTGAGTTGCAGTTCATTGAGTAAAATAAGTATGTGATCCCCAGGAAAAACATAATTTAGTATTTAGTGCAAGAAATCCTTGTTGGCAAGCACATAGGTAAGACGTTTCTTGTAGTTGGTTACCAGGGTGTCACACTCTTGTTTACAGATCTTCTCTAAATCCTTAAGGTTTCTTGGCTGTCGCTTAGCAACTCGAAGTTTCAGCTCCCTCCATAAATTTTCTGTAGGATTATAGAGCTAGGCCACTCCATGATGTAAATGCTCTTCGTCTTGAGCCACTTCCTTGTTGCCTTGGCAGTGTGTTTTGGGTCATTGTCATGCTGGAAGACCCATCCATGGCCGATCTTCAGTGTTCTGGCTGAGGGAAGAAGGTCCTCATCCAACATTTTACAATACATGGCCCCATCCATTGGTCCCTCAATGCAGCAATCTCAGCCTGTATCTTTAGCAGAGAAACAGCCCCAAAGCATAATGTTTCCGACTCCATGCTTGACTGTAGGAATGGTGTTCTTAGGGTCATAGTCAGCATTTTCCTTCCTTCAAACACAGCGAGTCGAGTTAATGCCAAAAAGCTCAATTTTGGTCTCATCTGACCACAGCATTTTCTCCCAACCCTTCTCTGAATCATTTAGATGTTCATTGTCAAACTACAGATGGCCTGTACATGTGCCTTCTTGAGGAGGGGGACCTTGCGGGCGCTGTAGGTGTTGGTGACTGTGGTCCCAACTGCCTTGAAATCATTCACAACATCTGCCCATGTAGTTCTGGACTGATCCCTCACTTTTCTCATGATCAGTTTTACCCCATGAGGCAAAATCTTGCATGGAGCTCCAGACCGAGGGCAATTGATGGTTATTTTGTATTTCTTCCACTTGCGAATAATCGCTCCAACAGTTGTCTCCTTCTCACCAAGCTTCTTGCTGATGGTCTTGTAGCCCATTCTAGCCTTGTGCAGGTCTTCAGTCTTGTCCGTGATGTCTTTTCACAGCACTTTGGTCTTGCTCATGATGGTGGGTTTAATGGAAAAAAAGAGATTCTGTGCACAGGTGTCTTTTATACACATAACGAGTTGTCGTTAGGAGCACCTTCTTAGAGCCGGTTCACACTACAGCGACTTGTGTCGCTCCAAGTCGCCCCAAGTCGCTTGCCAAGTGAAATCCCATAGAAGTGAATGTGAGCGGTCTAAATGTACACTACTGAAGTAGTGAAGCGACTTCTTTCCGACTTGTGCCCATAGAAATCAATGGAAGTCGCCTCCAAGTCGGATTCCCCATCTAAACAGAAGCGACTTTACAGTGAAAAGAATATAATTTAATAATATAATTCCCTCCCTTCTCTGATTGGCCACAGCAAAGTCGCCTGGCATGAAGTTGTGTTGTAAAGTCGCCACAAGTCCCTGAAGTCGCGCGGCAAAGTCGTGCCTGAAGTCGGATCGCTGTAGTGTGAACCGGCTCTAAAATTGAAAGGACTAATATGTGTACCACAGGAGCACATACTGTAGCCAGTCTGTGTGAGCCAGAATTCTTGTTGGTTGGTAGGGGATCAAATACTTTTTTTACTCACTAAACTGCAACTCAATTTATAACATTTGTATCATGTGTTTTTTTCTGGTTAATATTCTGTCTCTAATATTTAAAATATTTAGCAGAAAAGTTTCCCTCAAAAGGGTTGGGATTTTCAGGGCACAGATAATGCTTTCAAAATTGTATAAAAATAGATTTAGTTTATTACAAAATTTCAGCGTAGAAAAACCATACAAGTCAAAAAGAACAAAGAACAAAATCATAAAAGATCATAAATACAAAATACTTATAATCAGAGCAGGAGTGAGTTTATATGAATTCAACAGCAGCTTATTTTACTGTCTTTAATTATGCATGATTCTTGCCAAGTAGCTCAGTAAGCCCGACATGTTTCAGGATATTCCAATCCTTTCTTCAGGGGCGTTCATACAAGACAAGACTCCCACTGCGGAATATATATACACATATATGTGTTTAGGTTATCTTTTCACATTTTTGCATAAACATACATATTTCATATTTCAATCTAGAAATCTCCTATGGATTCATTACCTTCATATAACGTGCTACACTCCCGTCACAGCATTGCCACCCAGGAGCCATCAAACTCACGGGGAGAGTTCCAGCCGAGAGGTGGCTCTGTAGGCGGGCACTTGGCAGCCAGTGCCCCACTAAACTCCCTATGAGAATTCCAGGAAGAGCCGCACCCCAGGGGGAAAGAATGGATGCCCACCGGATCCACTTGTGGAACACTACCAAGGAGCTCCCTATAGTAAGGGGCAGAGTGTATCTGAGCTACAGTTCTATGATAAAAAGAAATAAAATAGGTAAGCTGTATAGGGGTTCAGCTCAACTTTTTGTCCATAGCTTATCCAGAACATAACAAGTAACTCACCATATACTCAAGATCTCAGTCCAAAAGTGGAGGTATTTTGCGAATCAGGAAGATTCTGTATGGTCTCTGTGGCCTGGGAGAGACATGGCGTTCTGTCTCCTATTTATATGTCCCGCCGCGCGTCTAAGCGCGGGAGAAAGCCGGAAGTGACGTCATAGAGCGTCGCCCATGCCGGCATCATATTTCCGAGCCGGAAGTGGCGTCAGAACTGGCACTAAAGAACCACAGGTTTTCAAAATACATTTACACTTTTAGATTGCGCCATCTTGTGGCCATAATCAATATATGACCACCAGTTTTCAGAGTACATTTACATTTTATTGATTGCGCCATCTTGTGGCTATATTATATATGGCCTTCCTATGAGAAAGGAGCATAGAAAAAATTGTGATTGGGAAAAAGTCTGAAAGATAGTCCCATCTCTCCGATGGCATCCAAAATGATCCCGGGGCTAGGCGTCCCCAGATCCCAAGGAGTCCCCGAGGGGGGTGTGCGCGGCCGACCCACCCGCCCATGCAGCCAGGGGGGGGGGGGGGAGGCCGGTCCCGCACATCCCTCCCACCGACGCATCAAAGTGGTCAGAGAGGTCAAGGCAAGCTTGCCCTCACATCCCGACCAAGCAAATGCCGCCCACCTCAGACAGGGAGGGATCCCCTCAATCAGAGAGTGGGCCTTTGTGCGTCGGGTGGGAACACTAAACAATACCGGCCCGTCCGCATGGAAAATGGCAACGCTGTGGGGGGGGGAGTGCAGCACGTATTTAATGTCAAACAAAATATGTAAACAAAACATATGTCACAATACTTGATTGCATATTAACATCTCTATGGATTATTCAGGTAATTATCCAGTACCGATAGGTCATCAAAAGATGATAGAGAACAATAATATCCATTAGTTAGCAAAGATTGACCAAGGGCATTAATGTAAATTTTTATAAAGAGTTTCAATATATATCGGCGAGCTTCAAAACAGAGAACAAAGAACCCTGCATGGACATGGGCCAAGATTGGCCAGAGTCACGGACAGAGACAATGGACTGTACATTATTCCTTTTCACAACCTCCTGAATTGAAGCCTTCCAAAAAAGGTCTAAAACTAAGCTGTGTGTTCAATCCAGGGAATGTCATAGCCTGCAACCTCTCAATCCAGCGTGTTTCATTCTGGAGTAATCGTTTATTCCAGTCACCCCCTCTGGTATTGGGGTGTACACGGTCCAGGATTAAGAAGTTGAACCTAGGGCATTGACCCTGGTGTGTTGTCCTCACGTGTCTTCCAAGTGGGAAGTCCGGATGGGCAGCTTTCATGGTGGAAATGTGGCGATAAGCCCGTCGCCAAAACTCAAGTTTGGTTTTTCCAACATAAAAGCTGCCACATTCACACGTCAGGAGGTAGACCACTCCAGCAGTTTTACAATTAGAAAAATGTTTTGGTTTAAACACAGAGCCATCTGGAAGTATAATATTAGAGGAAGTATTCATGTATCGACAATATGCACAACCCCCACATGTAAATGTTCCCTTACGTTTACAGGGATCCCCACGAAATGCATCTGTGAATTCGCTTGCTACTAGATGATCTTTAATTGATCTAGCTCTCCTATATGTTATTGCTGGGGTTTCTGGTATACATTGGCGTAGCACTGGATCCACCTGAAGTAAATGCCAGTGTCTGTTTAGTATTTGACGTATTGTCTGATGTCGGGAATTATAACGTGTAATGAGACGTGTAATTGGTGGTTTGACCTGTTGTGGAGGTGGGAATAGTAGGGAATGTCGGTCCTGTTTGTAAGCTCTTTTAAAGGCTCTTTTTAGACATTTATGTGAATATCCTCTTGCCAGAAGTCTCGTTTTAAGAGCATCTGCTTCCCTGAGGAAGAATTCTCTCTTGGAGCAGTTCCTACGTAGTCTTAAATACTGGCTGTATGGAATGGATTTCACCAACGCCTCAGGATGAGCACTTGAGGCGTGGAGAATTGTATTGCCAGCAGTAGGCTTTCTAAATAAACTGCTGGATAGACTTCCATTTTCATTCTTATAGATAGTCAAGTCCAAAAATGTTATTTTTGTTAAATCGAAAGACATCGTGAATTGAAGATTATAGGAGTTTTTGTTAATCGCCCCCATGAATGTCTGTAGGGCTTCCAAAGGGCCCTCCCAGAAGATCAGGATGTCATCGATATAACGATACCAAGCAGATATATAGCTTGTTAGTGATGTCAGCGTTTCATCTGAGAGCACAGTTCTCTCCCACTCCCCCAGACACAGATTGGCGTAGGAAGGGGCACAACAAGTGCCCATTGCCACGCCCTGTATCTGGAGGAAGTGGGAGCCATCAAAAGAGAAGGTGTTATGTGTCAGGATAAATTCAAGAGCCTCCAATATGAAATTGTGCAGTTTTATATCGTCCTTGTGTGACTGGGAGAGGATGTGTCGGACCGCAGCCACTCCCAAATGATGGGGAATGGAGCAGTACAGCGCCTCCACATCCACTGCTACCAGAATGGCATTAGGTGCCAACGTCATATCCTCCATCTGTTGGAGGAGATGGACGGTATCCCTAACATAGGAGGGCAGGCTAATAACATGTTGTCTAAGATGTAGATCAATGAACTTACTCAAATTTTCCGTAATAGATTCATTTCCGGAGATGATGGGACGGTCAGGGGGGTCTACTTTATCTTTGTGAATTTTAGGTAAACTATAGAAGGTGGGGATTTTTGGAAATGGAGTTCGGACAAACTCCCAAGTATCTTTATCAATTACCGATTGGGCAAAGGCTGTATCAACCAGATCATAAAATTCCACATGGTAACGCTCAATCAGGCGTTTGGAGATAGGTCTATACCAATTGTCATTCTGTAGAATTCTCATACACATGGAGCGATATTGGTCATTTGACATAATAACGATATTGCCACCTTTATCTGATGGTTTAATTGTGATATCCTTTCTATTTTTTATTTCCTCTATGGCCTTTTCATCATCTCCGTAAGATCCAACCTTATTTATCTTTAACCTTTTTATATCTCTAGTTGTTGCTGCCACAAAGGCTGCCAGGTTAATATTGGTAGAAAGTTGGGGAAATTTATCTGATTTTTTCTTAAGATTGACTGGTTTGTTATGTGTTGCAGGCGACTTGTTTTTTGTAACATGTTCGTCTAGCAATTCTTCTAAATCAATGAGATCAGCAAGATCCGAGTCTTGCTCCTCCAACAATGAAAGAAGTAAATCAATATCCCCATCAGGAGCCTCTTTGTCAGATGGCTCCGATGTGGATCTATTCACATAAAAACTCTGTAATAAAACCTTTCTAGCAAAAAGGTGCAGGTCTTTGATTAATTCAAACTTATCAAGGTCAGCTTTAGGGCAAAAACTGAGGCCCAAAGAGAGCAATTTTAGTTCAGCGTCGGAAAAAACTGAATTAGATAGATTGACAATATTAAGTTGATCAGAAGAATGATCACTGGTGTTCATAGAGGGTATCAAGTGTTCAGGGTGTTGTCTGGATTGGAGAAGGAAAAAGAAGGTGTGGACGTGACAGATTGAGAGACTGAAGAAGTAGCAGATGAAGAGACACCTGTGGCAGTGATAGTGGACCCACTTCCAGAGATTAGATTTATAGATTGAGTAGGAAGAACACCCGGTGTGTTACCTTTACCCATAGTTCGAAAGGATGAAAGAATCGATGATTGCTGTAGTGGAGTAGAATCTGTGCTTCGTTTTTTCTTTAACTCAGGGTGATCATCTGAACGTGTTCTTTTTCCTTTTTTATTTTTATTACTGCGTTTTCTGTCTTGGAAAGAAGAAGTAGAAGAAAGTGAAGAGTTTAGTGACGATAATGAAGATTGATCAGCTTGTGGTTGATTAAAGTATTTATTGCCTCGGGTTTTGTTAACCTGTTGTTGCCATCTATATGCTTTTTTCTCCTGAAAGGCTCTCTTGTCTCTCCAAAACTTTTTCTCTTTTACTGCGAGAGTTATATGTGTCATACGGTCCAACCGTCTCTTTATTTTCTCTTCCTGCTCCTTAAAGCTAGAAAGGCCTTTGAAAGGTTCGAGTTTATTGTAAATTACCGATATTTGTTTGTCAATCTGAGCAATTCGATTCTGATATTCATCTATTAATAAATGCATCAGATTCTTAGTGCATATCTGAAGAATCCCCTCCCATCTGTTGTTGAATGACTCATCCAGATCCTCAAGATGGGGGAAGATCTGGATGCGTAATCCAAAGGGATTAATATCCTCTTGTATATATCTGGCAAATCCCTCCTTATGCCAGAATAGAGCCGCCTTTCTCTCCACCAGTTTACCCAACTGGAAAAACAGGGAGGAGGATTCTGACTGTGGGGTTTCAACCGATATATGCTCTTTATGAAGGCCCTTCATGAGAGAGTCCCATTCCTTGCCCTGAAACATGTTCTCTGTATGGAAGCTCGCCAATCACATACACAGTCTATTTCAAAAAATTGGTAACCCAAACAGCATCCAATCGGATACCAATGGTCAATATTTCGCAGAGAAGTACATATCTCAAACTACCACATAAATTGTATATTTAAACAGCATTTAAGTACTTTCAACCGAAAGAGTTTTTAACAAAATGAAATTATAACAAAATCTGCTTTGTGACACTGATACATATGATCTATATATCACAAAAAGCAAAACATCCACAAAAAAGAAAAAAAGGGGGGGGTTTCAATGTATGTGTTCCGTCAAGCGGTTAAAATTAAATAAAGTAGTGATCAAAAAGAATGAGGGAAAAACGGGTATTTTCTACCCAAATTGTAGAACATGACTAGTGTTGATCACTTGGGCAGAAAATGCCCTATGTGCCACGCATCCCAGGGTATAAGTATTTAGCAGAAAAGTTTCCCTCAAGAGGGTTGGGATTTTCAGGGCACAGATAATGCTTTCAAAATTTGTATAAAAATAGATTTAGTTTATTACAAAATTTCAGCGTAGAAAAACCATACAAGTCAAAAAGAACAAAGAACAAAATCATAAAAGATCATAAATACAAAATACTTATAATCAGAGCAGGAGTGAGTTCCGTTTAGGCCTATCTGAATCCCTCAAGGATGAATTGGCCCGTGTGGGGGTACCCTCAACCCTAGAGGCACTCATCAATCTGGCCATCCGGATTGACCGGCGCCTTAGGGAGCGTCGAGCCGAAAGAACCCCAGGATCCCCGCGCTCCATCTGGATGCCACCTCGGGTTCATAGCTACCCCAGACCGACTCCCTTCACCTCTGCAACCTCCTCCCCCTCTCCTCCGGATACCTCGGAGCCCATCCAGCTAGGGCTCCTGCGCCCTTCTCTCACCCCGGAAGAGAGACAAAGGAGGTCCTCCCTGAACCTGTGTCTTTACTGCGGGGAACCCGGACACAGGGTGAGATTCTGTCCCGCCAAGCGCGGTAAGCGCCCTCAAGTCGCTACCAGTTACTCACCCCTGCTACTAAACCCAGTATCCCACCTAATGGTCCTTCTCTCCCTGCAGCTTCCTAGAGGGACTTTGCAAGTCCCAGCCATCATTGACTTAGGAGCATGTAGCTGCTTTATGGACAAAACCTTTACAGCCCTTCATCAAATCCCTCTTCTGCCGAAGACCCAGGGACTTGTCATCCGTTTGGCAGAGGGATTCCCCCATTAAGTCTGGCACGGTCACCCACGCAACTGCTCCTCTACCTGCTACCACGGCTGATGGCCATCAGGAGCTCCTCCTTCTTGACGTAATAGCGTCTCCTTTGTGCCCCATCATCTTGGGCCTGCCCTGGCTCCGGGCGCATAGCCCCTCTATAGATTGGACCCTCGGGACTATTAGGTTCCAATCTCAGTACTGCCAGCAGCACTGCCTAAAACGGGTTGAAGCTATTACGCCCCTCCTGAGCTGTCTGGATGCGGACTCTGATCCTGAAACCCGCCAGTCGATCCCTGCAGCTTACCACAGTTATTTGGATGTGTTCAGTAGGAAAAGGGCTGAGAAACTTCCCCCTCACCGTCCATATGACTGCCCTATATAGCTCCTGCCAGGAGCAGAAGTGCCCTTTGGGAGGATTTACCCTCTATCAGAACCTGAGTTGGTGGCCCTCAAGGTCTATCTGGATGAGAATCTGAAAAGGGGTTTCATCCGACCTTCCACGTCCCCTGCAGGGGCTGGCATATATCCTTTGTGGAGAAAAAGGACCACTCTTTGCGCCCCTGCATCGACTACCGGGAGCTCAACCGGATTATGGTCAAGAACCGTTACCCCTTACCCCTGGTACCAGAGCTGTTTCAAAGGCTGGGGTCCGCCACCATTTTCACTAAACTTGACTTGCGGGGGGCGTACAACCTAGTTCGCATCTGGGAAGGCGGTGAATGGAAGACCGCCTTCCGTACTCGCTTCGGGCACTACGAGTACCTGGTCATGCCCTTTGGCCTATGTAACGCCCCCGCAACTTTCCAACACTTTGTGAACGATGTGTTCAGGGACTACCTAGACCTGTTTGTGATCATCTATCTAGATGATATTTTGATTTTTTCCTCATCCCTGGAGGAGCACTGTGAGCATGTAGCCAAGGTCCTGGGCCGCCTCCGGCAGCATGGGCTATATGCCAAGGCTGAAAAATGTGCCTTTGACCAATCAAGCATTCAGTTCCTTGGTCTAGTCATCTCTGTGTCCGGTATCACAATGGACCCTTAGAAGGTCTCTACTATCCTGGATTGGCCGGCACCCACAGACAGGAAAGGGGTCCAACGTTTCGTGGGCTTTGCAAATTTTTACAGGAAATTTATAAAGGGGTTCTCTGCCATTATCACTCCTATCACGCAACTCACGAAACAGAACATCCGTTTCCAGTGGTCTCCAGAGACTGAAGCGGCCTTTCAGACCCTAAAGGGTTTATTTACCACAGCGCCCATCCTGAAGCACCCTGACCCAGCTTTGCCCTATGTGCTAGAGGTGGACGCCTCGGAAACCGCGGTTGGGGCAGTTCTCTCCCAGAGACAAGGATCCAAGGCCTTGCTCCATCCCATCGCGTTTTTCTCCCGTAAGCTATCTGCACCGGAGAAGAACTACGACGTGGGGGATAGAGAACTCCTGGCAATTAAAGCAGCACTTCAAGAATGGTGGCACCTACTCGAAGGGGCCACTCACCCCATCCTGATATACACAGATCACAAGAATCTGGAGTATTTAAGAACTGCCAAGAGGTTAAAACCCCGCCAGGCCCGCTGGGCTCTTTTCTTTTCAAGATTTCTGTTTCACTTGACCTACCGGCCAGGGTCAAAAAACATCAAGCCGGATGCCCTCTCCCGAATGTTCTGTGATCCCAGCAACTGTTCCCCTCCAGACACAATTCTCCCTTCTAGGAACTTTCTGCTCACTCAAGAAGATCTGCTGTCACAGATCAGACAATCTCTTGCTGGCTCAACTGGCCCCTCGGATCCCAGGCTGCTGGTCGACCCTAGGCTCCCCGGTCAACTCGGTCGTTCTCTAACAGACTAGACACTGTCGTCTAGAAGAACTCACTCGTCTTTCAAGGATCTTCCCTCTTAACACAGACCTCCCCTTGTCAACGACCCTAGTGTCTTGTAAGCCCTCTCCCGTAGGCCGAACTGCAAAAAACTGGGACCGGCCATCCAGTTCACTTTGTCTTTGGAACTTTTCTTTTCTCGGGTCGCCCGGACCGCCCCAAAATTGGAGAACCGTCAAGAATTTATGAGGTCCAAGAACACTAGACACATATAGTCCTACCCCACTCACCGGGGAAGCTCATCCATGGCGGTAAGAAG
>BLSH010114839.1:19130-35125 GCA_018402905.1 Glandirana rugosa
GGAGGGAGGGCTTGATCTGCACCTCTTCCTGTGGAGGCTGGAAATTTGAAGTTCAGAAGCCTCAGATACATATGGATGAGAGCTGCTGAATGCCAAGGGGTGAGTGAGCTCACCATCCATCCCTGTCTGTGATAAAGTCTCTCCCCCTTCTCTGTCCTGCCTCTGGTACACTGAGGTAAATCAGGGTTCTCAGAGCTCCCCTTACACCAGAGGCCACAGTGTTCCCCCTTACATCAGAGTCCTCTCCGTACATCAGAGTTCTCAGTGTTTCCCCCCCCCTAAATCAGGGTTCCCAGAGCATTCCTTATGTCAGAGTCCCCAGAGTTCTCCCTTACATCAGAGTTTGCTGAGTTCCCCCTTACAGTGAAAGTTGTAAAAGGGAAACTCTGTGGACTCTGATGTAAAGGGGGCCTCTTGTTATTAACTTCATATGATTACAAATATTGTTTAATAGCAAAATATACTGTATGCATAGTTTATACTATAAAAAAAAATGTGCTGTGCGCCGCTAAAGTGTTCGGGTTTGACTTGAAGAAAAGGTGGCAACCCTATGCCCACCCCTTGTCCTGGCCCTAGTTAGAATGACAATTTAGTCTCAAATTGCTGAAGCTGGGAGAGAATTTAATATGCAAACTAGTGGTACTCCCTTTTTGATTTGTTTTTCGTTGACTCCTGTTGCTACCTAAATACAGTGGCCCTGTGCTCACTGTTTGGCTGATAATTTTCCACCTGGCTCAGTTGATTGCAGGACCACTTATGACTCGAATTTTGGCAGAACTCAGATAACATTGAACTGTCAATGGGACCTTTATTTTTGATTATGTTGCTGAAACTAGACTGGAGTTGTTCTGCTTCCCCAATCTAAGCAATGGAAGTGGGATCTCAATAAGGTCACTTTCATACTGGGGCGGTAGCAGTAAAGCGCCGCTAGTTTTAACGCCATTTTACCGCTGTTATAGCAATGCTTTTGTGCCGCTAATCGGACGGCAGTGGGGCGCTTTTAACCCCCCCACAAGGGGTTAAAAAGGGATTAAAAGCATCAGCGCGCCACGCTTCCGAGGTGGTGTTCAGCCATTTCGGAAGCGTTGGCCATTGATTTCAATGGCAAGGGCGGTGTAGGAGTGTATACACCGCTCCCCGCACCGCCCCAAAGATGCTTTTTTTCAGGACTTTTTTTCTCATCCTGCAAGCGCACCGCCTCAGTGTGAAAGTGGTCAATGTAATCCAGTTGCGGTGAGATAGCCATAACTTACAATCCCAGCAGTGTAGGCAGACAGTGTCTTGATCCAAATGACAACAGAAACTAAAGACACACAGTCTCTTCAGTAGCAGGGTGTGACTAACTGAACAGCGCACCCCCTAGATGTGAGAGTGAGGTAGAGACAAAATTATTAAAATTGTGCATAGACACAAATACATGTTTTTTTATGGTTCGTAGGATTCCACAGCCAACTTATTGGTTATACATTATTGTTTTATATATTTATAGTGAGAAAGGGTTAGCCAGGTTTTTGCTGTTTGTGTCACTGACAGGGAGATTTTCACTCCTGTGTGGTCATTGGGGCAGGAAGTGGGCCCAATCTCTCTATTGGGGACACAAAGTGCAAGAAACACTTTCACTTTTTTAGTAGCGTGGGGTAAGTGTCAGGTTTGTATTTCTATGTGTGTAACTGTTCAAATATGATTTGAGCTGTTGAAGTTGATTAGAAATGAGCGGGGAAAGAATCATTTGCGATAGGTGGACATGGTGTCATGTGCGCTTTCTGTACCTGCAGCAACACAGAGCATTTATCAGGTGTCAGAACATACAGCATATTGACAAAATGTATCTACAATAAGATGGCCTCCTTTATCATCTATGACAGTAGGGTGTTTAGTTGCACTCTTCTAAAAATGATCTAGAATCAGATCCTTGAACCCATTGCGTACATGTTAGTTATCCAGTATGTGTTACACGTGTCACAGTTTTTTAGAGATACTAATCCAGTTTGCAACCTTGGACAGTTCACAGACCAGTATTACCTAAAAATCCCAGCACTTCCCATTGGTGTGTCTGCAGTTTCTGAAGTACTACAAGTCACATCATATACCACTTATAGTTCCAAAGAAACAGGATAAATATAAGTCTCATCAGGTCCAGTTGGACTACAAGTAGCAGCATGCCCACTCCCTGCTCTCATCATATGATTAATGGCCTTCCACATTTGTGTGTGCTGCCTGTATGATGCATATGGCAGTACCCCCTTGTCTCTATTAGAGATGTTCCTTTTTATTATATTCAAAGTTATATTCTGTTCATCAATCCAATCCCTTCTGTGCCCAGGACAAGAGCGTGTGTTCTATTAAATAGAATAATTGATATAATAATTATCAGTTAGATCAAGCAATTGTTGACTTACCTTGATTTGCGCTCTCTTGTAGGTTTTCCACATTTTGTTCATTTATGTCTCCAAAAGGGGCATTGGGGTTGAAAAGGGCATGCAAGACTGCTGCATCATTGTGAGTACACATCATGGATTTCTTCAGTGACAGAGGATGGAAAAGTACTGACACTTTTATCTCATAGTCACATAGGGAGGAGCAGGAGCAACCAATAGAATGCAGGGGTGGAGGTGGCTTTTGACCAGATGTGACTTACAGCTGGCTTTGTTTAACCCAAAAAAGAAAAATGTGTCCTGTATAACAAAGTATTTCCATGCTTATTCCACCACTTCTTCGCTTACAATGCCTGATATGTCTTTGTTGGCATTTTAGGGAACATGGACAAACTTGTAGTGAGGTCATTGGCAGCACTGGATAATTAAAATAAAACCTTGCTGAATTGTACTTCACACAAATGATTACACAAGCCTGGGCTGATATTTAACCCCTTCAATACCAGGCACTTTTACCCCTTCCTGCCCAGGCCAATTTTCAGCGCTAAAAAAAAAAAAATATGCATATTACAGCGCACACGATACTTACTCCTGCCAGGCTGTTTAAAAGCATCTAAACGTATATAGCAAAAAATGCAAAAATACGGGGGTTTGGTCACACTGAATGGCCATGAAGTGCTTAAGCCCACTGACTGCTGCAAAATACCCCACTTTACCAGTGGGTTCCTACACTAACCTTAGAGTGAATGCTCCTATCTCAAACCATGGAAGCCAACGCTTCTCTTTATGGGAGACCAGAGGACACATCCCATGGATCAGGTGGACACTGATTGGGGGTAATTAAGGAGGATGGGGTTCACCAACCCAAAAGGTCTGGTCAGGACCACAGCATACAAAAAAAATAGATATTTGGGGGGAACACCCTGCCAAAATGCATGGTGCTGCTTGTAAAGACCAATAGACAAAAAAATACATATTACAGCGCACACATGATACATACTCCTGCCAGGCTGTTTAAAAGCATCTAAACGTATATAGCAAAAAATTTTCAGCGCTGTCACACTTTGACTGACAATTGCGCAGTCATGCAATATTGTACCCATATTACATTTTGTAATTTTCTTTTAAGGCTGGATTCACACCATTGCGGTGCCAGGAGCAGGGAAAATATCCCAGTTCAGTGGGGAACACATCTCCGTGTAGATGCGTTCCCATTGAACTTAATAGGCTGGGACGTTGCACCGCATTGCACAGAAAACGCACACATTTTCTGTGCAATGTGGAGTGCGAATGCACTGAACCTATGTGAACCTGAACATTGAAAACAATGTGTTTTCAAGTGTCGTGCGAATTGGTGTGAACCCAGCCTTACCCAAATTTTTTTTCTTTTGCTGGTATTTAATCACCACTGGGTTTTTTATTTTTTGCAAATTAGAGGAAAAAAGGTATAAAACGTTGAAAAAAAAATGTTTTCTTTGTTTCTGTCATAACAATTTGCAAATAAAAAAATCTTTCTTCATAAATTTAGGCCAAATTGTTTTCTGCTACATTTCTGGTGAATATAACCCAAATCAGTGTATATTATTTAGTCCCCTTTTACAAGGACGTTCCTATTGGGTATGCCTGTCAGTTTTTTAGGTGCACCTGAACGGAACCTCCATTCTTCTCTATGGAGCGATGAATGTCAGAGATGTGTGTCAGTGGCATCCAATCCAGTCTGGTCCACTAAAAACAGGCAGATGGGGATCCGATTGCCATCCGTCCAGTGGATCAGATTGGATGACAGTTGGATGGAAAAGTACAGGTGGTCCATTTCCATCTGTCCGCCCAGAGAGAACAGTGCGGCTGTGTCCGTGTCTGCTCTGCATTAGTGGAGAGATCCTCTGCTGAGCAGGCGCATCTGCTGCCAGCATCCACCCCGTGTGAAAGGGGCCTTTGGCTTTGTCTGTAGGAAAGTTATAGAGTCCACAAACTATGGTTTAGTAAGGGAAATAATTATTTTATCCCCTGTAGATTTTGTAAGTTTGCCCACTTACAAAGAAATGAAGGGTCTATCATTTTTATCATCAGTGTATTTTAAATGATATAAGTGGAATATCAACCATAAATCCAGAAAAAAAGATACATATTGTAAATTGAGTTGCAGTTCAGTGAGTAAAATAAGTATTTGATCCCCAAGCAAAGCAAGACTTAGTACTTGGTGGAGAAACCCTTGTTGGCAAACACAGAGGTAAGACGTTTCTTGTAGTTAGTTACCAGGTTTGCACACATCTCAGGAGGGATTTTGGTTCACTCTTCTTTACAGATCTTTAAATCCTACAGGTTTCTTGGCTGTCACTTGGCAGCTCAAAGTCTCAGCTCCCTCCATAAGTTTTCTATAGGATTAAGGCCTGGAGACTGGCTAGGCCACTCCATGACCTTAATGTGCTTCTTCTTGAGTCACTCCTTTATTGCCTTCTTGTAATGTTTTGGATCATTGTCATGCTGGAAGACCCATCCACGGCCCATCTGTAGTGTTCTGGCTGAGGGAAGAAGGTTCCCATCCAAGATCTTACAATACATGGCCTGCCCATTGGCCCCTCACTGCAGCAAAGTCAGCCTGTACCTTTAGCAGAGAAACAGCCCCAAAGCATAATGTTTCCACCTCCCTGCTTGAGTGTAGGAATGGTGTTCTTAGGGATGACCCTATGATGACTATGAAGTCAGCATTTTTCATCCTCCAAACACGGCAAGTCTGCCAAAGAACTTAATTTTGAAAACTGTGGTCCCAACTGCCTTGAGATCATTCACAAGCTCCTCCCATGTAGTTCTGGGCTGATCCCTCACTTTTTTTCATGATCATCCTTACCTCTGGAGGCAAAATCTTGCATGAAATTCCAGACCAAGGGCGATTGATGGTTATTTTGTATTTCTTCCATTTGCGAATAATCGCCCCAACAGTTGTCTCCTTCTCACCAAACTTCTTGCTTATGGTCTTCTAGTTCCTTCCCGCCTTGTGCAGGTCTACAATCTTGTCCTTGATGTAATGGTCTTGTCCCTGTCACTCTTGTCCATGACAGCTCTTTGGTCTTGCCCGTGATGGTGGGTTTGAATGAAAGAAAGATTCTGTGGACAGGCGTCTTTTATACACATAACGAGTTGTCGTTAGGAGCACCTTCCTAAATTGACAGGACTAATCTGTGTACCACATGCAGTCTCTGGAAGCCAGAATTATTGTTGGCTGGTAGGGAATCAAATGCTTATTTTACTCACTGGACTGCAACTCCATTTGTATTATGTTTTTTCTTGATTTTTGGTTGACATTCTATCTCTATGATTTAAAATATTATTTCCCCCACTGTACTGTATAATATATATATATATATATAGACACACACACACACACAGTATCTCACAGAAGTGAGTACACCCCTCACATTTTTGTAAATATTTTATTCTATCTTTTCATGTCACAACTCTGAAGAAATGACACTTTGCTACAATGTAAATTAGTGAGTGCACAGCTTGTATAACAGTGTAAATTTGCTGGCCCCTCAAAATAACTTAACACACAGCCATTAATATCTAAACCGCTGGCAACAAAAGTGAGTACACCCCTAAGTGAAACTGTTCAAATTGGGCCCAAAGTGTCAATATTTTGTGTGGCCACCATTATTTTCCAGTACTGCCTTTACCCTCTTGGCCATGGAGTTCACCAGAGCTTCACAGATTGCCACTGAAGTCCTCTTCCACGACGACATCACAGAGCTGGTGGATGTTAGAGACCTTGCGCTCCTCCACCTTCCGTTTGAGGATGCCCCACAGATGCTCAACGGGGTCTGGAGACATGCTTGGTCAGTCCATCACCTTTCCCCTCAGCTTCTTTAGCAAGACAGTGGTCGTCTTGGAGGTGTTTTTGGGGTCATTATGATGGAATGCTGCCCTGTGGCCCAGTCTCCGAAGGGAGGGGGATCATGCTCTGCTTCAGTATGTTACAGTACATGTTACATTCATGGTTCCCTCAATGAACTGTAGCGCCCCAGTGCCGGCAGCACTCATGCAGCCCCAGACCATGACACTCCCACCACCATGCTTGACTGCAGGTAAGACACACTTGTCTTTGTACTCCTCACCTGGTTGCAGCCGCACACGCTTGACACCATCTGAACCAAATAAGTTTATCTTGGTCTCATCAGACTACAGGACATGGTTCCAGTAATTCATGTCCTTAGTCTGCTTGTCTTCAGCAAACTGTTTGCGGGATTTCTTGTGCATCATCTTTAGAAGAGGATTCCTTTTGGGCCAACAGCCATGCAGACCAATTTGATGCAGTGTGCGGCATAGGGTCTGAGCACTGGCCGGCTGATCCCCACCCTTCAACCTCTGCAGCAATGCTGGCAGCATTCATATGTCTATTTCCCAAAGACAACCTCTGGATATGAAGCTGAGCATGTGCACTCAACTTCTTTGGTCAACCATGGTGAGGCCTGTTCTGAGTGGAGCATGTCCTCCACTGTATGGTCATGGCCACCATGCTGCAGCTCAGTTTCAGAGTCTTGGCAATCTTCTTATAGCCTAGGCCATTTTTATGCAGAGCAACAATTTTTTTTTTCAGATCCTCAGAGAAGTGCCATGTTGAACTTCCAGTGACCAGTATCAGAGTGAGAGCAATACCACCAAATTTAACACACCTGTTCCCCATTCACACCTGAGACCATGTAATACTAACGAGTCATATGACATCGGGGAGGGAAAAGGGCTAATTGGCCCCAATTTGGACATTTTCACTTACATAGTTAGTCAGTATGAAAAAAGACACAAGTCCTTCTAGTTCAAGCAAAAAAAAAAAAATATGTAACCATATAATCCCATATACAATCCTTCGCCCACAGTTGATCCAGAGGAAGGCAAAACCGGGGGGAAAAAAATCCTTCCTGATCCCCCGCGAGGCAATCTGATTCTCCCTGGATCAGCTTTACCTAACAATGTTAGTACCCAGTTATATTATTTACATTATTTACAAGGAAAGAATCCAGGCTATTTTTAAAGCAATCTACCGTGCTGTCCAAAACCATCTCTGGAGGGAGTCTATTCCACATTTTCATTGCTCTAACTGTGAAGAAAGCTTTCCATATTTGGAGATTAAATCTTTTTTCCTCTAGACGTAAAGAGTGACCCCTTGTCCTTTGTGATGACCATCAATTGAATAACTCAACACCAAGTTCACTATATGGACCAATTATATACTTGTACATGTTGATCATATCCCCCCTTAATCTCCTCTTCTCAAGAGAGAATAAATTCAGTTCCGCTAATTTTCCTCATAGCTGAGCTCCTCCATGCCTCTTATTAGTTTGGTTGCCCTTCTCTGCACTTTCTCCAGTTCCCCGCGATCCTTTTTGAGAACTGGTGCCCAAAACTGAACTGCATATTCCAGATGAGGTCTTACTAATGATTTGTACAGGGGCAAAATAATGTCTCTATCTCTGGAGTCCATACCTCTCAATACAGTCCCTGACAAAAGTCTTGTCGCTTGTGTACAAATTGACCTGAAGTGCCGCTGAAATATATTTCTAATCAAGATTTTTTTTACAAGAAATGGCTCATTTTAATCCCAACAGCTTTTGTAATAATGTGAAAAGATGATATCCACTTGTCTAAATGAATGATAGAGAGATACAGACTGTTTCAACTATAGACCGGAGGGAATTGTTGATAGATAAACCGAAAACCCATAAACATGATGCTAAGTGGTCTTTTTTTACTGGGTATTCTATCCAGCACAAACAAATTAAAAGGATCATTAATAAGCATTGGAGCATTTTATCCAATGACAGAGTTTTGGGCCCCCTATTACCAGATAAGCCTCAGATTGTCTATAGAGGAGTTCCCCCTCTAAGACATAGATTGGCCCCAAATGTTGTGGATCCCCCCAAACAGGTAACCTTCTTCCAGGACCTTAAAGGGTTTTTCAAATGTCAGAAATGCAGAGTGTGCAGACTGAATAAATGCAAGAACAGGAGAATTTCACGTTTTTTCCTCCACTACTACTGGACGCAACTATGACGTTAAATGTTTTAGTACATGTGAGACCAAAAATGTTGTGTATCTATTGACTTGCCCATGTAACAAGCAGTATGTGGGTAGAACTACCAGGGCTTTTAATGTCCGTGTCAATGAACACATAACGAACATAATTAAGGGTAAAACGAACCACAGTGTTCCAAAGCATTACCTGAAATTCCATGATCGCAATCCGGACGTTACTCTCTATCAGGTGATCGACAAATATGTACCCCCTTGGAGAGGTGGTTGGTCCAAGAGGGGAGTTTCACAACTTGAAACATCTTGGATCTATTCCCTAAAGACTTTCCACCCATATGGAATGAATGTGGATTGGGATATAAATTCTTTTATAAACAAAGCATAACTGGATATTTTTAATAACATCCCATTTTTATGTCCATTCTTTTTATTACACCATTTATATTCTTCAGTACCATTTTTATTGGGGTTGTCCATTATTTTTACGATACCATTTATATCCGTCTGTACCATTTTTATTGGGGTTGGTACACCTTGTTTTTGTGATATCTGTTTATGGTTTTATTGATAACCAGCTTGGGGTTCCTTATTAATACTATTTTCAGTTTTACATTCATTTTTTGTTGATTTTAGATGTACATACCAGTGTGTGGAAGATGCTGATTAGGCACACACTTTCTTAGAGATACCATTTGAGGGCCTTACATCCAACCAGCATGGGGTTCTTCATTAATATTTATTATTATTAATTTCATTTTATGCGAATTTAGATGTACATGCCATTGTGTGCAGGATGGCGATTAGACATGTACGTCTCGAAAGAAAGGTTTTGGTCTACCTTTGACCTTTTGATTTTTAATATCTCCTTTGTGATTTTATTATATTTTAAGTTTTTTCCTGTATATTGTCCTTAAGTTATGAAGTGTACAACGTTTGTTCCGATTTTATCGGAGATTTGGCGCATTTGTCATTTTAAGGTACCCATTAGTATTGGGTCTTGACCATCCACACACACTAATAATTTTTCTTCCCCCGTTCTGGGTCCGGACATTGTGGAGTATCCTCCTTTATATATATTTTTTCCCATATATTTTTCACACATTCACTTTTTACCCTTGTTCTTTCTAATCCCCGATCATTTATTACCCTTGTCCTATGTAAATTGAATCTTAGAGCCCGAGGTTTCACTTCCTATTTCTTCATTCTCTTTTTCACCAATACACTTTGTTTCCCTCAAACAACAATGTCACAGTTTTTTACGTTTTTCACAACTTCGTGCCATACACGCACGATATTCATTGTTACATCGCCGATTCCTATATGTCCTCTGCGTACACCTCTATGGCAGTAGGAAGTGACATTTTCACGCGTCATTTCCGGTGGATGGACTTACGGACGGCGCTTGTTGTTTTTATTATGCTCCCAAACTGTTTTGAGATGTTTTCAAGTAAAATCAGTATCAGTTCACGTAGCATTACGGATAATCCTTCACCTTTCGCTATCATTGTTTTCTTTTAGCTTATCACAATCAGTGGTTCTTATTTTCTCAAATACTGTCGGATCAAGTGATTTTTCTTTTACATTCACTTATTATTACCAGTGTTTTCTTTCACTACTAAGCACTTTGTTTCTCTTGATATTTAATTGACAATACGTTCTTTTCTTTCAAATATACCAACCATCTGGTCAGCCCCCCCCCCCCCCCCCCCGGGGTGGAGGCGTGGAACGCACGCCATCGGCGCCATCTTTCAGAAAAAAATCTGAGCTTCCGTTCTGCAGCCCCCTAGAGGTGGGTCTCTCGTTTGTAACATTTAGTATAAATAACAGGATTGCCAGGAGGGGGGAATACCCCAGATGACGGCTTTTGTAGCCAAAATGCGTTGGGTTCCCTATCCCTCCTGTTATTATTTATGCAGAGCTCTATACACTGTTTTAATGTGAGTATTTTTAACCCCTAGTTCACAATAAATTGCTCGTAAAACGGTATCACACGATTGTGGCATTCTCTCTTGTTTCATGTGCGGGGTGACCGAGACGCAAGGATTTGGAGCCATATTCCTTCCTCCTCCCTCTCCCTATGTTGCTGAGGATTTAGGTGCCCGACCAGGAGTTCCACCTGGATACAACCTATAGTGAGACTAAGGAACCCCCTACAGTGGAACCTAAGGGACGGAAACTCCTCAACCGGATTGGATAATTCCCCCCGCTTCAAATTCCGGGGGTCTAAAGGAAAGAAGTTCTGACCTGGATCTGATCCATTGCGCATATACTACCGGAGTCCGGTAAGCATACACCCATTACTTTAAGTCATGGATTTCAGTGGCTATTTCTACCCTATGAATAACTGTTTGATTTATGACAAGAAGAATTTATCATTCATTTAGACAAGTGGATATCATCTTTTCACGTGTGTGATTACATTCCTTGATATAGGCGCTGCATCCCCATCCAAAAGACTTCTTGACAACCGAGATCAGTTGTTTCATGCGGGCTGCCTTGTATTTAATGACTATTTATTGACTACTATACATTATATTTATTTTTCTCCCCTTTTGTGATTTTAAGTGAGCGCGGGATTATACACATATTGCAGCTTTTGTAATAATGTTTCAGTGCAAAACGAAACTGTCAAAAAGTATTCTAATATTCACAGCTTGGTAAAGCCCATTGTGTCAATTTTTGCAGAGACATTTTGCAAGTGTTGTCGCCTTGTCATATGAGCTTCACCTGTGACTAATAATGGATCAATTAGGTCTCAGGTGTGTATAAAAAGAACCCCAGTACACTAGACCTTCACATCAACTGCAACTAGACCTCTGCAAACATGCCTAAAGCCTCGTACACATGGTTCGACGGTCGTACGACCGAACGGACCAAATCGTATGTTGGCTGTTGTATCTAGCATACTGCACTACACAATCGTACGACCAAGCTGAACGTAGTGAACGTATAAAGAGAAAGTTCAGGTGCATGCAATTAGCATCCGGCCGTTCCTGACGTCTGAGCATGCGTGTTTTGCACAATACAACTTGTTGGACCATCTTCTCTGCACACACGATACAAACGGTCATATGACCGCTTGTTGGTACTACCAAGTTTTCTAGTTTGCTCATACAAATCCCGTTGTACGACCGTCATACGTCGGCTGTTCTAATCGCGTGTACTAACGATCGATTTCGCATACAACGGTCGTTCGTACCACCTGTTGTATACAATCGTCGACTTGTGTGTACGAGGCTTAACCTCACCCTGAGACTAAAGTTTTGATTATCAAGAGGCTGAAGACCAGATCCACTGCTGATGTGGTAGACACCTTCAATGTGTCTCAGCGTCAAGTACAGAGGATAAAAAAAAAGAAGATTTGAAGAGACTGGAGACGTTTTTGACAAGCCCAGGTCAGGCAGACCCCGCAAGACAACTGCTCGAGAGGACCCTTTGTTGGCTCGAAAATCCAAGGCCAGTCCAGTTTCCACTGCAGCAGAGCTCCACGAGACCTGGTCACCTGAAGTCCCTGGGTCAACCAGAACAGTTTGTCGGATTCTGTCTCGAAATGGCCTCCACGGTGGAATCAGTGCCCAGAAGCCAGCACTAAACAAAAGACAATTGAAAAACCGTGTGGCATTTGCCAAGGCCCACAGCCTGCTAAAAGGATGGATGCTGGAAAAGTGGCAGGAGGTGGATTTGTCAGATGAATCTTCTGTTGAATTACACCACAATCGCCGCAAATATTGCAGGAGACCTACGGGAGCCCGCATGGATCCAAAATTCACCCAGAAAACAGTGAAGTTTGGTGGCGGAAAAATCATGGTCTGGGGTTACATCCAGTATGGGGGTGTGCGAGAGATCTGCAGGGTGGAAGGCAACATCAATAGTCTAAAATACCAAGAAATCTTAGCTACCCCTTATATTCCCAACCATAAAAGAGGCCAAATTCTGCAGCAGGATGGTGCTCCATCGCATACTTCCATCTCCACATGAAAGTTCCTCAAGGCGAAGAAGATCAAGATGCTCCAGGATTGGCCAGCCCAGTCACCAGACATGAACATCATTGAGCATATGTGGGGTAGGATACAAGAGGAAGCATGGAAGACGAAACCAAAGAATATTGATGAACTCTGGGAGGCATGCAAGACTGCTTTCTTTGCTATTCCTGATGACTTCATCAATAAATTGTATGAATCCTCGCAAACCGCATGGATGCAGTCCTTCAAGCTCATGGAAGTCATACAAGATATTAAAGTTGGATCTCACAGCACCACTACTTAATTTGCTGACATATTTTTGTATTTGCAGTAAATTTGTTAAATTTCTGTATAGGCGACAACACTTTTGTCTTGCCAAAATTTGACCTTTCTGTCTTGATTAAATGATAAATCTTTTTTCAGTGAAACTAATTTATTTCAGTGCATTAAACATCATTTGGGAGGGTTTTAACTTTTCATATGAGCTATTTCTAACACCAATTGATTAATTAAAAGTCAGGTTAATAGAAGGTGTTTCTACAAAATAGATAAGCGACAAGACTTTTGTCAGGGACTGTACAAGAAAGGATTTTGCTTGCTTTGGAAACCGCAGCTTGGCATTGCATGCCATTATTAAGCTTATGATCTACAAAACCCCCAGATCCTTCTCCACTATGGTTCCCCCAGTTGTACTCCCCCTAGTATGTACGATGCATGCATCTTCTTAGCCCCCAAGTGCATAACTTTATATTTATCAATATTACACCTCATTTGCCACACAGTCGCCCAATTAAACAATGCGTTAAGGTCTGCTTGTAAGTTGGAGACATCCTGCAAGGACGTTATTTTACTGCATAGCTTGGTGTCATCTGCAAACACTGAAATGGTACTTTTAATCCCAGACCCTATATCATTTATAAATATATTGAAAAGCAAGGGTCCCAACACTGAACCTTGGGGTACACCACTGATAACCTTAGACCGTTCAGAATAAGAATCATTAACCACTACTCTCTGAATTCGGTCTTTTAGCCAGTTTTCTATCCATTTACAAACTGATCTTTCTAAGCCTGTAGACTTTACCTTACACATTAGCTGTGTGTGGGGAACGGTGTCAAACGCTTTCACAAAATCCAAGTATACCACGTCCACAGCCACCCCTCTGTCCAAGGTTTCACTTACCTCCTCATAAAAAGAAATCAGCTGTCTGTTGCTTAAAACCATAGGTGTGCACAGCCTATTGCATTAGGGTGTGCATCCCAAAATTCAAACATACATGCCTTTTTTGCAGCGTCAGCTGCACTGGACAGTGTGCTGAGCGGCTTCCTGTTCATAAACGGAAGCATAGTAAACAAAGTTTACTATGCTTCATTTATGAATGAACACAGTGAGTGTGTTCATTTAGAAAAGCAAGGCGCTGGTAAGTGACATATTTACTAGCCCCTCCCCCCAATCTCCATCCTGAAACATCCCCAGCAGCAGCTGAGGGAAGAGGGAAGCCAACATCACTGTGGGATGGGGACCAACAGCCCAGGCAGTAGGGGGAATCTGCACTGTATGTAGTGATTAGGATGTGCCCAGGCACACCTGGCACACTCCCTGCGCACACCTATGCTTAAAACATTTTTTTCCAGCAAGAACTCATCTACAGGTGATACTCGAAAAATTAGAATATCGTGCAAAAGTTCATTTATTTCAGTAATGCAATTTAAAAGGTGAAACTAAGATATGAGACTCATTACACACAAAGCAAGATAGTTCAAGCCGTGATTTGTCATAATTGTGATGATTATGGCTTACAGCTCATGAAAACCCCAAATCCACAATCTCATAAAATTTGAATATTACATGCAATCAATAAAACAAAGATGGAGTATAGGTGATATTGCGCTAAGGCTTGTGAGGAGTGTGATGTATATACAACTTATAAAACAAATAAACCATTAAATCAATATTGGGGGCGAGCAGCTACTACACAATCAAACAAACTGTAAATTCAGAGTAATATACAGATGTTATAGCGCTCAGCCAATCCAGTAGGAACAATCAATTGGTAAACAGTGAGTTTCTAGACACATATAATCAACCCTGAGAGAGTTCATGCAAGTCAGGAATGACTGAAGATGATTGGATAGGCTCAGAGTCCGCAGATAAATTTTGAGTAAATTCTGTAAATCAGTTCCATAAAACAAGGATAAGATATTCTCCATTCTTGTTCGGATGGAGGCTTACCAGATTTCAGATATAGTAGAGCGTTGGACCATTCACCAGGTGCCAAGGTATGTATTGAAGAGTAGATGGTATATCCTGTGTTCCACCAGGGATTCTCTTATGGTTCCTGTGAGGGTGGCTCCTATGGGAACTGGATCTCCAGATGGGTGTCCTCCACTGTGTGAGGAACATCACACATTCCGTTCGAAAACATGGGTCTTACTTGAAAGACGGAGGTATCCCCAAGATCCAAGCGTTCGTCCGCGGTGGTGGTGGGTGAAGAGGGGTGGATCAATGGACCCCAATTGGGTGGATTCGGAAGAGATAAAAGAAAACTCGAAATAGTGTAAAAACCTCTTGGCATGAGTTGCATTTATTACAAATGAGGTTAAAAAACCTATCAATCAGGCATAAGGTAAAAAGTTTCTTAAAAGTCTTTTTCAAACACAAAAACGCAGCAAATCAGGGCAGCAGGTTCCCGACATGTTTCGTATAAAAGATACGTCATCTGGGGTAACCAATGCCTCAAAATGCTGCAATATATATAGCAGTCATGCACCAATTGATCTGAAGAGTCGAGACCCCACCCCCAAACTCGTGGTGCACATAATGGGAAGTGCTTCCGGTGTGAACAGACTAGGTATATATGTATGGAGTTAACCAGAGGGATTGTAAGATGGAATGTATGAATATAGTGGAAAGATGTGTCATACACCTTGTGTGCATAAAATAAATGAGGATTTATATAAAATAGTGGGAATGCTAATCCCGGTGACCCGGAAGTAAATAAACCGCATGTAAAGGGAATTTATCTGGGGAATGGCATAATCAAAATCCCATAATAAGGGGGTGTGCGTACCCGGCGGTTTGTGGCCGGGAGATGTGAGCTTAGTAATTCAGATATTCATCTCCCGTGCGGAGATGCATAGAGGAGGTATGACGTCAAATCCGCCCCAGAGGCGGATGTCGGTGGGCGGGAACCCCAATTATGCAGACGGGACAGAGGCGGGTCCGGTCCTGCGGTGAGCCAGTGAAGACAAGATTATAGTAGCAAAGCACTTCTAGCAGTGTATGCGATGGGTGGAACTTTTAGGGTGTAAGTGGGCTATGCAAACGGGAAAATAATATGGAAATGGCACAAACCCTAGGACGGAAATTAGAAACAAAGAAATAAGAATAAAAATAAAAGTTGCGGCAGTCAAGCCAATATCGCATATCATGCGATCGTGTGTGTGTGTTCATTGATACCAAAATCGCATTGATTCGATAATATGTGCAAATGTGCTAAATTCCACATTATGGTGAACCGTGTAGGGGATAAACAGGAGATATGTGTATGTGCTTAGTGCCACGTTGTTTTCTTAGAGTGTACCGTATATATCTAGGTGGTCTCCATGCTGGGGATAGACAGGAGAACGGGAGA
>BLSH010114839.1:86332-102351 GCA_018402905.1 Glandirana rugosa
TAAAAAAGGGAGTAATTACATGTGTGTCGTGGGGTATCACTGTCTTTTTGTGTCTTAACAACTGTAAGAACGTCTAAATAATTGGTGAAGTCGGGGCCCAAATATGAGGAAGAATATAAATCGGCCAAAACCGATGAAAAAAAAATGTTTTTTTATATTTTTTTTTTGGATTTGTTTTTTAGCAAAAAGTAAGAAATTTGTTTTTTTTTTTGCAAAATTGTCGCTCTTCTTTTGTTTATAGCGGCGATCAGAAATGACGCAGCGATGATCAAATACCACCAAAAGAAAGCTCTATTTGTGGGAAAAAAAGGACGCAAATTTCGTTTGGGTACAACGTCGCACGACCGCGCAATTGTCAGTTAAAGCGACGCAGTGCCGAATCGCAAAAAGGGCTCCGGTCCTAAAGCTGGAAATCCTTCCGGGGCTGAAGTGGTTAATAAATCTGCAAGAATGTCAACAATTCTGTGTTTTTCTGTCACTATGGGGTGCTGTGTGTACATTAATGAGGGAAAAAATTAACTTAAATGATTTTAGCAAATGGCTGCAATGTAACAAAGAGTGAAAAATTGAAGGGGGTCTGAATACTTTCAGTACCCACTGTAAAATTTCAGAATCTTTTAGTGGCAGGAGAAAAAAAAAAGGACCGCTGCGTCCAGGAGCAGCAGTATTTTGAGCAAAAAAAAAAAATGCTTGACGCATGCAAATGCTCCTAAATGGATGTTAATGCTGGGCGTGTTTAGCGATTGAGCGATAATTCATTTTAGCGACCAGAATAACTTATTATTCTGGTCAATCAAATGAGCGACTAAGTGCTTGACTCCTGTAAATGAGCCTAAACGCTTGTAAAAGCGCTAGACACTTTTACAAGCGCCAGGCGTTTTTTCTGGCAAAAGGCTGCTGCCAACTGGGAGGGGGGGGGGATTAAAATATCCCGTGTGTATGAGGCCATATAGCATTAGGATAATCATTTACATAGCATGGTAGGCACTCCATGGCTCTGTCATAGTGTGTTACATAGCTAGTGTGTGCTGCTATGGCTGTACTGTGGTACAATCTGTAACGCACAGTACAGCCCATAGATGTGTGCAGCCTATTGCATTAGGGTGTGCACTCCAAATGTATTAAAACATGGATGGTGTCAGTGAATCTGTGGACTTGTCTGTAGGGCAGTGGTTGTTGTCAGTAGGGCAGTGGATGGTGCCAGTAGCTTTTATTTTTAATATTTTATTTATTTATTATCTTTTGGTGGAGGTTTTGTGAAATATCAGCCGGTGGGATTTATGTCACACAGGGTGATTAGGGTGTGCCCAGGCACACCCGGCACACCCCCTGCGCACGCCTATGGTACAGCCATAAAGTAACGAAGTCAGCACACACCAGCTATGTATCACACTATGACAGAGCCATGGAGCACCTCCTGTGCTATGTGAATGATTATCCTAATGCTGAGAATCATAAGGCGCTGTGAAGATGTGGATGATTCTTTTAAAATTACAACAGGTGTTGTAACACCTCACCTCACTGTGCTGCCCAGTGCCTGCCGCGCTACCTGATGCCGCCGCCAGGATTGGCTTTACCGTTCCTTCCCTGTCAGCAGTCTCGCATCAGTCCCTGAGACAGCTGGAGCGGGTAAAGCAAAGTACAGATCACTCAGCCAAGCCCAACAGAAGCAGGGTGGCTGTCCAGGCCCTCCTGACGAGCTGATAGGGCCCGGGCCCAGTACAATAGGGCTGGTTGTACTGCCCTATCAGTGGCCCTGCACCAGAGTTTCTCAACTCCAGTCTTCAAGGCGCCCCAACAGGTCATGTTTTCAGGCTTTCCATTATTTTGCATAGGCGATTTGATCAGTTTCATTGCCTTAGTAATTACCACAGCTGTTTCATCTGAGGAAAATTCTGAAAACATGACCTGCTGGGGCTCCTTGAGGACTGGAGCTGAGAAACACTGGTATACACTATATTATTTATTTTTCTTTATTAGCTATTTTTTTCTCCACAAAAGTGGAGTTACCCTTTAAGTTGTTATTGGGAAGATTACATTAATACAGTATTTTCTCTATTAACCACTTGCCGACCGCCAACCACAGGTTGACGGCGACAAGGTGGTTCATTATCGCAAATCTCCGTCATACGACGGCGGCCGCGACAACGCGCACTGTGAGCGCGCGCGCGTCGCCGGAGGCGTGCCCGCACGCTCACTGTGTTCGGGGACGGCCAGGGAGCGGGTGCGGCGGCTTCGATTGCCGCCGGCCACCCGCGATGCCGCCCCCGGAGTGAAGGAACGGAGGTCCGTTCATGTAAACACGGACCTCCGTTCTGTGAAGGGGGAAGGGCTGTGATCACAGCCTTCCTGTATATGGAGGCTGTGACCACTTCCCTTCCCCAGCTAGGGCAGTCCCCCCACAGTTAGAACACGCCCAGGGAACATAGTTAATCCTTAGAGCGGCCCCTGCAGGTTAACCCCTTCACTGACAATGGCATTTACACAGTAATCAGTGCATTTTTATAGCACTGATCGCTGTATAAATGCCAATGGTCCCAAAAAAGTGTCAAAATGGTCCGACATGTCCGCTGAAATATTGCAGTACCGCTAAAAATCGCAGATCGCTGCCATTACTAGTAAAAAATAAAATAAAAATAAAAACCCCAAAAATGAATTCTCATCATCCGTAAACGCGGCCACTTTTGCGCAAACCAATCAATAAACACCGATTGCGATTTTTTTTATCACAAATATGAGGAAGAATATAAATCGGCCAAAAATGGTGAAAAAAAATTTTTTTTTATATATTTTTTTTATTTTGGATTTGTATTTTCGCAAAAAGTAAGAAATTTGGGTTTTTTTGCAAAATTGTCGCTCTTCTTTTGTTTATAGCGGCGATCAAAAATGACGCAGCGGTGATCAAATACCACCAAAAGAAAGCTCTGTTTGTGGGAAAAAAAGGACGCAAATTTCGTTTGGGTACAACATCGCACGACCGCGCAATTTTCAGTTAAAGCGACGCAGTGCCGAATCGCAAAAAGGGCTCCGGTCCTAAAGCTGGAAATCCTTCCGGGGCTGAAGTGGTTAATATACAGTTTTCGTTTCTTTGAGTTGATTCATTTTTTCTATCTTTGGTAAACAATTTAAGTAAGCTTAATTGTAATTTTCTTTCAAGATCAAATCAATATTATACTGATCTGTTGTCACGTGGGCCCATAAATGGCATGGGGCCCATAGGCCAGTGCCCACTCTGCCTATCCCATCCCTGAATTTTCTGTTTTTTTTTTTATTTTAAGTATTGGGGTCCTGTTTCCTGAGAGGTTGGCCCCCAACCCCTAGGGCAGCTTAGACCTGGAAACAGCAGACCTGGGACTCTGAAAAGACTAGCACAGTACAGATCTCTCTTCTGTACTGAAATGGCTTACTCTGATTTCTTTATACACTGTGAGCTTCTTCCATTAAAAACGCACATTACACCACCCCTCAATTCCCCTACACAGACAAAAAAAGATTAAACACTGAGATGCGTTTGTTACAAAGCTTCACAGCACAAGTGCACAATGCACACCAGCACGCAAGCATCATACACATTGTAATGAGTGCCTGCTGGTGTAAACGTGGTGCAGCAGTTGCAAGTGGCAAAAAACTGAACTTCAGTTTCACTATCAGGGACTGAAATGCTCCAGGAAAGCTCTTTTCATGCTAAGCTAATCAAAATGACCACTGCTGATCACAGTTGAACGTCGAATAGCTTTGTGTGCCATTGAGAAGGTGATTAGCTACACCTGATTGAGTTTACAAGTCATTTTTAGGAGGGGGGTGATCCTTTTTCCAACTCAGTGATTCTGTTTTTGTTTTTTTTTTATTCTGACATGTTGATGTTATATCTTTCACTTATATGTTATAAGTTGCACTGAGCAAATACAGCTGGATAGAACAAAAATGGTGTCTGTCTTCATTTCAGGCTGTAAAGCATCAAAATTTGATTATTTTAAGGGGGGGTGATTCTTTTCTATACCCACTGAGGCAAAGCGCCTTATTGGTCATCTGGTATTTTTTTGAAAAGTGATTGTTCATTTTGTTTCACTTCATTCTCCAAGCTAAATGAAAAAAAAAATAACTTTGCAAAATGAATATGCTCTCCACCCTTAGTAAATCAGCCCCCTAGTCACTTATCGTCCCTTCTGCTCCCTCTAGTGGTGGCTGGGAGCAACTGCTGCATGTAAGATAAGATTTATATAAACTGCTTCCAGGCTAGTTTCTATGTCTGAAACTGCTGTTGATCAGAAAAACAGGAATGTACTGAATGAAATACAGAATTAAAATAAAAAAATTACAATATTACGAATGTACAATATAGCGTACAAATGTCAGCAGTCCAGTGAATAAAATCGATAGGGTCATGTACATAGTGCAATCGTTTATGGTATGCTTTTGCAATTGCAGTTAACCGAAAAGGTAAGCCATCACAGTGATCACTAGTGAAGAAGTTAGCAGGTGCAGCAGCAGTCAGTGCAAAAATGCTCTGGTGCAGCGATGATCAATGGAGAAATATGGTAGCAGACTGTGTGGTTAATGCAAGACTGTCAACTGTGCATGCCTAGGGTGCAGTACTGGATTTGTGGCTTTAAGCTGCTTAGCAGATGGGACATTAGGGATCTAATAGACACCTGATGTCTCCATAAAGAGAAGCTGCCATCTGTACTATGCTATCACATAGGGAGCTTATCAGCATTAAAGTTAAATCCCAACTCGGGATAACTATAACATTATCCCTTGCATTGGACCTATGCCTGCACTGCAAGGGATAATTGCTTGTCTTGGTCCATGGGAACAAAAAAAGAAGAATTACTTACCCGATCCTCTGCTCTATACTGCAGCTAAACCGGTCCCCATAGCCTCTTCTCCCCATACTCCAGCTAGGGTTGCCACCTCATCCCTTTAAACCCGAACAATTATGAATTATACAGGTTCTGAGGCTAATTTAATGCAGATAAGGCACCAAGTGGGTTTAATTACCACCTTAATCAGCCACAGAACCTGTGTAATTGATATGTGTTCGGTTTAAAAGGGATGAGGTGGCAACCCTAACTCCAGCGGGCTAGGGTCACAACATCATCAAGACCAAAGCAGAGGCCATAGCCCTGCACTGGATGTAATGATGCAGCAGAACAATCCACCACCAGAGCATGGGGGAGCGCCACCTGCTGGGGAAATGTAAGATCAGGTAAGTAAAACAGTTTCTATTCTCCCCTAGACAAGACAAGCTATTAACACCTTGGAGTGTGGGTGCAGCCCCACTGCGAGGGGTAATTTATTAATTGAGCTTTAAACTTGAAGTTTAGATAAACCTTTATACACTACAGCTTTAGTGACAAAGCTTACCTTTAATAAAGCATGTCCCACATTATGCAGGCATTCCTAGAGAAATCTTTATTGCAGTGCTGTGCCATCCTCTTCCTGTGGCTGAACTTCCAGCACACAGGGGGTCAATAACTTCGGGCTCCAAGCTGAGTTGCTATGAAAAAAGCTCCAGATGATGAGGAACCAACCTCAAAGCCATTAACCCCATGGCAAGGATGGGGCAGCCCTGCAGTGAAGCCTTCTCCAGGATCCAGCTGCCTGCACAATGCGGGCCATACTTCATTACAGGTAAGTAATGTCACTAAAACGTCGGGCCCGACGTCAAGGAAAAAAAATCGGCGTTTTTCGGCATTATGCGTCGGCGTCAATAGGTGTTTTTTTAAAAAAATCATCCCTCTGCTATTTTTCAACCTAAAAACATCAGCATCAAAAAACGCCGGTACAATATTAGTTGGCGTTTTGTGGCGTCGGCGTCAAAAAATGCCAAAACGTTACAGCCTCAGAATGCTCTGGCCGTGGGTTCTAGTTTCAGCTCACTAACGCCGACGCCATCTACAGCTCAAAAACGTTGGCGTTTTTATGGGGCCATTGACTAACATGGAGAGCTGCAGAAAACGCCGGCGTCAAAAAACGTCCGTGTGTATGAGGCCTAAAGGTGTAGAGCAAAGAAAAAAAAAAAAAAACAACTAAACTTCAGCTTTAAGTTTAATTGGCTTTTGAAAAATATATATTATTGGGATTTTGAATGCATTTTCATGTGCGAAATGTGAAAATTACGTGTAAGCAAAATGAAAAAAAAAATATGGCTCTGGCAGTGATAGGATGGAAGCCCAACTCCAGGCACAGCAATTTTTTTAAATCTGTAATTCTGAACTGCATCTATGATGATTGACACCAGTTTTGGAATTGTTCCACCACCTCCTTACTCTGCTTGTAAGGATCCCTCATTTCTTGGCGGTTCCTGCTATGTGGTGGTTTGGAAGCGCAAGTCTTCACTAATCAATCCATCATTTTGGCCATGCTGCCACTCTCAACAGGTCAGGGTAAACCCAAAGGAAAGTCTAGGAAAAAAAGAAACAGAGGGTGCACCAGCCTTAGTCACCCTCCTGTCATTTTGGAGATACTCCGCCATAACGCGTCCTGCTTCTTCTGGCCTGAGTCCTCTGCCTACACATATTCCTGAACAGAGGCCTGTTACCCAGAATAAAGGAATGTCCAGTCAGATCTGCTAGATGAGGTTCAGGGGTGGCATGGTTTCTCCATCTGTCCCCAATGTGTCCTCCACTGATCACACTGGCAGTTTAGGTCTGCATAGGGCTCTCTCTCTCCTCCAACACAACCCTACACCCTGCTGATCAGGGGCGTCCTGCTCCCATACCCCAACTCCACTGGGCCCCACTCACAGCTGGCATATAAAGGGGCCTTAACTCCACCCCCTACATCACCACAAGAGGGGATATAAATCAAGGACACTAACATCTGCCAACAAGTTGTGCCATTCACAAAGTGCAGCACAAACATTACTGTACTGTGCTTTGTGAATGGCACATCAGAGTGGGGGGCAGAGGCACAACACCAGAAATGTGTTGATCCTGGGCATTGTGCCAATGTATTGGGGAGCCAGAAGTGTGGCTCCCTGCTGTACTGATCAGGAGCTCTCAACGCAGCTCCTGCGGTAACAACACAGGAGCTCTTTGTGAGAATTAAACGTTAAAAAAAAAAACAGCTGTGTTGGGAATTAAAGACCAGTCAACCATTATGTCTCATTCATTTTCAGTCTAGGGTAGATTAGCGGGATCATGATCCCATGTATATCAGTCATATGAGAAAGCTAAATAGCTTAGCTGCATAGTTTCTGGGGAAATATTATTAGTGCAAGTGTAAGTTCTCTTCTAGTCAAGAACGTGTTAAGATGCTGTAGCCAATGACCCCCTTAGGGGTGGCTGGTAGATGTGGTCCACCTGCCACTCTGCCCTCAATCACACAATTTTCCATGCATCCGGAGTCACTGAACAGGCCGGTACTTTGTTTTGTTGTTTATTGAGGGAATAAACTTGGATAAGGTAGGGAAGACTGTGGGATGCCTAAAGATTAGGGATATGAGAACAATCTAAATACACAGCAGTATATACACTCCTCTTCCTCCAGCACTGACACTTGCTGACCGTTATACTCCTTCACGTCTCTCCTGCACAACATTTTGTTTTTTCACCATTAGGCCTGAAAGGAAATTTATCAGGCCTCCATTGCCTCTTCCTCCACCCTAGCTAGCACATGGTGAGGCCTGCACTGTGTCAGCAGGACCTCCGGATTGCCCATTACAGGCAAGGGCCACAGGCCCTCGGATTGTATTGCCATTGGCCCTCAGGGTGTAGCTAACTACAACTGTGCTAGCCTGGTCACGATGGACTACTACTCCCAGGCAATCATCTAACAGGCCACTCCGGCCTACCTCACTGTCCAGTGACACTCCTTCCCTTGACTGGCTCCTCCAACTTCCACAGAATGTCCACTATCTCCTCCCAGCCTGCTCCAGCCTCTCTGTCCAGTTCCCAGGGTCTTTCACTCACCGACACCGGTGGATCCTTTAAAGAGTCTTTCAGTAGCCTTTCTGTTGTTCTCCTGCTCCCTTGTGCTGCTCCAGGATCCAACTCCGCTCCTGGCTGCACCCAAGCCACCAGGCCTCAAAGTCACCCCCCAGACTGGGGGCTCCTAGGTGAGGCCTCTACAACCTCAGCTACATCTCCACTCTTCCACCCTACACTCTCCTCCCCCCAGCTGGGCAGATCACCATATTTAAGGAGGCCTGCCCCCTGCCAATCCAGATTGGGGATTGATCAGGGCTTCTTAACATACATCAGAAAGTGTGCCTCTGCTAGCAAAAATCTACTACAAAAAGCACCTATTACTATGGGGGCGCTACAATGCTATTTGAAGGGCATGTGACTCAGAAGAGAAGTATGGCTAAAAAGCTAATTTATCTGAGCCTGCAACCTGGACTTGCTGGTAAGGATTGGGAAGGGGCTATTTTGCTTGTTGTGTTTTATGTTTTTTTTCTTTCCTTTTTTTGTCATTTTACTTTTTTGCTCTTCAGTTCTGTATTATTTGTGCTTCATTTTTTATTAATTTATTTTTTTTAGCAGCAGAAACATTGGTACTATTGCGATGCAGTTTAGTCCACAGAGGCACCACAGTTTCCAGTGCACCAAAACACAAAATCCCCCACATACATCTCTTGCCATGGATGATAAGAAAAGTTGGGAATAAGCCCCACATTGACATTATGTCTGGGAGGCCCAAAGGGAGAGGCTGAAATTTTTCCTGTGTAGCTATGAAGGGATAAGCAGCCAGAATGCACAGAGGAGGTGGGGCAGTGGCTAATCATACCTTCATCATCCCAGTGGGACGCAGGGGCGCCGCCCCCTAATCCATGTGCCCGGCCCCTAATCTACATTCAGGACACTGGACGCATGGATTCCAATGGGCTTTTCTTTCAAAGCACATGATTAGAGCCGGAGGCTCTAATTGGCTTCAGAAAGGGTGGGCTCGGGGCACAAAGCACCCTCCCCCCCAAAAAAAAAATATTGAGCACCAGCCATCACTGCATCATCCTCTTATCTTCCACACATAAAACTGAATACATATTTTACATTCTCAATATTTTTATTCTATATAAACTTTTTTTTTTTTACTTTTTTACTAGGGCATGGAAGCTTTTTGCTTATTTGGTCTTAATAAGGATGAGAACCACTGCCCTAGATAATTGGACAACAAGGATGGGCCACTAGCCAAAATTTGCCCAGTATGCAATTGAGCTTCTTCAGCCAGTTCCTCCCTTGACATACACTTTATTACCAAAAGTATTGGGCCGCCTGCCTTTACATGCACATGAATGTTAATGGCATCCCAGTCGTAGTCCGTAGGGTTCAATATTGAGTTGGTCCCACCCTTTGCAGCTATAACAGCTTCATTTCTTCTGGGAAGGCTGCCCACAAGGTTTAGGAGTGTGTCTATGGGAATGTTTGCCCATTCTTCCAGAAGCGCATTTGTGAGGTCAGGTACTGATGTTGGAAAAGAATGCCTGGCTCG
This sequence comes from Glandirana rugosa, assembly GCA_018402905.1. Classification (NCBI taxonomy): domain Eukaryota; kingdom Metazoa; phylum Chordata; class Amphibia; order Anura; family Ranidae; genus Glandirana; species Glandirana rugosa. Next base: position 95,768 of record BLSH010114839.1, read on the forward strand.
CAGGCTCTGCCGAAATTCATCCAAAAGGTGTTCTATTGTGTTGAGGCCAGGATTCTGTGCAGGCCAGTCAAGTTCCTCCACCCCAAACTCGCTCAGCCATGTCTTTATGAACCTTGCTTTGTGCACTGGTCCAATTCATTTGGTGGAGGGGGGGATTATGGTGTGGGGTTGCTTTTCAGGGGTTGGACTTGGCTCCTTAGTTCCAGTGAAGGGAACTCTTAAGGCGTCAGCATACCAAGACATTTTGGACAATTTCATGCTCTCAACTTTGTGGAAACAGTTTGGGGATGGTCTCTGCCAGTTCCCACCAGTGCACAAAGCTGGGGGGGGGGGGTATTTTGCCACCCAAATAGTTTATTTTCTGTAAGCCTCTCCTTTCACTGCTGTGAGTCGGAAATAAAACCTATCTGCCAACATTACCATTGCTGTTCTTCATTGCAACGGCACTTTTCATTTCCACACCAACTTTTTCACAGTCGCAAAGAATGTGAACTTTTTTGGCAGATAGCACCCTGTGATCTGCACATATATGTCTGTAGGGTTACAGTGATTTAGCACCACTAATGCCCAAAACTCAGTTTTCCATAATTGTTTCACAGTTGCAAAGAATGTAAAATTTTTGGACAGGGTCCATCCTGTGCTCTGCCCAAATATTTGTGGAATCACCAAAAACCAAAACCCAATATTTTTGCAGCTGCTTCACAGTGGCAAAAATGTGATTCTTTTTTTGGCAGGTAACATCTTGTGCTGTATGTGAATATTTTTTGTAGGGTTACTTTGTTTTAGCACCATTAAGACCCCAAAAAATATTTTTCCACCTGTCACGTGCCTGGTGGTGGAGTCTGACTTATGCAGGAGTAACCTCTCTTGCGACCCTGATTTGCGAACCCCTGGTAGAGCAGACAGGAGGTTCAGGAGTGAGGATGGCACAAGGGTTGAACTGGTCACCGGTGACAGCTGAAGTAACTCCTCCGGTCTCGTGCTAGTTGACAGAATGGAGGTACAGGCTGGGTTGGCAACTGGCTGGCAGTGCAGTACAAAAGGAGTAGGCAGAAGAATAGTCGGGCACAGGCAGAGTTTGTTAACAGGCTGCCAGCAAAGGTACAAGGGAGCAGGCAGAAGAGTGGTCGTGGAAGCCGAGGTCAGTGTAGGCAGAGATCAAAGCAGGGTCAAGACAAGCCAGGTCACAGGAGCAGATAATCAGGTAACGGGTCGCTCAGGAACACACAAAGGCTGTAGAATGGACAGCACTGGTTGCAGGGTGCTGTCCGCTTAAATGGGCCTTTTGGGCGGCAATGCCGGTGCATACGCGCGCGCATATGCGCACAAACGACACGCTACAGGCTTCCAGACCCGAATTCCAGGGGCAACAGCTGTTTCCTGACACCACCACTGTTTCACAGTTGCAAAGAAAGTTACGTTTTTGGATAGGGTCCATCCTGGGCTCTGCAGGAGTATTTGTGTTGGATGGCACAAACTATGTTTTTGGCACCAATAATCTTAAAAACCTAATTTGTAGACGGCTGTTTACCTGAGATGTATAAAAAATGTATGCCTTTTTAGGCCCAGAAACGAGTGTGTTAGCCATTAACGTTTGCATTTTATTACCATGTATTGTAATTAAAAATGGACAACGCGTAGGGGTCTATTTATTAGACGCTTGATAAAAACAGGGCTTTTTTTCAGAGGGAATGTGGGGGAATGCAGTTCCGATTCCTCCAGCACTGATTGTATGTAAAGGCAAGGGGTGCTGGGGTGTGCTGGAGGGACTATTGATGCTGGGTGCTGAGAAATCTATTGTTGTTGGAGGGGATCTTTTTGTGCAGGAGAGGTCTGTTGATGCTGGTGGGGGATCTTTCGTTGCTGGGGGGTGGGTCTTATGTGGCTGGGGGACAGTTGTTGCTGGGAGCAATCTACTGTTGAGGGAGGGGTCTATTGTTGTTGGCTGCTGGAGGGTCTAATGATGCTGTGAGGAGATCTATTGTTATTGCCAGGGGTCTATTGGTGCTGGGAGGGGGTGTATTTTGTTGTAAGTGGTCCATTGTTGCTATGGGGGTTTATTCATGCTGGGTGGGGGTCTATTGATCCTGGCTGCGGGGAGATCTGTTGTTGCTGCCAGGGATCTATCGTTGCTGGGGGGGCGGTGGGTATTTTGTTGTGGGTGGTCCATTGTTGCTGGGGGGATTTATTATTACTGGCTGCAGGAGATTTTTGTTACTGATTTTCTTGTTATAACAAGTTCCATGCAATTTACTTAGTACCACAAATGTTGCATGGTTCTGTATTCTCTAAAACGGGCATTACTGGGAGGTGGGTCGGGAGTGGAACCAAGGAACGGTGCTCGGAGGTGGGTAGGGCGCAGACAAGGAGTGACTTGGAAAGGGGGGGGGGGGGGCTCCTATACCTATTGTCTGAGAAAAAAAGCCTTGGTTAAACAAATGTCAGAATGTGTGCAGGCTGGATGAAATTGCCCTCTATTTTTTATTAAAGGAGAAGTATAGCCAAAGCTATTTTGACCATGCTTTTCCTATGGATCACAGGAATGCAGCTCATTTTGCCACCCATGTGACCCGTTTTTATGTTGACAGAGGGCTAAAGCCCGCTGCCGGCTGACATCACTCAGCTGGTCCAGGCTCAGGAAAGATCCCCACTGTAAGGTGTAAGATTTTTATTTTTTTGGATGCCCATCCTTTTTTTTTAAATTCCTGTATCAGCTCCATCTAGTGGTCAAAATATGGTATAGTTTTCTGAAATACCTCAATGAGAAAATATACAGCATTTGGCCACTAGATGGGGCTGATGATAAATTAAAAAAAAAATACAAGGAAATTTCCTTCAACCTGCAAGAGTGCATCTTCATCTAACTAATGAGTTGTTATAGGATAGGGGATCTTTGCTCTCAGATTGATGTTCCCTCCTTTCCATCCCTTATCCCCTCCAGTATGCAAATATAGCTTTTTTTTTTAATAGATTTTTTTTTTAAATAAAAAAGTTTCAAAACCTGATTGGCTAGCTGACTTTGATTGACTGCGTCTAAGCCAATCAGGGAGCGAGAATCTCGGACAGCTGAGACACTCGTGGACATCGCTGGACCGAGAGGGACCTCAGGTAAGTGTTAGGGGGACTGCTACACATAGAAGGTTTTTTTATCTTAACCATAGGTGTGCCCAGCCTATTGCATTAGGGTGTGCACCTCAAAGCCCCAACACATATACGTGTTTGACAAATTTACTGGCCTCTTCCCCGCTCTTCATCCTGGTACAATGGGGGTGGGGGGACCCGTGCAGCAGAAAGAAGAGGAACAGGGGTAGAAGGGGTGGCATATATTAGTACTGATCCCCTGTATTTTCCTCCTGTGGCTACCTGAATATCAGCAAGAGGGAGAGGAGGAGAAGCCTACTTTCAGCTGCTGCAGGAGGAAAATACAGATCGGTTCCACTAAATTCCATCCCCGTCGCCCCTCCTGTCCATGTTCTAGGGGTCGGCAAGGAAGGATCGTGGTTTACCTGTCACCTGCCCGTGTTCAATGGGCCAATCCAACACCAGGATTAGGGTGTGCCCAGGCACACCTGGCACACCCCTTGCGCACAACTATGGTCTTAACACATAGAATACAATAACATAAAAAAAAACCTTCTGCCTTTACAACCACTTTAATGTTTCTGTGATGATAAAGTATTTCTGCTTTATTATGCTACTAATGGGTCAGCTTTGAGAAGGTACCAGAATTTATTGATCACCTGTTGGATCTGTTGTTCCTGTAGGGAATAACGTAGGATAAGTTTAGTGGTTGTACAGGATTCTTGTCTAGAACCAGAACCTGAATTTTGAAAAATCAAATAATTCTTTTTCCACCTTTTTTAGAATGTGCATTCTTACCTTTTTGGGTGGTTCCTCTAATGGCTGAATGTCTATCTTGACCAAGCCCCTCCTGTTCTGAGGGGTCACAACTCTGCACACCATATACCAAGCTGTACTTATTTTGAGCGCTAATTGCAGGTAATACCTTATGATGACCATAAGTGATTATTTTTTGCTTTTTGCTCAATTTACTCTCTTTGTTTGCAATTCTACAGTAGAAACTTAATGCCAGTTTTCGATGAAGAGGAGGGGTTTGTCCCATGAAACGAGTTGGATAGGTTCCCATGCAATTCCCTTCTATGGACACTTGGGGTTGCTCCCATCTATAAATCCTGGCAATATATATTTGTATCCTATTTTGTGTGTTCTGATATTCTTTCATGACCAAAAGCTTTTTGTGCAAATAAAATGTAATCCTTTTTATACAATTTGTTTGGTGCGGTACCATGAAAATCCAATGTAGTTTTGTATGGTAGGGATATTTGTCTTCAATCCCCCCACAGTTATAACCTTTGTGTACCATTTGCCCCACCCTAATAGATTGTAAGCTCTTATGAACAGGGCCCTCTTTAAGTGGTCGTCAACTCTTAACAACCACTTTAACCTACAGGTAAGCCTATAATAAGGCTTACCTGTAGGTTTCCTGCATATCTCCTAAACGTGCACGGTTTAGGAGATGTATAGTATAGATGCATGTGCCGACGTCATCGGCACATGTGCAGTGAAGAAACAACCCGACTGGACCGTTTCTTCACTAAAGCCTCGTACACACGGGACGATGATCGTATACAACAGGTCGTACTAACGACCGTGGTATGCAAAATCGATCGTTCGTATGCGCGATTAGAACAGCCGACATACGACGGTCGTACAAGGGGAGTTGTATGAGCAGACTAGAAAACTTGGTCGTACCAACAAGCTCTAATACGACCGTTGTATTGTGTGTACAGAGCAGTTGCTACAACAAGTTGTATTGTGCAAAACACGCATGCTCAGAAGTCAGGAACGGCCGGATGCTAATTACATGCACCTGAACGTTCTTTCTTTGGTCGTACGATCGTGTAGTGCAGTCAGTATGCAAGTTACATTATCCAACATACGATTTGAGACGATCGTAAGTACGATCGTCGTCCCGTGTGTACGACGCTTAAAAGTGCCGTAAATGACGGCTCCTGTGCGCGAATGCGCAGGAGTAACGTCAGCGTGGCTCCGGCCAATCACAGCGCTGAAGTCCGCGATCCCGGAAGAAGACACACTCAAAATGACGCCGGTCACAGCGGTGCTCGGGGACCGCTGCAACAGTGTTGATCTAAGGTATTTCATAATGAGCTAGTATGCAATGCATACTAGCTCATTATGCCTTTGTCTTGCAGGTGTTTTTTTTTTTTTTTGTATTCCCTTGACAACCATGTTAACCCTCTTGTAGTTTATTGTACTGTTGCTTTCAATATTGTAAAGCGCTGTGCAAACTGTTGTTATAAATCCTGTATTATAATAATAATAATACAATTTAGAATAAGACCTTAAAAAGTTACAGGTTGATACTTGGCATTTATTAAGTATTTGTTAGTACCTTCTATCAAAGTACATTATGTTGTCAAAAGTATTGGTACGCCTGCCTTTACACATACATGAACTTTCATGGCATCCCAGTCTTAAGCTGGCCATACATTATACAATTTTCTTGTTCAATTTCCTCTAGATTTACCTTCAACTATGTAGTACAAGGGTCTGCCTGATTGCATACAAAATTGAAAGTGTTTAGGTTTGACCTCATATTATATGATTTTGGTAAATCTAAAGGAAAGTTGATGAAGAAAATTGTATAATGTATGGTCAGTCTCAAGCCTCGTACACACGGGATGACGATCGTACTTACGATCGTCTCAGATCGTATGTTGGATAATGTAAATTATATACTGACTGCACTACATGATCGTACGAAAAAAGAAAGAACGTTCAGGTGCATGTAATTAGCTTCCTGACTTTGGAGCATGCGTGTTTTGCACAATACAACTTGTTGTACCAACTGCTCTGTATACACGATACAACGGTCGTATGAGCGCTTGTTGGTACTACCAAGTTTTGTAGTCTGTTCATACAACTCGCCTTGTATGACCGTCGTATGTCAGCTGTTCTAATCGCGCATACGAACGATCGATTTCGCATCCAACGGTCGTTAGTACGACCTGTTGTATACGATCGTTGTCCCGTGTGTATGAGGCTTTAGTCTGTGGGGTTCAATATTGAGTTGACCCACCCTTTGCACCTATAACAGCTTCAACTCTTCTGGGAAGGCTGACCACAAGGTTTAGGAGTGTCTATGGGAATGTTTGACCATTCTTCCAGAAGCGCATTTGTGAGATCAGGCACTGATGTGGACGAGAAGGCCTGGCCTCCTCCACCCCAAACTCGCTCATCCATGTCACTATGGACGTTGCTTTGTGCACTGGTCCAAATCACTTGGTGGAGGGGGGATTATGGTGTGGGGTTGTTTTTCAGGGGTTGGGCTTGGCCCCTTAGTTCCAGTGAAGGGAACTCTAAGGCTAGGTTCACACTGCTGCGGTGCGAATTTTCTGCGAATTGAATACGATTGCGATGCAAGTTTTTTCAGTTCAGACACAAGTGCGATTTCTACATGTGTTGGTGCGCATCTACTGCAAAGCTGTAGCTGGAGTTGGAGGGGGAAGCTATCGCAGTGATGTGAATGGGAGATTGCGTTT
>BLSH010114839.1:133214-145866 GCA_018402905.1 Glandirana rugosa
GGGTGTTTCGGGTGTGCTGTAGGTACTTACATTGAGTTTAAGGAATCCTACGCCTGTATTACTTCCTTCTTGTTCTTCCTTCATTATGTCCGCATCCTAAGGAATTTGAGTTACATTCATGGATGTCGTGTGGGCTTTGTGGGTGTATTTGGCGGCTATAGCTTCCTTTCAGAAGTCTGCTGCGGTTTGTGCTGACGGAAGGTCCGTGCAAAGGCTTGGTGGCCTCGTCGGCTACTGTTTCCCATTGGATCAGACAGACCGTGACTCATGCGACTACTGTTCGGGGCAAAGTATCCTCTTTTCCTGTCACGGCTCATTCCACCAGGGCAGTTAACACTTCCTGGTTTTTCAGACACCAGGCTTGGTGCCACAGGTGTGCGAGGCGGCTACTTGGGCCTCGGTGCACACGTTTACTAAGTTGATGTTTCAGCATCTGCGGATGCTGCTTTGGCCGTAAAGTTTTGCAGGCGACGGTGTAGGTGCGGCTGGCGCCTCCTAAGAGGATCTGTTGGGTACAGTTGTTGTTGCTTGCTCACCCCTCTTGACTGACACCGCTTTGGGACATCCCCACTTGTCTATGAAGGGCTGCGTCTGTCAGTGAACGTAAGAGAAAAGGGGATTTTATTAAAACTGAGTTCACTGACAGACGCAGCACCCACCCCTCTGTGTTGAGTTTGTACGGCTTGTTACGAACTGATATGCTATGCGCACAGCAGGGGGATTATATGCTGAAGTGAGGACGGCCCCCTGGGAGGGGCCAGCCTATCCTTTTGCTTTTTTGCCTAGTCAACTCCTAGTAGGATGAGCATAAACCCACTTGTCTATGAAGGGCTGCGTCTGTCAGTGAATTTAGAGAAAAGGATTTTACAGTAAGTTTTAATAAAATCCCTTTTTTCATTTACATGTGTAGCCTCTGCTTCCTAGGTATGCCTTTTGCTTCTCACTGCAAGCCTAACTGACAGTGTTCGACTTTTTGAAAGCAGTTGCTTCACTGTAGTTGCTAGTGACATGAATATCCTGAAGATACCCCCAAGATAATGTTGAAACATCTTTTTTGTTTGAAAAAATAAAACTTACCATAAACATTTGAAATACCATTGAGCTCTATTATTATTATTATATTATTATACAGCATTTATATAGTGCCAACAGTTTACGCATCGCTTTACAACTTGAGGGTAAACCGTACAAATACAATACACTTAAATAGCTATATGGCCTGATTACTATAAATGGCAAACAAAGTGACAATATTGCTTGTTTTTCCATGTCCACGATGCAAAAATTATCTGTCATGTTGCGCTCCGTGGGCAATAAGCCCGCCAAACGTGTCCTATGCAAGTGAATGGTGATGAATCGCCCCGCAGCTGTGTGCAATGCACATGGTTGCAGTGTGTTAATGCAGCAATTATGGGGTTAAAACAGATGGTGAGGAGGCATCACATTCAATTATGGGGTTAAAACAGATGGTGAGGAGGCATCACATTGCCACCTCACCACATGTCAAATGCCTCTGAAAAGTGATCCAAACCCAGATCTTTTTTCAGAGAAGCAACGGTTTAGACATCTAAACCTAGCCTATGAGAATGGGCATAGTCAGGCAGACATCTGGCTAAGAAACAGTAGGCAGTAAGACATCATAATCTCTACAAACCAGTTGCTGCTCTGTCAGGACCTGTTATGGTTGTATCTGTAACACAGGCTATGGATGTTAGCAGCATGTATACTGAACTTAGATATACATTCCTTCCCTTTATTCCTGCTGAGCAGTGGGAGGCATTTATGGGGGAAGGAATGACTGACCACTCTCCTTCAGCACCACAGAAGCAGAGGAGGGAGTGGTTGTTTAAATAAAAGAGCATTGTCGCCTGCTCTACAGGAGACAAGATGTATGTTTTTGGCAGAATCACCGGGTATGGTTTGTTAACCACTTGCTTATTGGGCACTTAAACCCCCCTCCTGCCCAGACCAATTTTCAGTTTTCAGCGCTGTTGCTCTTTGAATGACAATTGCGCGGCAGTGCGGCGTTCTACCCAAACAAAATTGGCGTCCTTTTTTTCCCACAAATAGAGCTTTCTTTTGGTGGTATTTGATCACCTCTGCGTTTTTTATTTTTTGCGCCATAAACAAAGAGCGACGATTTTGAAAAAAAGAACAATATTTTTTACTTTTTGATATAATAAATATCCAAACATGAAAAATAAAAAAACAAATTTATTCATTAGTTTGACCGATTATATATTCTTCTACATATTTTTGGTAAAAAAATTGCAATAAGTGTATTTTGATTGGGTTGCGCAAAAGTTATAGAGCCTACAAACTATGGACATTGGTTTATGGCGTTTTTATTATTTTTATTTTTTTTTACTGGTAATGGCGGCGATCTGCGATTTTTATCGGGACTGCGATATTGCGGCGGACATGTTTGACATTTTTGACACTTTTTTGGGACCAATGACATTTATACAGCGAGCAGATCTAAAAATAGACACTGATTACTGTATAAACGTCATTGGCAGGGAAGGGGTTAAATGTGTTCCCTGTATGTGTTCTAACTGTGTGGGGGCGGGGCTGACAGGGACAGAACAGATCTCACTGATGCCGATCACAGGGATCAGTAGATCTGTCATGCTCCCCTCACAGAGCAGGGAAACCACCGTGTTTACATTGGTGGTTCCCTGTTCTGGCTCTCTGTGAAGGGATCGTGGGTCTCTGGCAGACATCACGCCTGGCGCGAGCAAAAGGGGAGGACGTCTATTGACGGCCTCCTGGCATTTCAGATCTGCGTTGTAGCTGTCAATCGGCTATAGCGCGGAAGTGGTTAAATTACAAGTCAGACAGGGAAAGCGCACAGCCCATTGTGTGTGCGTGTTCTGTAAGATATGTTTTCTTTTTGTTTTTGCCCATTGATACATTTTAAACCCAATGGGCATGGGATACACAGTACTTAAAGGACAGCTGCTCAGCCTGTTTAAATGTCTTCTCTCTTCCCTTAGATCCTTTCCCCTGAAGAGTGCCTCTATGCAGTGGGTCAGGTAAGCTTTTTGCAGACAATCTGTTACTTTTTGGCCTTTTTAAATAGAAATCTGTTTATTTTGTCATGCAGGTATATAAGGTGTAGTAATCCTGTGATTTCTCTGTAGGGAGCTTTGGCTGTGGAGGTTAGAGCCAAAGACCAGCATATCTTGACCATGGTGTCGGCCCTTCAGGATCCTCAGACTGTTTTACGCTGTATAGCTGAAAGATCTTTCATGAGGCGACTGGTAAGTGGCACTTAATAAAGGATAACTAAACTGAAAAACAAAATTCATATATTGCAGCTTTTCAGCACTTTAAAGGCTAAGAACGTTTTCAGTAAGTACAGAAAACACTGGTTAATTATGGAAGAAATGCAGTGTCCTTGTCACTTTCCATAGATGAAAGGATGGCAAAATCATTATCTTTAGTAGATTACAGAACAATATCCCCTCCTCCAATGTAATGGAGGTAAACAAAGGGCAGGCAAGTTTAACCCCTTCCTGCCTAAGCCTTTTTCTGACATGTGTTGCTTATAAATTAAAATCTGTTTTTCTTGCTAGAAAATTACTTAGAACCCCCAAACATTATTTATATATATATATATATATATATATATATATAATATAGTTTATTTTAGCATAAACCCTAGAGAATAAAATGGCAATCGTTGCAATATTTTATGTCCCACGGTATTTGCACAGCAGTCTTTGAAACACAATTTTTTTGGAAAAAATAAATTTTCATGAATTAAAAAAAACCATAACAGTAAAGTTAGCGCAATATTTTTGTATAATGTGAAAGATGATGTTATGCCGAGTAAATAGATACCTAATATGTCATGCTTTAAACTATGGTACTTAACCACTTGCCGACCGCTCGCCGCAGCGTGCCGGCGGCCGCGATAACTAGCATTGTGAGCGCGCACTCTCTGTGTCTGGGGGGGCATGGAGCGGGTAGTGCGGACTCGATCTCCGCCGGCTACCCTCGATGGCCCCCCCGCAGTGAAAGAATGGAGGTCCGTGTATGTAAACACAGATCTCTGTTCTGACAGAGGGGGAAGGGCTGTGATCACAGGCTTCCTGTATATGGAAGCCGTGATCACTCCCCTCCCCCTGCCAGCCCAGCACCAATACAGTTAGAACACAGTGAGGGAACATGGTTAACCCTTAGAGCGCCCCCTCCAGGTTAACCCCTTCACTGCCAATGGCATTTACGCAGTAATCCGTGCATTTTTATAGCACTGATTGCTATATAAATGCCAATGGTCCCAAAGAAGTATCAAAATGGTCCGACATGTTCGCTACAATATCGCAGTACCGCTAAAAATTGCAGAATGCCGCCATTACTAGTAAAATAAAAAATAAAAACCCCAGAAATTAATTCTCATCATCCGTAAACGCGGCAACTTTTGCGCAAACCAATCAGTAAACGCAGATTGCGATTTTTTTAACTAAAAATATGAGGAAGAATATAAATCGGCCAAAACCGATGAAAAAAAATGTTTTTTTATATATTTTTTTTGGATTTGTATTTTAGCAAAAAGTAAGAAAAGCAGCGATCAGAAATGACGCAGAGGGGATCAGATACCACCAAAAGAAAGCTCTATTTGTGAGGAAAAATCGCAAATTTTGTTTGGGTACAACGTTGCACGACTGCGCAATGGTCAGTTAAATCAACGCAGTACCAAATCGCAAAAGGTGCTCTGGTCCTAAACTGGGAAATCCTTCCGAGCTGAAGTGGTTAAAAATCTCCATAGGCGATGATTTAAAAATATCTACAGGTTACCAGTTTAGAGTTACAGAGGAGGTCTTGTGCTAGAATTATTGCTCTCACTCTAACGATTGCGGCAATACCTCACATGTGTGATTTGAACACTGTTTACATTGCGGTCACGACTTACGCATGCGTTCGCTTCTGCGTGCGAGCATGGAGGGACGGAGCACTTGAAATTTTTTTTTTCTTATTTATTTTATTGTTTATTTTTTTTACATTGTCCCTTTTAAAAAAAAAAAAAAATCTGATCACTTTTATTGCTGTCAGAAGGAATGTAAACATCCCTCATGACAGGTACTCTTTATGGAGGGATCTGGGGTCTATAGTACTCCAAATCCCTTCTTTGCATTAAAAGTATTCAAAATGCCAAGTTTGGCTGTTTTGAATACTGTCATATTTTTTAATTTGGTGCCTTAAAGTCTTCTGTAAACCGGAAGTGATGTCATGACATTGCTTCCAGGTTACTAGATCCGAGACCAGATCGAAGCCGATTCCATCTCGGATGTGCCGGCTGGTTACTCAGGCCTTCCAGTGGGACAGGAGAGCCCGAGCAAGCCGCGGAAGGCAGTTATCCTAAACTGCACTGGATGTTATCCCAAGAAAGCCAACAGACGGCTCTAAAAAAAACGGTCCCGGGGTGACGCGTGCAGCTGCAACCCCTTCAAGCTGGGGCCACATATTTGCGTATGGTCGGTGGGAAAGGGGTAGCGTCCAACATGGGTGGCAGCCATGGCTCCCTCCATAGATATAGCAGAGTAAGTAAGCACCATAGATATAGCGGAGTAAGTGAGCGTAGACACCCAGAGACAGGAGGTGTGTTATTCACAGGATTACCAGGTAAAAAAATGGGGGGGGGGGGGGGGACAAGACCCCACATCTCTCCTCCAGGCTGGAAAGCATGAGATTTAAAAAAAATGAATGATCTGATGCTTTCCAGACGAGTCCCCGGCTTTGTTTACTTCTGCCGGCCCGGACGTCGGCCCGGACGTCGGCCTCCGAGAGTCATAGAGATTGCTGGAGACCATCTGTGCGTTGGTTTTCTCTCTCCCTTTCATCCGGCGCTGGCAGGTTCCTTCTTTTGGTTCGCCGATTGCACGGGCGAGCCCGCAGAAGCACGGTCCCCTCCTGCCATCTGTAAGCCGCCATGATTGTTCTTATGGTGAAGGGAATCGCCGGCTGAAAAAGTCGATATCTGAATGATGCCTGATGATCATTCAAATATCACCACTGAAAGCTGAGTACGTCATATGACAGCCTGCGGTATGGAAGTAGTTAAACCATAATATTCTAACTATGAAAGAATGACATATATATTTGGTATTCCTGTAGCTGAAAGAATTAGAATTAGTGTTAGATTTTATGTTTAAGTTATATGGATTTTTTTAGGTTGACCGCAGATCTATTTTGTACAATCTACTGAAGATTTGTCAATGACTATATAGTGCAAAGGCCTACCTGGCTGAATATACATTTTATAGATTGCATAGTTGTTACTTCATCTATAGTAGACTGTACAGAGATGAGAATATGGTCAGCCTTGCCTAAACGAACTTTAAAGCAATTCAATAAATATAGTGGCTTAACCACTTCAGCCCGGAAGGATTTCCCACTTTAGGACCAGAGCACTTTTTGCGATTCGGCACTGCGTCGCTTTAACTGACAATTGTGCGGTCATGCGACGCTGTACCCAAACGAAATTTGTGCCTTTTTCCCCCCACAAATAGAGCTTTTTTTTGGTGGTATTTGATCACCTATATGTCATTTCTGATTGCCGCTATAAACAAAAGAAGAGCGACAATTTTGCAAAGAAAACCAAAATTTCTTACTTTTTTGCTAAAATCCAAATCCAAAAAAAAAATATATAAAAAAACATTTTTTTCCATCAGTTTTGGCCGATTTATATTCTTCCTCCTATTTTTGGTAAAAAATCGCAATCAGCGTTTATTGATTGGTTTGCGCAAAAGTTGCCGCGTTTACGGATGATGAGAATTAATTTCTGGGGTTTTTATTTTTTTTTTAATTTTTTACTAGTAATGGCGGCGATCTGCGATTTTTAGCGGTACTGCAATATTGCAGCGGACATGTCGGACCATTTTGACACTTTTATGGGACCATTGTAATTTATAAAGTGATCAGTGCTATAAAAATGCACTGATTACTGTGTAAATGCCATTGGCAGTGAAGGGGTTAACTGGGCGTGTTCTAACTGTGTGTGGGCTGGTCTGGCTGGGGGAAGGGAGTGATCAGGGCTTCCATATACAGGAAGCCTGTGATCACAGCCCTTCCCCCTCTGAGAACGGACATCCGTGTTTACTTACACGGACCTCCATTCTCTCATTGCGGGGGGGCCATCGCGGGTAGCCGGTGGTGATCAAGTCCGCCCTACCCGCTCCCTGGACCTCCCGGAACACAGTGAGCGCGCCCACAGCACTAGTTATCGCAGCCGCCGTCATATGATGGCGGTTTGCGATAACGAGCCACTCTGTCGCCGCCAGACTGCGGTTGGCAAGTGGTTAATATGGAACTCCAGACAATTTTTTTCTGGTTTTGGCTTGAGCTGCCATGGGTAAGAACCTCTGTTGGGGGTGGGGAGGGTTATAGCTGTGTTTTTCCTAATTGATGAGAGTCGCCTTCACTTCCTGTCCTGTAAACATAACAGGGAGTAAGAGTAAGTACCACCTTTGATAGAAATGGTGTCTCCATTACAAGATCTTTCCTATACTCCAGTTCTGAGGACACCTGTTACATTTTTTTTATTTCCCCTCATTTTTTGTTTCACTGTTGCTGGTCACCAGGACAGATCGGCAGAGTAAATTTCCCCAATGGGAACACAGAAGTAAAAACCTGACAGAGGTTCTAACACTTCCTGATTAAACAAAAAAAACTGGAAATTATGTTTTTTAGTTGAAAACTTAGGAAGCTGAACATTTTCAAAAATGCAGAAACTTGACATCTTGGCATGCAAAATATAAAAAATGAATAGCATAACATGAATAGTATTTAATATACAATACATCATATTCTTATAGGAGGGCGGTTGCAGTGTGCCTGTAGCTGTGAGTACAGTTCTACAAGACTCCCAGGTAATGATCTGTTTTAATGAGTAGGGAATCAGAATCTTGACTTTCCCTTGTTCTGTTTCAGGCTTATGGTTTTATATTTTTTATGTTTGATCAGATACTTTGTAAACATTTTTGTATCTAAAAAAGTATTTCTGTTCACAGCTGTATTTAACTGGAGCGGTCTACAGCCTTGATGGTTCAGAATGCCTTAAAGAGACAATGCAGACATGTGTTGTTTTCCCAAATGAGGTGAGCACATGAATAAACAGGTTTACCGGTACCCTAAAATGTATAAAATATACATAAACCAGGATTACATTTAAGAAAACTTCAGTCTTTGCAAAAAATAATCACCACAGTTATGATAATAGGATTATTTGGAACATATGTTAATTCTAAAAAAAAAACTAAAAAGGGTATTTTTGCTAGCAAATGATTGGAGCATTGAAATAAACACAGCTTCCTCTTATTTGCTAAACTTAGTCAATATTCACTTTGCTAACATGTCAGCCATTCTCAACAAGGGTTCCTCCAGAGACTGCTAGGGGGGGTTCCTTGAGCGGTGGAGGATTTACCTCATGCTTGACTGCCTACATAGTTCCAAGGCTAATGCCACTTGGCAGAGTCATCTGCCTGACACCAATGGTCATAAATGACTGACCCCCCCCCCCCCCCCCAATGAATTGCTTTTAGCAGGGGTTCCCCGAGACCTGATAATTCATTTAAGGGTTCCTCTGAGCTAAAAAGGTGGAGAAATGCTGGTCTGTGTTCCATAAATGAACCCCATTCACTTTTACCTGCACCAAAGCTTTTTTTACCCTTAGGGCCCTTTCACGCAGCTTTACGTGTTTTTGCTCAGAGGGGATCGATCCGCGTATCCCAGCTGAGCTGACGGATGACAGTTCCGTCTCCGCTCACTGAGTGGAGATGGAACTGTCAGAGCACCACTTTCCTCTATGGAGTTCGGATAAAAACAGACCGCTTGTCCGTTTTCATCCGATCCGATCCGATTCTACAGACGGATGGAAAGTAGGGCTTCCATCCGTCTGTATTTCACGGACAGGATTGGATCGGAGAGTGGCAGATGTCAGCGGACATGTCTCCGCTGACATCCGCCGCTCCATAGGGCTGCATGGAGCGTACGTTCAGGTCCGCCTGAAAAACAGACAGGTGCACCTGAACAGAACGCCCACGTGAAAGAGCCCTAAAGCTGAGAATGAGATACAAATCTAAAAGAGAAAAGGAAGATAGAGCTCCACATTCTGGCTGAACAGAAAACATAATATTACTATACAATATTTGTTTACCTGAATATTCTGTGTAGGAATGAAAAATAGCGTTTTTAAAGCTTTTTTCCTGATCATCATATATAAATAAAATCTATACAGCCAATATAATTTTCTTATCAAGGAATAACTTTCTTATTCATTGTAAAAAACTAAGCAACTGTTTACATTTTCATAAAAGGTTTATGTTGTGTTATTCCAATAAAAACCCTGTTTTTTGTATTGGAAAACACTACTTTCACATTTTTTTTTTTTTAGTTAAGGAAGTCACAGCTATTTTATATTTGAAAATGTGTCTTCTAAGTAATTCTTATAATGCATAAGAGGGTTCTTTGAGCTGGTGAGGAAGGCGTGTTTATTTTCAAAGGTGCAGACAAAATGTTTGTGAGTACGCCTTAAGCCCTGGTTCACACCAGGGCAGCTTTGAAATCGTGCTACTTCATTATGATTTCAGAGCCTCGATCAGTGCAATTTGGACCTCCAATTTCACTGCGCCTTAACAGAATGCAAAATGTAGTGCAGGGACCTTTTTTCAAAGTCGCTGCAACTTGAGTCACAATGATTTCAAGCGTTCCATTGCTGGCAATGGGGTGTGACTAATCGCACTGCTGTGAACCAGGGCTAAATGTTTAATACACATGAACTTCTTTTGCTTTTAATATAAAATGCTTAACAAAGCTCAGTGATAAAAGTAGGCTTATACTACCAATCATTATGCACAACATTGACTACTGACTAAACTATGCATGTATGTTTTATTTACAGGAAGGCGAATGTCCGGATGATGATGCCCAACATGTGGGTATCACAGCACTTGGAGTACCTCATAAAGCTCTTGAAGCTGCTGAAACTTTAGGAGCAGATCTAGCGAACCTGTTACTAAGCAAAGGAGCCAAAGAGATCCTAACTGTGGCTAGACAGCTAAATGATGCCAGATAATAGTATATCACTACAGTTCATGAATATATGCCTCTTCAGTTTTGGGACATGGACATCCTTAAAAGACATTGTCTGCTCTGTTCTTCCCCATCCTCATTTTTTGCCATGCATCACTGCTTTGAGAATGATAAGGCTTTGGGCTGGTATCTGTAGCCTTCATCTGGAACTGGATTACTATTAGGCCCCTTTGGAATTCTCCAGACAGTGATACCAGGGCAGTGGCCAAGTAAGGCAGAGGCTGAGGTTTTTGAGGTGTCAAGATTGTCTCAAGGAAAAAAATATTTTTGTTCACTGTAGAAATATTTAATTTAATTATTTTGACAAAGAAGAATGTTTTGGTCGAGCAATGGTATTCTTTTAAAAGTGTGCCACTACTGAGTTTTCATAACATGAAATTGTGCCGAGCAGCTGCCCTGCTACTTGAACATAGGCCACTTGCCCAGTATGGCACCATTCAGAAAATGCTTTGCATTTCTCAATGAATGCAAAGCATTCTATATGGGGTGAGGTGGAGATTGTGGCGCCATCGTTCCACCTCTCAAACTTGCAAAATCACAGAATGCTTTGCACTCATTGTGAAAATAGTGCCTGTGCTGAGCGTGCAACTTCCTGTGTCGATAAGCAGTAGGGCAGTTGCTCGGCACAGGACCCCTGAAGCTAGCAGTGCTGACTACAATAATTTCCAGCCTTCAGGTGGTTTGGCTAGGTATGGTACATGCTGGACCAATGTAAACCGTGCCATACATGGAATTCAGCTTTAAACTGTATCTCGGATGTATAAGGCCACTTGCATTACAGAAGCTGATAACTTTTTATAACAGCTATTTTATGTAGGTTTTTAGTTTACAAATTCAAAAAGACTACAGATAAAACCTGACCGAGGTTCTATTCCTTCCTTACTGTGGCCAAAGTAGAACAAACATCCTATGTTCTTTTCAGTGAAAATTGAATGCAGCTCAACATATGTATGAGCCCTGTGTTAAATTTATTTACACATTTATTTTTTTAGAAATACAGTTTTTTAAGCTATATGAAGTATGTTGGATGAGCTAGGATTATGGTGCCTTGATGTAATAAATATTTTGTCATGCAAATTTCTATAATTGTAATTGACAGAGAAAAGCAAACTATGTGGCTTTGTAGTAAATTTCTAATAAATAATTCTGAATTCCCAGACTATGCATTTTTATGTATGCTAAGAGAAGCTAGCCAGTTTGTGAAACCATTCATTGTCATGGACACCCTCCCCATGCCCTTTATCAATCTAGTTGTCCGCTTTTAAATAACTCTCTTTAAATGTCCAAAAAACCTCTTTAAAATGTGCCTATATATATATATAATAGTATATATATATCATATATAATAGTATATATATATCATCTTTGAGAGGTGTCCTTATTTTTATAACAGAATCAACACCATACTTGCATCTTTAAAGAAATATTATAATAGCTTGGGAAAGTATATAATTTTGATGGGGTCAGGGGAATAAACAATATGGTATGGATCACACACAAAAGAAAAGAATAGCTGGATTACAAGAATGGATCTATACATATCCTCAATTAAAAAGGGAATAACCAATTATGGCAGCCACCATACCCAGATAAAGGAATGTTGTTTTAGCGATCCATTTTTGCACCAGAGGCCACAACATAACCGTCACAAAAAGAGGAATGGATATGTAAATTCATAAACAAATTTAAATGCTGGACTGTGGCCCGCATAAGGGCAGAAATTGGATATACCAATACCGATTCATGTTGTTAACTCTAAAAGGAATCTTTTTTTTATCCCCCCCCCCCCCCCCCACTTCAAGCCTATGATAAAAGGCAGATAGACATTCTAAAAAGACTTCAGTTACCAGCTCAGACTCTAATGTGAAATGTGTTCGGTCTTCTTATCCCTATGTTCAATCACCCACCAACATCCGTAATTCCCTATCATTATCTTAAAATCTTAATCTATTACTATTCATGGATGTCACTGAGAAAACATTTTTATTTCATTGCATCCCTTTGTAGTTCTATGTATAAATGTGTTTTCAGACCCAGTATATCGCATGGCAAATAAACCTTCCATGAGAGAAATGCTGCTATTGCATTATGTTGACTAACTGGCTTCACTCTGAGTTTCTAATCAAGAACCAATTGGGCACATCAGAAATCTCAGAGGTCAGAAGCATGGGTCAATGACTAAAAGATTTACAGATAGAAATTCAGCATGACAGCCAAGTGATTTGAAGTCAGTAATGGCAATCTCCATATATTTCTCATGACAGAATCTGTTTAAGGTAAACGCTGTACAACCACTTTTACATACAGGTAAGCCTATAATAAGGCTTACCTGTAGGTACCGTGCATATCTCCTAAATTTGCACAGTTTAGGAGATATTCACTGTATAGACTTGCGCCGACAAGAAACGGCCCTCCGTGCCGTTTCTTCACTAGCGAGTGCCATGACCGGCGGCTCCCGCATGCATGCGTGGGAGTGACGGCACACAACTCCGGCCAGTCAGAGCCGGCGTTTTCGGCCCCGGAAGGAATAGGGGCGAACATGGACACAGGCTTTGTT
>BLSH010114839.1:254124-269915 GCA_018402905.1 Glandirana rugosa
CCAGTATAAGTGGTAGTGGATATGACCTACGACGGGTGACCCCTCTGTTTCCGTACGAACTTTCAGGTGTCTACGCACTCCCACAGTTATTAACTACCGTGACGAGACATAGACGATTTCCTGTCGTGTAAAGACACCACAGTCCTTTCACTGAAACGCGAGGGGTCAGGTACCGCACGTCCGTCACTCCTCTACTACACAACATTGGAGATCGTTGGTCAGTCATTCGCCATTACTATACGACATTGGAGACCGTTGGTTAGTTTTAGTGACGACACTATTTACTTTCAAGCATGCCTTTGTCTCCCCAGTGGGCAGCATCCAGTATAGGTGATGGTGAATATGACCTCAGAGGGGCATGATATACATATGAATGCCACCTTTGTTTACATATCAGTGCAGCTGGCCGCCACTATGTACATATGAATGCTGCCGCTATTTACATATCAATGCCGGTTATTTACATGTAAACATAGGGTCTGCAGGTGAGTCCCCAGGATAGTTGACATGTATGAGGCAGCTGCTATGGGCCCCACAACAATAACAGGGCCCAAGGCAGCTGCCCCTTTTGCCCTGCCTTAAAGACGGCCCTGAGCTCCTTACAAGATGACAAACTTTGAAACCCATCCCTTTTGAGAAAACATTTATATGGCACTCCCCTTCACATGCTTGGTATCCTGGCTGTACTCCTAAGGGAAGAAATTGTGTTCTACCACACTAAAATGTAAATGGGAAAGAGAACTGGATGGGCACTACCATCCCAGACAACACACGGCAGGATATTTCTCTTTGTGATCTATAAAAGAATTACAAGATTTTTCCACACTGATCTAGAACCCCGGAGTTTTTACACAGGATCTACCCCAATTAAATCAAACCTGCTGGAGACTTTGAGGCATTGGAGGTCAGCCTGGGCCCCCTCCATGATGGAATGGATAGGTCAGCTAACCCAGATCTGTTAGATGGAAGAATGTTTACTAAGCAGGATAAACTGGACGAGTTTACCACTATGTGGGATTTCTGGAAACACTTCACTCACTCCTAAACCTATAAGCGCCTTGGAGGAGATTTACTAAAACTGATGTGTGCAGAATCTGGCGCAGCTGTGCATAGTAAGCAGCCTTACACTCCACCATCCAGCGTGGATCTCCCCTAAACTTACTGTGGTTGGAGCAAAAAAACCAATGCCATCTTCCTCAATTGATTTAGGTGTCCTTTTATAAAACTGTGATCAGCGGTGATCCCAATGATCAGGGCTGATCACAGCTCATTTTCGGTTTATAAAGCAGAGATAATCGGGAGAGAAGCTGTTGTTCACCGATTATCTCTGCACATCTCCAACTGTCATTCACTGACATAGAAACGGCCAGTTTATAAAGCAGTGATCTGTGCACTTCACTGGTGATCTCGGTCAGAATTCACCCTCCCCGCTTCACAAGCTCAGAGGTGGAGAATTGGGGGGGTGAAGAGGGAATCCCGGGGAAGGAGGAAGATTAGAGTCTTCCTCCTGCCTCGTTCAGACCCCCCAACACATTAGCCATGTCCCCCTGCCCTGTATATGTGTATATATGTACATACATGTATATGATGTATGTGTATATATATATATATATATGTATATATAAGGTGTGTATGAGTTTATGTATACATATATAGTGTAGGGGGGCTAGTAATTTTACTATTTGGGTGGGCTCCTCTGAGAATGTCCGTTACTGAGCAGTGATAATTTATCACTGCTTAATAAATGGACATCTCTCTGAGTTTCTGTGAATTTCTGTGCCGTAATCTCGTAATGTCTCACAAGATCAGGGCATTCTCCACAGTTTAAAGCGTTTGTAGATCACTTCACTTCACTAACTGTGAAGGGATCTACACACCTTAATAAGCAGGCACACAGGGGAGAACGATCTCCTCTGTGAATGCCGGAGAACTGTGCAGTGGATTTTTTACACTGCTTTATAAACGTACACCTTAGTTCTTTCAGTTGCTTTTTTTAAATTCTTTTACTATCTCCACAGTAGTTTATTTTATGTAACAAAAGTCTTGTGTATATAAATATTTGACTACTGTACACAAATGTAGTTTTATGTAACAAAACTGTGGAAGTAAATATTTGTGCGCATCTATCTACTGCGCACACACACACACGTGTCTTGTTTGGGAACAGTTCTTATTTTTAGATGAAACAATTCTAATTTATTTTTACGTTTTGTTTAGAAAACCTAACAGTGGTTAGATTTGAAATGAAAATGCTTTTTTTTTTTTTTTTCCCCTGTACACTATTCCAGTGACATTATTTCAGTATATTATAAGTAATGCTATTTTGAATACATTAGTAAAAAAATAAATACGTATTTTATGGCCTCATTTACACTGCTGCTGGTAAACGGACGTTTAGAGGCATTTGGGCATTTTTTTACTGCTGCAGAGTGGCAGCGTCCCACGAATCGCCGTCTTTAAACGGCGGCGGGCACATGCGCGGCTAGCAGGTGGGAGCGTGCCACCGGCAGTGCGCTCTCATGCCTGTCACACTTTGCTGGACTGTGCCCACGGCTCAGGCGGACCCAATGTCCGCCGACGAGCCGCGATTGTTTAGGACACAATTAAAATGGGGAACCGCCGATGTAAACACGGTGGTTCCCCGCGCTGTCAGGCAGCATCTAAGAGATCTACTGATCCCTATCACTGGGATCAGTTAGATCTCTTATGCTCCTGACAGCCCAGCCCCCTCACAGTTAGAACACGCCTAGGGAACACAGTTAACCCCTGGAGTGCCCCCCCAGGTTCACCCCTTCACTGCCAATGACATTTATACAGTAATCAGTGTATATTTAAATTTCTGTTCGCTGTATAAATGTCATTGGTCCCATAAAAGTGTCAACAATGTCCGACATGTCCGCCCCAATATCAAAGTCCGGATAAAAATCTCAGATCGCTGCCATTATCAGTAAAAAAAAAAAAAAAATGGTAAAAACGCCAGAAATTAATTCAATCAATACCAATCAATAAACGCCGATTTGCTATTTTTTTTTTTTTTTTTTACCAAAAATATGAGAGAATATAAATCGGCCAAAACCGATGAATACATTTTTGTTTTCTTATTTTTTTTTTTTTTTTTTTGATTTATATTTTAGCAACAAGTAAGAAATATTGTTTTTTTTGCAAAATTGTCGCTCTTTTTTTGTTTATAGCATTGATCAGAAATGACGCAGAGGTGATCAAATACCACCAAAGAGAGCTCCATTTGTGGGAAAAAAAAGGACACCGATTTCCCTTGGGCACAACGTCGCACGACCGTGCAATTGTCAGTTAAAGCGACGCAGTGCCGAATTGCAAAAAGTGCTCTGGTCCTAACAAGGGAAATCCTTCCAGGGCTGAAGTGGTTAATTGTCGTCCTGTAAATGACTAGGGAAGGCGGTGTTATAATGCAGTGTACATTCTTTTTACCTTTGTCATTCAATTCATGGGTGCTCAACCTGTGGCTCTCCGGATGTTGCAGAACTACAAGTCCCATTATGCCTCTGCCTTTAGGGATCATGCTTATAACTTGCAATGCTGGGACTTGTAGTTTGGCAGCAGCTGGCGGGCCATAGGTTGAGCACCCATGTACATGCACACTTTTCTACTAGGAATTGTTAAAACTTAAATAAGCACAAAAATGACTGGGCGATATGGAAGTCTTACCTTTTTAGTTCCATAAAATGTAATTGGAAAAATTAACAAGTTCAGTACAATGTGAAGTTTCAGATAAACAATGTAAAATATATTACAGATTTGACAAAGGTCATTTCAGAAGTCCTTACCTTTTAATTTAAACTAAAGTGTAATTTTCAGTGTGATAATTTATCTATTTCTCATTTAGAGTTCCTTAAAGATGCAGTTTGAAGAGAACTTCCACCTTCAGCAAAATGTGCGGCTCACCAACATTACCTGTACAAAGCATGGTGACAACTGCAAGGTGAGAACATTGCTAGCAGATCACATCAAATGTAGAAAACAATTCGCTTTCATTTTTTAATTCTTTCAACATTCGTTTATTTATGTAAACCCTTTCCTATACCCAGTGAAGCGAACAGCCTCAGATGATACACAAAGACTAAACAATCCTCCCTATATATGTTTTACATGTATATCTGGAGTTTTTCCCTTTTCTAAGTCTTTAGAAAGTTCAGATTGTATTACAAACCTTTCTTCCTGTTTCAGCAGTGGGTAAGGAGTCTGGGCATACACTGAGAGGAGGCACCCCCCCCTACCCCACATAGGCAGAGGAACAAAGAAACCCGCAGAGCTGCAGTCTGAATAGACAAGCTCTCTGCTTATCTGTCTCTAAGTCCCTTCCCTGGCACAAATTTCTAGCTGCTTTTATGAACTTGTCAGAAGTTTTCATGCTGATAACAGAGGAACGGAGCAGCAGAAAGACACAGGCTTTGGAGAGCAATAAGTACACACTACAGAAATATATGCCCCCAAGTCAGATTTCATGAATGGGGTTTACATCCACTTTAAAGTGGTTGTAAAGGCAGAATGTTTTTTATCTTAATGCATTATATACATTAAATTGGTTGTCAACTCTGGACAACCACTTTAAATATAATAAGGCTTACCTGTAGGTCCCGGGAATATCTCCTAAACTTGCACGGTTTAGGAGATATTCCCTGTATCTGCATGTGCCGACCTTATTAGCACATGCGCACTGAAGACACGGGCCGCTTGGTGCCGTTTTCTAGGGGGCTGCGCCGTTACCGACAGCTCCCGCGTACATGTGCGAGAGTGACATAGTCGCGGCTCCGGCCAATCACAGCGCTGGAGCCACGAATCCGGATGTAACTTAGGGTGGACGATGTCAGCTCTGTACTCAGAATGCCAACTCCAATAGAGGGCTTAGTTCTAAGGTAAGTATTTCATAATGAGCTAGTATGCGATGCATACTAGCTCATTATGCCTTTTTCTTTTATATTTATAACCTCTTTAAGATAAAACGCCTTCTGTGTGCAGCAGCCCCTCTAACACTTACCTGAGGTCCCTCTCTGTCCAGCGATGTCCACGAGTGTCTCAGCCTTCCGAGATTCTCCCTCCTGATTGTCTGAGACACAGCAGTGGCGCCAAGTTGCTTGCTCTGGGGGCACTGAACAGGAGAGAGGCCAGGATCACAGAAGAGGAGGATCCGGGCTGCTCTGTGCAAATCCACTGCAACAGAGCAGGTAGGTATAACAACATGTTCATTATTTTTATAGTTAAAAAAAACAAGACTTTAAAATCACTTTAAGTTCTTTTATGGATTAAAAAAATGGTATAATAATGGGATTTACTTTGAAAGAATACTCAATCATTTGCAAGGGGGATAAGGGGGATTTTGCTTGCACATGATTGAAGTCAGCATAACTCCACCTCATTCACTAAGCAAGATAAAAATTCAGTTTGCAAAGAAAAACTACTGTAATTTGTCTGTCATTTATGCTATAAATTTTCTGCCAAGGGTAGTCATGCTAGAATTTACACTTAAAGCTAAAGTATGGGAGTTTTTTGCATACTTAGATTGGGCCAGCTAGGCTCAAAGTAAGTATGCATTTTTGATATGAGGGAAGGAGGGGTTAATACAGATCATAATAGTAGTCTGCGCTACATACAGTTAGAGCCATTTTATTCCAGGTTCCCTTCTGCACACTGATTACAGAGGGTCTTTCTCTCGGCACCATCAGTGTTCATAGAAACCTTGTATTTTTTTTTTTTTTTGCAGTGAAAGGCATTCTCTGATTGGACAAGGGGGCAGGTTTGGGAGAGGGGGTGGCAAGACAATCTCCACCTCAATAATTATTTCACAGCACATGCAGTTATGGTTTGCTAAGAATGCATTCATATCCATAGGTGCACCTTAGGAGGGTAGGTGTTACAATACAAACTAGAAACCTCTATGTGTGGTGTAGACTATACTTATTGCAATCTACTGGTTTTCAAAAGATCTTTGTTAAACTAACCTCAATTAAAATTTCATCTGGACTCTTATAGGGAGTGAAGTGAACTGTTCCTAAGGTTGAACCTAGCCATTAATATAATGGGGGCATTTACGCTGGCATTAGCTCCCCCCCCCAACCACCCACCTGTTGCCAACCATGGATAATGCTAATGCACATGGGGTAGCTGGACACACCCTGTGCGCACACCTATGTCTATCATTTATACATTTTTTCCAGACAACAAGGCCAGCACCCAGTTTCTCATAAAACCAGATGAAATTGGATTCCCAACCTGCTATATACAGATTGGTAAAACCTTGTGCCCAAAGCTGTTTCACCTGTTAAAAGTAAAGTCTGCAAGATCAAAGGTTAAGTGATCAGGGTGTGAAATGCATATAAGGAACTCCCCTAGTGTCAGAAGCCCTATCTTGACAAAGATTGGCATATTCCAATTGAACCGCGTCAGATTTAGGATCTAGTGGTGATGTCACCAGGTGAGGAGAGTCTTTTTCCTTTTTGTTGCTGTAGTGGCAGCATTTGTATGTACACTGTGCTTGACCATTGAGTCAGAGGCTATGACCCTGGTTATTACAGCATTACTTTTTTTTTTCTCCTTGATCATCCCACTCCTAAACTATTATCTTACACTTACACCGGAGTTTAATGTGCTGGAGATCCCAATGATAGATGCTGTGACAGTTCCAGGGAAGATGCTGTTGGTGTCCCTCAGGAACGGTCACAGCACCAGTCAGTATCTATCATTTGGATGTCCAGCACCCTAACAAATGGCTATCATTGTCTATATGTGAGGTCCAAAAGGGAGGCTTTCTCTGTCTGCCTTGACTAATTAACCCTCTACTAAGTTGGCAGTCGCTATACAGACTGTATTGCTATATTGACAGCATGGAGGGGAGTTGGGGATTCTGGACTCCTGATTGGAGGGGAGTGTACTGACACCCCCCCCCCCCCTTGGTTTTCCCACTTTCCTTATGCTCCTGATGAAGTGGAGCTTTCTATCTGAGAAACGCGTTGAGCTATACTACATTCCACTGCACCTGCAGCTGTAAAAGCCATGCACAATATGTATGGAAAGGCTTGTATTTACCCACATGAGCGCATGTGAAGTTAAAGGGGTCACATATATGTTTTAATAATTAAACGAGTTGTAAAGGCATAAGGTATTGCCTTTATGCGTTAAGATAAAAAACCTTTTGTGTGTAGCAGCACCCCCTAATTACTTACCTGAGCCCCATCTCTCTCCAGAGATCTCCACGAATATCTAAGCCGTCCGGGACACTCCTCCTGATTGGCTGAGACACAGCAGCGGCCATTGGCTCCTGCGGCTGTCAATCAAAGTCAGTCAGCCAATCAGGGGAGAGAGGGGGCATGGCCGGGTAAGGGCTCCGTGTCTGAAAGGACACGCAGATCTCTGACTCGGCTCGGGTGGGCTGAAGGGGCACGTGATAGGAGGGGAGGGGCCAGGAGCAGCAAAGAGGGACCCGAGGAGAGGAGGGTCCAGGCTGCTCTGTGCAAAACCAACTGCACAGAGGAGGTAAGTATAACATGTATGTTATTTAAAAAAAAAACAACAACAAAAAAAACAAAACTTTACAATCACTTTATGCTATTTTTACTATTTTTAAAAAAAATGTTTTCTTGTTTTCATTTTTCAAGTTTCCTACCAATCTAAAAATATACAGTCAGGTCCATAAATATTGAGACATTGACACAATTCTAATCTTTTTGGCTCTATACACCACCACAATGGATTTGAAATGAAACGAACAAGATGTGCTTTAACTGCAGACTTTCAGCTTTAATTTGAGGGTATTTACATCCAAATCAGGTGAACGGTGTAGGAATTACAACAGTTTGTATATGTGCCTCCCACTTTTTTAAGGGACCAAAAGTAATGGGACAGATTAACAATCATAAATCAAACTTTCGCTTTTTAATACTTGGTTGCAAATCCTTTGCAGTCAATTACAGCCTGAAGTCTGGAACGCATAGACATCATCAGACGCTGGGTTTCATCCCTGGTGATGCTCTGCCAGGCCTCTACTGCAACTGGCTTCAGTTCCTGCTTGTTCTTGGGGCATTTTCCCTTCAGTTTTGTCTTCAGCAAGTGAAATTCATGCTCAATCAGGATTCAGGTCAGGTGATTGACTTGGCCATTGCATAACATTCCACTTCTTTCCCTTAAAAAACCTCTTTGATTGCTTTCGCCGTATGCTTCGGGTCATTGCCCATCTGCACTGTGAAGCGCCATCCAATGAGTTCTGAAGCATTTGGCTGAATATGAGCAGATAATATTGCCCGAAACACTTCAGAATTCATCCTACTGCTTTTGTCAGCAGTCACATCATCAATAAATACAAGAGAACCAGTTCCATTGGCAGCCATACATGCCCACACCATGACATTACCACTACCATGCTTCACTGATGAGGTGGTATGCTTTGGATCATAAGCAGTTCCTTTCCTTCACCATACTATTCTCTTCCCATCACTCTGGTACAAGTTGATCTTGGTCTCATCTGTCTATAGGATGTTGTTCCAGAACTGTGAAGGCTTTTTTAGATGTTTGGAAAACTCTAATCTGGCCCTCCTGTTTTTGAGGCTCACCAATGGTTTACATCTTGTGGTGAACCCTCTGTATTCACTCTGGTGAAGTCTTCTCTTGATTGTTGACTTTGACACACATACACTTACCTCCTGGAGAGTGTTCTTGATTTGGCCCACTGTTGTGAAGGGTGTTTTCTTCATCTGTTTTCGGTCATCCACCACAGTGGTTTTCCGTGGTCTTCCGGGTCTTTTGGTGTTGCTGAGCTCACCGGTGCATTCTTTCTTTTTAAGGATGTTCCAAACAGTTGATTTAGCCACACCTAATGTTTTTGCTATCTCTCTGATGGGTTTGTTTTGTTTTTTCAGCCTAATGATGGCTTGCTTCACTGATAGTGACAGCTCTTTGGATCTCATATTGAGAGTTGACAGCAACAGATTCCAAATGCAAATAGCACACTTGAAATTAACTCTGGACCTTTTATCTGCTCCTTGTAAATGAGATAATGAGGGAATAACACACGCCTGGCCATGGAACAGCTGAGCAGCCAATTGTCCCATTACTTTTGGTCCCTTTAAAAAGTGGGAGGCACATATACAAACTGTTGTATGTCCTACACCGTTCACCTGATTTGGATGTAAATACCCTCAAATTAAAGCTGAAAGTCAGCAGTTAAAGCACATCTTGTTTGTTTCATTTCAAATCCATTGTGGTGGTGTATAGAGGCAAAAAGACTAGAATTGTGTCGATGTCCCAATATTTATGGACCTGACTGTATGTATACTTTTTAATATAAAATGTGCCTTAAAGTCCTCCATTTTGTACATATTCCTTCTGTAACTTTTTTCCCTTTCATACCCATCAGTACCTGATTAGATGATATTTGGACCCTACCCTTTTCGGGCATGTTATTTTTATAAATATTTTTCTTTTTTATAGAATTGTATTTGATAAATTCATTTCTCCTCCAGGTATTCCTTTGCAGTATTTCAGCAGATGCTGTCAAATTTCCTGTCTTTGTTACCCAAGAGTCTCTTGCTGCTGTATCCTGTGAGACTTACCAGGTATCCTTAACCATACAACAAGCACAGGTAAGTTTTTTCCTACCATATATCTTCTCGTTTATAACAGATTACCTTTAAAATAAGTTATTGTGAGGACAAGCACATAGATATCAGAAACTTGTTCTAGCCAGATAAGTAAAGAAAGCCTGCTGATGAATGTGTTCTGCTGTCTTATGCTGTGTTCCTTGGGATTGACGTCTTAGAAGCAAAGTTTAATCATTTTACACAATGCAGCTCCAAAACTCACCTGCAGTATGCAAACTTTTGCCTGTGCATTTTTGTAACGGGTTATCTGTTTTTATATATAATTTATCCTGTTTTATAGCTTGGTAGCATAATCAATAAAGCATTCACTGGTAGCTAGCATGCCTGCTCATTAGTGGACAGTTGTCATATTCTCCCCAGTGACGTAGTGTGGGTTGTCAGCACCCAGGGCAAGCCAAGTAATTTGCGCCCCCTAACCCATGGACTTTTAGATACCCCCACTCTGATTACAACCCCCACACTCTGATCGCACTCCCCAGATCCCCCCTCTCTGATCATACCCCCAGATATTTCCTCCACTCTGATCACACCCCCAGATCCCACACCAGATCCCCCTACTCTGATTAAACGGGTTGTAAAGTCAGAAGGTTTATTTTATCTTAATGCATTAAGTTAAAAAGCTTTCTGTGTGCAGCAGCCCCCCTAACACGTACCGGAGCCCCATCTCTGTCCAGCATTGTCCACGACTGTCTTAGTCATTCAGGACAGCAGCGGCACCTTTAGCTCCCGCTGCTGTCAATCAAAGTCAGTTAGCTAATCAGGAGAGAGAGGGGGCGGGGCTGAACCACAACTCCGCGTCTGAATGGACACTCAGAGCTGCAGCTCGGCGCGGGTGCCCCCATAACAAGCTACTTGCTATGGGGACACTGAACAGGAGTGAGGGGCATGGAGCACAGAAGAGGCACCCGAAAAGAGGAGGATCCGGGCTGCTCTGTGCAAATCCACTGCACAGATGAGGTAAGTATAACATGTTTGTTATTTTTATAGAAAAAAAAGAGACTTTATAATCACTTTAAACCTTCAGATCCCCCCCAGACCCCTTCACTCTGTTCACACGCCCCAGATCACCCCCCAATCTCTCCACTCTGATCACACCTCCAGATACCCGAAGAGATCCCTCCATTCTGATCATACCCCCCTTCCCAGTGTTGCCAATCGTCAGTATTTTTACTGTCTGCCAGTAAATGCCAGTGACAGGAAAAGGCTGCCAGTAAAAAGGATGGCTGTGATGCTTGGTTCGGAACTGTGCATGTGCAGTTCCAGTCTGGAATTGGCCGGGACCATCCGAGTACCTGCTGCAGTGTGTTTGGGTGGTGCTGGCAGAACTGGTGTCTAAGCATGTCATGTGATGTCATGGCGCAAGGGTGTGGAGCAGAGCTGCCGTAGCCCCATGTGCGGATCTGTGGGACTCGAACAAGGCAAGCCGGGAGCTGGACTGTCGGTGTTGTTTGGACTGAAGGGACCACCTGGCATGGAGAGAGGCTGCCTAAGATGCCTTATTGTTGCACCGGCCCTGTCTGCGCCCCCCTAAATGTGGTGACCGGCTGCCCCCCACACTATGCCAATAATTCACCCTATTTATAAACTGTTGCTGTGCTCTTCACTGCACCTAATGCTCAGCTCACTGTCTTAGATCTCTGCTGTGGGCCACAATTTCCATTCAGTACTATGGGGAGTTTGCTGAAAGGAGATTGTGCCACATATGTGCAGGCCGATGAAGAAGATTCTGATAAAAGGCTATGCATCAACTCTTATAAGGTTCATTTACACTTGCAGTTAGTGGGAGGTGGTAAAAACATACGTTTTGACTGCCTCCCAACCGCTCCCATTTAACCACCTCCCACCCGGAGCTTCCCCGTTCTGACAGGACTTGTATTTACGTCCTGCAGAACGGGAGCTCGCAGCGCGGCCACGCGCCGCGCTGCTGCTGGATCCTGTGATCATTATGATCACAGGATCCAGCTGAGCAGAGATCGGGATACGGGCGCAGTGACTGGCCCTCCCGATCATGTGATGGCTGTGTCCAATCACAGCCGTCACATTGTAAACAGAGACGAACGTCTCTGTGAGAGCTCAGTGCGGGGGGGTGAAGGGGGGGGGGAGCTGCAGCTCTGTGACACCTTTCTGCATGATGATGATTTCATGCAGAGAGCTGTCACAGATCGCCCCCCACACAGTGCTTGGTGCACACTGATACCCCTGTCCCCATACATATAAGTGTCCCCATAAAACAGCCCCCAAAACATCTGTATGACCCCCATCACATCTGTCACCATACACAACATCTGTCACAGTCCCCAAAACATCTGTATGTCCCCAAAACATCTGTCACAGTCCCCAAACATCTGTCTGTCCCCGTCACATCTGTCACCATACACAAAACATCTGTCTGTCCCCGTCACATCTGTCACCATACACAAAACATCTGTCTGTCCCGTCACATCTGTCACAGTCCCCGTCACATCTGTCTGTCCGCCAACACCAAATAAACTCCAATTTGGGTTATTTTTACCAAAGAAATGTAGCAGTATCATTTTTGGTCAAAATTTATGAAGAGAAATTACTTATTTGCAAAATTTTATAACAGAAACGCAGAAAAATGCATTGTTTTTGAACATTTTTAGTCTTTTTTTAATTTATAGCATAAAAAACCCAGGGGTGATTAAATACCACCAAAAGAAAGCTCTATGTGTGTGGAAAAAAATGATAAAAATTTCATATGGGTACAACGTCGCACGACCGCGCAATTGTCATTCAAACTGCAACAGCGCTGAAAGCTGAAAATTGGTCCGGGAAGGAAGGGGGTTTAAGTGCCCAGTATTGAAGTGGTTAAGCTGCAAAGGCAGTGGAAGGGAATGTACACATGCTGTGGCCCTGATGCTTTGCAGCTGCTATAAAAATATAACTTCTCTGTTGCATTTTGTAGGCAGTACTGCCTGCCAAGTGACCCGTTCAAGTGCAATACACTGTGATGTGGTTTGGTGGTGCGGGCTTTTAAGGGTTAAAACAAGCAGTGACAAGGTGACCTAACACCTCACTGCCTGTTAAACACCCTCTGAAAAGTGATCCACCACTGTTTTTTTTTTTTTTTTTTTTTTTTTTTTTTTTTTTTTTTTTTTTTTTTTTTTAGTGGGCTATCGCATGTGTAAGCTAGCCTTTAGAGCAGTTACGTATGTATTTTTGCAAGCAAGTAAGAATGCTAAACACGTTTCTTTAAATGTCTTTAAACACAAAAATGTTTTTTTGACACTTTCACCCTTTCACATCAAAACATTTTTCCTATGTGTGGTGAACATTTGATTTAAAACTAGATCAGGAGAGGGTATATACCTGGTGATCCAGCCAGTGCGTATTTCTTTCCTGCCCAGCGTAGCAACATTATGTTGGCTGATTCATTGTTACCACTGTGTCTGCGCATGCTCCATTTCCAGTCCCCCGCTAGCCACCCCACCTGACAAACCTGCATGTCATATGGCAGGGCTACAGCATAATGACTGATGGCGAAGCTCTTCTGCAGCTGTCAAATGACTAACTGTTAAAAAAATATATCTAAATAGCAAAAGCTTTGTTTTTGTTTTGTTTTTTTTTTTGTTTTTTTTAAATAAGCAGTTTATAAGTTGTTATTGCCAGGTTTTGTAAACCTTTTTTTCATAAAATCTACATTCTTCTATAGTCTTCTCAGTGGTGCCCCATGCGAAACTCCTACAGCCTTGTGGGGCGGTGGTAGAGCTGTGTCACATGTGCTAGATAAAAGGAGGAGAGAATAGGTGGTTCTGCAGGTGTCCCAGAGCTTTTTCTATTTAGATGGATTTTTGTTCCACAATAGTCACGTGACCGGCAGAGAATCAGTTGGCTCTGCACAGCCCCAGGCAAATGAGCCAACCACACTACAGTGACGTGCAGGACATGTCACAATCTGGAAATGAGCTCCATCCCCACTGACTGACAGAGGAACCAGAAAAAGATTGCTTGACCAAGTTACAGAAAGTTTAAAAAAAAAAAAGTATTTACAATCATTCTAATGCTGTGATATGTGAATCATAATGCTTAATGCTATGTATATTTCACATATGTCAAAGCGTGTGTGACTACAGCGAGGAAAAAAAGTATTTGATCCCCTGCTGATTTTGTACATTGCCCACTGACAAAGAAATGATCAGTTTATAATTTTAATGGTAGGTTTATTTTAACAGTGCGAGACAGAATAGCAATGAAAAAAATCCAGAAAAACGCATTTTAAAAAAAGTTATAAATTGATTTGCATTTTAATGAGTGAAATAAGTATTTGATCCCCTATCAATCAGCAAGATTTCTGGCTCCCAGGTGTCTTCTATACAGGTAACGAGCTGAGATTAGGAGCAGCTTGGGGAGAGGGTGACAACAGTTTGGTGTGATTATTTGCAAACGGAAGAGACACAAAATAACTGTCAATCTTCCTCGGTCTGGGGCTCCATGCAAGATCTCACCTTGTGGAGTTTCACTGACCATGAGAATAGTGAGGAATCAGCCCAGAACTACACAGGAGAATCTTGTCAATGATCTCAAGGCAGCTGGGACCATAGTCACCAAGAAAACAATTGGTAACACATTGCGCCGCGAAGGACTGAAATCCTGCAGCGCCCCAAGGTCCCCCTGCTCAAGTAAGTACATTTACAGACCCATCTGAAGTTCGCTAATGAACATCTGAATGATTCAGAGGACAACTGGGTGAAAGTGTTGTTTTCAGAGGAGACCAAAATCGAGCTCTTTGGCATCAACCCAACTTGCCGTGTTTAGAGGAGGAGGAATGCTGCCTATGACCCCAAGAACACCATCCCCACCGTCAAACATGGAGGTGGAAACCTAATGCCTTGGGAGTGTTTCTGTGCTAGGGGGACAGAACAACTTCATTGCATCAAAGAGACGATGCACAGGGCCATGTACCATCAAATCTTGGGTGAGAACCTCCTTCCCTCAGCCAGGACATTGAAAATGGGTCGTGGATGGGTATTCCAGCATGACATTGACCCAAAACACACAGCCAAGGCAACAAAGGAGTGGCTCAAGAAGAAGCACATTAAGGTCCTGGAGTGGCCTAGTCAGTCTCCAGACCTTAATCCCATAGAAAATATGTTGAGGGAGCTGAAGGTTTGAGTTACCAAACATCAGCCTTGAAAACCGTAATGACTTGGAGAGGATCTGCAAAGAGGAGTGGGACAAAATCCCTCCTGAGATGTGTGCAAATCTGGCGGCCAACTACAAGAAATGTCTGATCTCTGTGATTGCCAACAAGGGTTTTGCCACCAAGCACTAAGTCATGTTTTGTGAAGGGGTCAAATGCTTATTTCACTCATTAAAATGCAAATCCATTTATAGCTTTTTTTGAAATGCGTTTTCTGGATATTTTTGTTATCCTGGCTCTCACGGTTAAAATAAACCTACCATTAAAATTATAGACTGATAATTTCTTTGTCGGTGGGCAAGCGTATAAAATCAGCAGGGGATCAAATACTTTTTTCCCTCACTGTAGGTTTAGAAACAAGTTAACACTTTGCAGTCTAAGTAGTTGGCATAGAATTTTTCTTTTCTTATTTTTTTTTTCCCCACAACTAAATGTATTACGTGGGAGTTGCTAGATCCCCGATTAGGCTGACTATTGAGTCTGGCGTTCGTTTTACCACCAGTGTTGCAGAATATTTTTTGCTAACCAGAGGCAAATGTCATGATTTCTTTTTGTTGTGTGTCCAGGTAGAAGTTAAACTTCAGGAACAGGTACAGGAAGGGCTGCTGGTGTCCTGGAGTTTTAAGGACCGACCTGATATGTTGCTTGAGATTATACCTAGTCGGTCACATCAGGTAAACAAGCTAAATGATTCAATAATTTTGATTACGGATTTATGTTTTTAGCTTTAAGTGTCACTTTAAATGAAGGGAAGTAAATATTAAAATATATGGTATAGTAGCCTTTCCCCACATTTTAATATTACTGACCAAGCAGTCCTGTTTATCTTTTATTCAGACCTAATGTCTGGGTCATCTGCAAATCATACACAAAACAATGTGTTCAATGAGTAGGACCGATGAAAACAACTTTTCCTTAAGAAGGTGTAAAAAAGTGAGGGTTAGCATAAGAAATATGAACCTTTCATGAGTAACATTTTATTAGTCTTTGGACGTAAATCAGCA